>BSBM01000305.1:21237500-21435000 GCA_027924585.1 Larix kaempferi
ATTTTGTGTACATATTTGTGATTCCAAGGCCCTTAGTATAGAGTTTTAATTCATATCCATGTTGATGTAATTTGAAATATAAATTAGAATAATGAGGTCCAAAAGTTCTATTCAAATTTTAATTAAAGTATGTTTCATATTTCCAAAATAAGGAATTAAAAGTCATGAATATAATCAAAAGTAATATTTTCACCCAATATAAGAAAGTAGATACTTAAGTTATTAGTTGTTATTATAAATCATTAATAATGATAAATAAATAAACATCAATGATAAATAATAAAACAACTGAAACCAAGAAGATAAAAATGAATGAAAATACTCCATGCTACAAAATGATCTTCCCATGCACTTAAAATAGTGAGTCATCAAAATGAAAACCGATGGTATGCAAATTTTGTTCAACCACCAGAAAACTGAGATACCCACACAACAAAGATCATCCAAATGACCAAATCCTTAAAGTCGTGAAAACCAAGCCAAGGAGCTAGCATCGCAAGAGTGAAAGATCAAGGAATGAAAGCTATGAGACCACCTTCAAATAAAGCAAGATAAAAGAAAATTAAAAATTAAGTATTTACAAAATTCTAATGGGGGGGCACTTTATTTGCAAAATCAAGGGGATTTGTTGGGGTGCCAACAAATGGTGACATGCTGGGAGAACCAATTATCTCTACAAAATAAATCTAAATCTTAAATAATATAAGAGAAATAATGATAAAATCCTCTTTTAATGTCAACCTCCCAATCACATAACTCGATTTTGTCATTAGCTTATATAGACATGATTTCAACCAAGAAATTTCAAAATCAATCAAACTATCCCGTCCATTAACGAAAATATTATAAAGATAAATGATTATTCTACAAATGCAGGAAGAAAACTTTCCAAGGAATTAGTTTCTCTTAACCAAACAAGTCATAGAACACGTAGTATATAGGTATGACCTCAATACCACAGGATAAACCCTTTTAACCTCACTTAGATGCTTGTATCCCATCCACTAGATATAGATAAGTATCAAATAATATTTATTTTTTTGAAAAAGACATTAACTGAAGACTATGACCCCGAATTGGTGACCAGATATATGGTAGCATCATTCACCAGAACTGCCAAAAAATGAAAAGGTCGGCTCATGATGAGACCTCCTTTCTTCTAATCAAATGACTAAGAGCCATCATCCTGGCTTGGTAACCAGATGTGGTAATGTCACTTCAAAAACACTTATGATCATGACAGGTCGGCTCGTGATGAGACCTCATGTTCTTCAGTTAATCCCTTAGATTTTATTAGCATTATGTTATTGTTAATTCTAGTAGAGATTACTTAGTGGATGGGGAAGCAGATCCAAATGACCCACTAAACAGAAAGGGATGGCGTAAAAAGTCTAAAAATAATTTACGATTCTTGACTTCCTTCAATCTAGAGAAAAGGATTCCTTTGAAAGTAAACTCATCTACAATATAGCATCATTTGAAAGATGAAGATTCTATATAATAGTCGGGTAACTCAATCAATCCATCAATATTGTCCATAATAAAATTTTCAAAGCCAAGGTTAATCTCGCTATGGTTAAAATCTTGAAAAAATAAAAGTGTCTTTATAATGATGTCCCTTTAAAAGAAAAGGATTTTGATCAAATACTTGACACAAATACATGATTTTGACCACCATATGCTAAAATTAGTTTACCCCCTTTTCCAAACACAAGCAAACGAGTCAAAATCAAATCATAGCAAACTTGCAAAATAAAACCAATTAAAGCAATAAATATAAAATGGATATGTTCAAATGAAAAAATAAAAACTTAGGCTTGAATAAATTAACATCTTACATGGAGAAAAATAAGACATTTACATCACAACTGAAATGAAAAGAGAGAATTAGTTTCTACAAGATGAAAAATGTGTCTCTCTTTTTTAATTAGAATTTGCAACATAAGAATTTATTAAAAATAAGCATGATGTTTTAATAAGTTAGACCCTCTTATTAATAAGAAAAAATAAAACAAACCAAAATAAATAAATTTAAACTAAATCTTAATTACATATGTAGTTACAACTCAAAAAAAAATTGTATTGATATGCAACAACATTCTTTGTTTTCTTAAAAGTTATTGTTTATGATCATAAAAATGTATAAAAAAATTTCCCAATTAAGTCGAAAAAGTAAAAGATATATGACTTAAAAAGAAAATTTTAAACAAATATAATTATAGGCAAGAGGGTAAAAAGTAAATAAAACATACTTGAATGTATCGATAAGTGTCACCTCTTGAAATTGGCATCATTTTCATAACTGCATTTATTCAAAATAAACAAAACAAGAAAGGGTAAAAATGAACAAAACTAATCTAAACCTAAGCCTAAATATGTACAAGAGAAATCAATTGTAATGAAAATTAAGTAAAGTGAAAAATCCAATGAAGCCATCGAAGCATTTTCATTCCTGTAAGAAAAACATCACTTTCAATTAGTAATAGAAAATGATATGTTAATAATATTAAAAATAGATGCATCGTGCTAGCCACAAAAATATTTACTTGTATATGAAGAAAATAAATCGTTACCATTGAATGGAAACTTCTTGAGGTAATAAGCCTCAAGCCCATCTACAACTCTATCATGAAAAATATAAACATATGAATTTATAGATGAGTGATCAATGTGAATAAAGTTGCATGATTGAGAATTGTACAAGATGAATGAGGATCTTTAGTAATCATTAGTTGCAACTGAATTAAGTGACTAGAATCAAATGAGGTATCATCCCATATTGTGTTAGACATGTCTTCATCAAATGAATGGGAATCATGATTAGTTTTAATGAAAAATTCAGTTTCAGCCAACTCATTATTTAAACAAGAAGATCCTACATTAATTGTGAGAGGTAATGAATAAATAAGAGGTGTTTCTAAAAGTATATGGCTCTCATCTTTGCAATTACCAAAATATTCATAATTTTTATTCTCTTAATCCCTAAAACATAATTTATCATCTGGCATCCATGAAAATTTCGCTCATCGGGATGAAAAAATAGATGTGAAAGATTATCCTGAGATGCAAAATTATTAAAAAAATTATTGGAGTATAATGAAAAGTAGGTGGATGAAGAAAGAAAACTAAAAGTATCTATTGATAAGAAGCCTCAAGCCCATCTACAACTCTATCATGAAAAATATAAACATATGAATTTATAGATGAGTGATCAATGTGAATAAAGTTGCGTGATTGAGAATTGTACAAGATGAATGAGGATATTTAGTAATGATTAGTTGAAACTGAATTAAGTGACTAGAATCAAATGAGGTATCATCCCATATTGTGTTAGACATGTCTTTATCAAATGAATGGGAATCGTGATTAGTTTTAATGAAAAATTCAGTTTCAGCTAATTCATTGTTTAAATAAGAAGATCCTACATTAATTGTGAGAGGTAATGAATCAATAAGAGGTGTTTCTAAAAGTATATGGCTCTCATCTTTACATTTACCAAAAGATTCATAATTTTTATTCTCTTCATCCTTAAAACATAATTTATCATCTGGCATCCCATGAAAAGTTTGCGCATAGAAGTGAAAGATTATCCTGAGATGCACAATTATTAAACAAATTATTGGAGTATAATGAAAAATAGGTGGATGAAGAAAGAAAACTAAAAGTATATGTTGATAAAGAATTTTCTTTGAAAGAAAATTTTTATTCTATTAGAGTATTTGTTTTTTTTATTTCAAACACATTCATTAATTTCTTTTCTTAAAATCAAATCAATGTCTGTTACTGAAAAATATGAACATGACAGATTATCTTGTTCATTTCAAATAGGTAAAGGTGTAAATGAAACACAAGGCTCATCAGAAAAATGAGATTCAAGAATGGAATCCCTTAAAATAATATCTTGGTCTTGTTTAATTAATGTAGGATAAGTTTTTACAATATAGATTTCAGATTTGATCTCTTTCTCTTCTAAAATAGTCATAAGATCTTGATGCGAATGACAACTTTCCTCATTTAGTATTAGAGTTTTATTCTCATTAAGAGAAAATAAAGACGAATTAGGAATATCAGAAGAGACAATAACATTTTCTAATACATTGTATTCCTTCTGATTAGTGAGGTGAGAAAAGTAGGACAGTATTGCTGATCTACAACTTCTGAACTTTGATTAGAGTCAATCGGAATATTGTTATATGAAGAAAATTGATTTTTATCTGATTCATCTAATTTATTTGAAAAATACATAACCTGATGGAACAATTGAAAAATAGAAGTGACGAGTTCAAAGGAAATATGTAAAAAATATTTAAAAATCTATTTGTATGGTCCTCATATGATTCATCGTATTCTCTTTTAAGATTTATTAATTCTACAAACAATTTCTCATAATCAAGATCGTGAAAAGCATAAATAAACTCACCTAAAAATTGTTGTAAAGAATGTTGAGATGGAAAATTTTCAAACCATTTTCGAAC
This sequence comes from Larix kaempferi, assembly GCA_027924585.1. Lineage (NCBI taxonomy): Eukaryota > Viridiplantae > Streptophyta > Pinopsida > Pinales > Pinaceae > Larix > Larix kaempferi. The sequence continues at coordinate 21,241,976 of BSBM01000305.1, forward strand.
TCGGCCTGTGAGAGTCAAAGCGAACAATCTTCCAATGATTTCTTCATCGATAACATGATTAGTAAAACAATTTTGCAAAAATTGAGAAACATGATGAATTGCAGAAATTTCACTTTCACCATCAAATTTGTTTTTTGACAAGTGATAAACTACCTTAGATGGAGTAGATTGAATATTTCTTGAGACATGACTCCTAATAGAGATTTGGGTTGAATCCATGAATGATAAATAACATTGATAAAAGTGATTGATAAAAATGGTTAGCTTGTCATCTAACCAACCCTTACGCACATATGTACTGACATAGAAGATTAAAGATGTAAAAAGCTTAAAATTGAGAGCAAGAGGATTAATGGTTAAATAAGATAATTTGAAAAATAAAAACCACTTACTTACTCATGGCCCTCCTTCTAGCACCATTTGTTGGCCGGATTTTCTATAGAGTGGTCAACGAGGAGAGATAACCCACTTTGATTGCTTAAAGCAACTCCTTGAATGTTTGCATTAGCTACCTCTCGTAGGAACAAAGGCCCTGCTGCCTTATGAGTTTGCTCTCAACAAGAGAGCCTTTCAATATAGTGATCTGAATTTCTAAACATGCAATTAAAATCCTAAGATGCAATCTAACTGAATCTATGATGCCATTTTAAAATAGCTGAAAACAGGAAATTTAGTAGCTCCTAAATTTTCTGGAAATTTCGTAAATTTAGTAGCTTCTAAATTTTCTAGAAATTTCGGAAATTTAATAGCTGCTAAATTTTTTGGAAATTTCGGAAATTTAGTAGTTGCTAATTTTTTTGGAAATTTCGGAAATTTGGTTGCTACTAAATTAGAAATTTCGAAAATGAAATAAAAACGTAATTCTGATTTTAAAACTAAATTAGGTCTACTTTGTCCTATCTAATACATTTGAAACCTATCATGCAGGAGCTTGATTGATATAGGCATCTAATGTATAAAAGAATAATTATATTACTGTTTAATTAAGGAAATCAAATAAACAGTAACATATTGAAGCACATTAATATTACAGAGTTAAATAACCTTATTCAATTCTGCACATAAGATTCACACATCAGCTCTTCTAATCATTTCAAATTATTAAATGTGAAAACTTAACAAAAACTATAGTAATCAGACTTAATTAACTCTCAACACATAAAGAACAATTTTACATAATGTGATTGAATGCTTGAAATGACTGCATCAATCTTCTCTGGTTTTTTATTTACTTCTTCACAAAAGTTACAGAGTTTCATCAATCCCCAAAAGATGATCTTAGAAGAAGAACCTCCACATTTCCTTGTTCAGAATTGAATAAATTACAAAGAGATATCACCATATCCAAAAAAATTCCTCCAGCATCTTGGAGAACTCTCCCCCCTATTAACAAAAACATTACAAGAAAATTATAGAGATGGAAAGAATCAAAATCCTCACATTCTCCAGAGACTCTCCCCCCACTCTAGAAGTTGAATTATCTCTGTTTAATTAGAGAGAAGAGATCATAAATAAATCCAGAAAATGGATCTTATAGTTGGACGCAACAGACAAAATCTGGAAAAATTGGGCTCAAACAGGCCCAAATATCTCATAGCACATGCATTAGTTTTTAAAACGGCCAGTGCTAAAAGGTAAATAGAGCCATTTTTTAAGTGCGTTTTCAACCCTTTGATCTAATTCCTCACGGTTTTACCAAAACAGATCACACAAAAACACGTCTCCTACAGGTGCGCGATTCTCCATTTTCTTCCTCTGATTAGTTTGATGAAGTGGCAAGCTGAAAGCAGGATGAACATGGATCTCAAAGATTTCAAAACTTCATGGTATTTTTGATAAAGATCTCTATACAATTCATGAGCACAACAAACAAGTGATTAGGGATTACTTTATTATTTTGCATCTCACTCAAAAATATAATCAAAACAAGTTTAACTATGATTTATATATTCGCAACCTTTAAACTTTGTTTTATTCCGTTAATTCTCATTTTGTCGTGAAAAATTGTTTAGGTTTTCAAATTATCATATATAATAACCTTTGAAAAATATGAATAATAAAAGGTAAGCTTTTTGGACATTATCATGATTTATTATTTAATGAAATTGAATTGAAAATAATGATGAAAGAACATTATAAGAATCACGTTTACTATGTGTAAGATTTATTTTTTGTATATATTGTGATTCCAAGGTTCCTTAGTGTAGAGTTTTAATTCATATCCACGTTGATGTAATTTGAAATATAAATTAGAATAATGAGGTCCAAAAGTTCTATTCAAATTTCAATTATAGTATGTTTCATATTTCGAAAATAATGAATTAAAAGTTATGAATATAATCAAAAATAATAATTTCACCCAATATGAGAAAATAGATACTTAAGTTATTAGTTTTTATTATATATCATTAATAATGATAAAAAAATAGACATCAATGATAAATAATAAAACAACTTAAACCAAGAAGATAAAAATGAATGAAAATACTCCATGCTACAAAATGATCTTCCCATGCACTTAAAATAGCGAGTCATCAAAATGAGAACCGAGGGTATGCAAATGTTGTTCAACCACCAGAAAACTGAGAGACCCACGCGACAAAGATCATCCAAATTACCAAATCCTTAAAGGCATGAAAACCAAGCAAAGGAACAAGCATCACAAGAGTGAAAGATCAAGGAATGAAAGCCATGAGACCACCTTCAAATCAAGCAAGACAAAAGAAGATTAAAAGTTAAGTATTTACAAAATTCTAATGGGGGCCACTTTATTTGCAAAATCAAGGGTATTTTTTGGGGTGCCAACAAAAACCCAAGCAAGCATTAACTGACCTAGGCTCGGTAAAAATCCACAAGATAGTATGCATGGATATTTCTTTATAATTTTCAAACTCCCTAAAATGTTGAAAATGTCTACGTCAAAATTTGTGTGTCCTTATCTGGCTCATGATCCATTTATTTTGGAATTGGTTATCTTGTCTTGATACTCGTTTATTCTTATGTACCATAACATTATTTTATTCTTTTTCAAGCTTTTTATAATATGAAAAAGACAAAAAAATCAAATATTCCAAAAAAGACAGATGGGAAAAAGTTATGTTCAGATATTTATATGGCAGCAAGTTTTTTCGCCTTTGAACACAACACATTATTGAGTCTTATCCCTGTAATTGGGATATAGTTTGACCTAGGGAGATGAAATCATATATGCATTTACTCCATCAACTGGTTAATCTTCCAATCACTATGGATTTATCTTCGATGTCTCATACATCATTGACAAGTATCATGTTCTGTTTTGAGTCTATGCTGCCTCAACCAATTTTGTGTCATGATGTATTTCAAGGGAATTATTTAATCGGATTCAACCATCCTCATAACTCTCCTAAATTTATTATGCCAACCTTCTCATTTCAAGTATGTCTCACAATCATCAGTTGATCCACCAAATATTTGGCCTCCTGTGTTAATTTTTGAGCATTAATTCAACATACTCTAGGATCTTTACTGAGAGAATAACATGTACAACATATCAATCATATCAAGCACAACAAGAAATCACATAAGACAATAGACACACAGATTTTCACTGGGGAAAACCATAAAGGTGAAAAACCCCACAACTTCCTCAGAGATAGAAAGAACAATGATACAACCCAAGTACAAGAGATAGTTTTCCTAGCAGCTATTCCTCCTTCCTCACTTGTGCGCCACTTTCTGGAGAGTGTAGAAGTGAATAATGAAGTGATCAAATAGAGTGCATCCCGCACTCTATTTATACATGACCTAACTTGCCCAATAAACTAGCAGGGACGACTTGTCTAACTCAGTCTAATAACCCATGGTAATACTAATCAGGGCCGACCCCACAATTGGTGGTCTAATAACCCATCACATGCAAGTTGTGACACTTGCGACACTTGTCAATACAAATGACGACACTTTCGTATAGAGGAATAATACCATCTCTATAGGAGAACAATATACATAGGTGAAATACATTCCGAAGTTACATATACATCAACACTCCCTCTTAACTAGGAAGGTATTTCTCGACACATATCTGCTAGCACAAGTCTTCTTCTCTAGATCATCATCACTGGATCATCGTCATCGTCACTGTTGCTGCTGTCTGGATCAATCTCCATTCTACTCGTCATAGGAATTTCTGCAGAGCCAGTCCTTTTTCATATTGGATGTAGGCCTGCCACCTGCAGGTCTTCATCATCTACAGAGCCAGCCCTTTTTCATGCTGGATGTATCACAGAGCCAACCCTTTTTCATGTTGGATGTGACCTAGAATAAATCTAGGATTTTCCACCACAGAGCCAATCCTTTTTCATACTGGATGGGACCTAGAACAAATCTAGGATTTATCACCACAGAGCCACTTCGGACCTGGAACAAATCTAGGATTTATCACCACAGAGCTAGTCCTTTTTCATACTAGATGTGAGCCATACTTTGGAATCCTCGGGACTCATTACGTGCATCACAAAACATAGCCAGAGCATCCCAGGACTTATTATGGGCACACAACCCAACCTATCTGATCTCCCAGGGAGCTATTATATGTGACCACCACAAAACCTCACAAGAGCATCCCAGGACTTATTACGGGCACACAGCCCAACCTGTCGTATCTCCCAGGGCTACATTACATGTGGTCATGGCAAAAACTCGAAAGAGCATCCCAAGACTTAATACGGGCACACAGCCCAACCTATCGGATCTCCCAGGGCTACATTACATGCCATAGGACAAAACCTCGAAAGAGCATCCCATGACATATTACAGGCACACAGCCCAACCTATCGGATCTCCCAGGGAAATATTACATGTCCTCCCAGAGCAATGCCTCGAAAGAGCATCCCAGGACTTATTACGGGCACAAGGCCCAACCTATCAGATCTCCCAAGTCAACTTACATGCTCATCTGCACAACCTATCCACGGCCACAGAGCATCAACCTAATACTCATCACACATCATCCTGATGTACATCATCACATGATCATCCTGATCATCATCATAGCATCATCCTAATACATATCATCTAGAGAAACATCTTGAAGCTCATCATCCATGATCATCCCGATCATACAATGTATCCACTTGATACATATCCATATCAGTAGCTGAAGCATCGTCTTGATGCTCATCACACGGTGTTTACATCCACAACCATGGGAAGGATCCTCCTCTTCACCATGCTTGGAATGGCTCCTGCAAATGTGTCCATCACTTCTTCCTCGAAGTGTCATCAATCTGAAGAACACCAAGCCTATCTCTGAAGTACTCAAACTTCACTTTGGCTAGTGGTTTCGTCAACATATCTACAACCTGCTCATCCGTCGCAACATACAAGAGCTTCACTGCTCCTCTCTGTACCATACCCTTGATATAGTGATATTTGATCTCAATGTGATTCAACCTGTCGTGGAACATAGAGTTGTCAGATAGCTTCACACAACTCTGGTTGTCACAAAAGATACCAGTAGCATCCAACGGGAGATCAAATAACTCAGATAGTAGCTTCCTCAACCATACTTCCTCACAACTAGCCGAATAAGCTACAACATATTCTGCTTCGGCTGTACTCAGTGCTATGCAGGACTGCTTCCTGCTAAACCAAGAGATCACACCTGATCTCATACTGAAGCAGCACCCAGAAGTGCTCTTCCTATCTACAGCACTGCCTACCCAATCTGAATCAACATAACCCTACAGGTTAAAATTTTGATTCGCATCATACTTGAGCCCATAATCAATTGTACCCTTCAGGTACCTCAGAATATGCTTTACAGCAACCAGGTGAACACCTCTGGGATCCGTCAGAAACTGGCTCAATGTGTTCACCGCAAAGAAAATATCTGGTCTCGTGTTCGGCAGGTACATCAAGGACCCAATCATCTCACGATACACAGTGACATCAACCAGATCAAATAAAGCATCACACAGAAGCTTCAGGTTTGATTTTATAAGTGTGGCCATGGATTTGCAGTCCATCATCTCGAACCTCTTCAGGATCTCTACTGCATACTTCCCTTGTCCAAGGAATATTCAATCTGCACTCTGCCACACCTCCATGACTAGAAAGTAGTGCATCATCCCTAAGTCCTTCATTTTGAACTCGGCAGCAAGCTTCCTCTTCGTGTCGACAATCATTCTATCCTCACCTGTAACAAACAGGTCATCCACATACAAGAGTAGAATCACATGATTTCCTTCCTCAACCTTGTAGTAAAGGTTGGAATCTGCTTTACTCTTGGTAAAGCCCAAACTGCATAGAAAGCTATCTATCCTACCATACCAAGTCCTAGGAGCTTTCTTCAAGCCATATAGGGCTTTCTTCAAGCCATATAGGGCTTTCTTCAGTCTGCACACATATGACTCTTTGTCATGTTTCTCAAAACCAAGTGGCTGCTCCACATACACTTCCTCCTCGACTACACCATTCAAGAAGGTTGTCTTGACATCCATCTGATGTATCTTCCATTTCATCACTGCAGCCAAAGCAAGTACTGATCTGATGGACGTGTACCTGGCTACATGAGCAAACGTTTCTTCATAGTCTATCCCCTCTTTCTGCGAGAAGCCACGAGCTACAAATCTTGCTTTGTATTTCTCTATGCTTCCATCTGCAGCATGCTTAATCTTGTAGATCCACTTGGAAGTCACAACTGAACTCCCTTCAGGTCTTGGGACTACATCCCAAACATCATTCTTCATGATCGATTGGTATTCCTCAACCATGGCATCCTTCCATTCTTTCTTTTTCGTTGCTTCTTCATAATTGGAAGGTTCTTTGTTCATAATATCATAGAGTAAGGCATCATAGCTGGTATGAGATCTAGTTCTCTTCCTTTCTCTGTGTTCTTCTGGAATTCCATATCTTTCTGCATCTTGAATGAGCTCTCTAGCCCATGCAGGTTTCCTCTTGTGAGAGTTCTTCTCACGGGGTGGATCTACATGTTCTTGTGGATCTTTAGCTTCACGATCTGCTTCTGGAATTGCTTCAATCATGGTGGTGTCTTGGAATATGATTTCCTTTGGTTCTTCATGATCTTCAACAGGTGTCTTCCTTGATTTGGTACAAGCTAAGTCTTCATTAAATGTTACATCCCTACTGACATTAATCTTCTTGAACCCTAGAAAGTATATTCTGTAAGCCTTCGAGCTTTCACTGTAACCCACAAAGATGCCCTTCTTTCCTGAAGGATCTAGCTTAGTTCTCTTTTCCTTTGGAACATGAGTATATACTAGAAACCCAAATATTCTTAGATGGCTGAATTTAGGTTTCTTACCAGAAAAGATCTCTTTTGGTGTCTTGTTGTCCAATATCTTGTGAGGTGTTTTGTTCTGCACATATACAGTTGTTCTAGCTGCTTCTGCCCATAGATGCATAGGCAGATCCTGATCATCTAACATTGCCCGAGCCGCTTCCATGATTGTTCTATTCTTTCTTTCTGCAGTTCCATTCTGTTGTGGATTATGGGGAGCATTCAACTCCCTCTTAATACCTAAATCACTGCATAGCTTCTTGAAATCACCTGAAGTGAATTATCTGCCATTGTCAGATCTGAAGGTCTCGATATTCTTATTAGTTTGATTTTCCGTCAAGGTTTTGAATTCCTTAAACTTATCAAATACTTCATCATTGTTCTTCAAGAAATAAACCCAAGTCTTCTTAGAGAAATCATCAATGAAAGAGACATAGTATACATACCTAATCAGAGAACTTGATGACATCGGACCGCATACATCAGAGTGGATAATTTCCAAGATTCTTTTTGCTTTACTTTCACTGCTTGGAAATGCCTTCTTAATGTTCTTTCCTTTTTCACATCCTTTGTAAACACCTTCATGCCAACATGGAACATGCTTTGTCTTGATTTCAGGAAGACCCTCTATTGCTTTACTTGCAACTGGTAGTGCTCTGTAGTACACATGTGCAAGCCTTCTATGCCAAAGTTCACTTGGGTCCATGGATTCATGTAACATGGCATGTTCAAGTTGTCCCTTCAATTTGTATAATCCTCCCTCTTGCTGTCAATCAATACTGCATCATCTATGGTCTTTCCCTTTGGCCACATGAGTACTTGGCCATCCACAAATGCAACTCTAATTCCTTTTGCATCCAGAGATGATATGGATAGGAGATTTTTCTTGAGCCCAGGTACATATAAAACATCTTTCATCTTCAAGGACTTCCCAGAGTTTAGTTTGTAGGAGGCTTCACCACTTCCTTTGATAGGGTATTGGTAGTCATCCCCAAGTTTCACCTTATGGGGTGACTCATGTTCATATAGATCTACAAAGGATTCTTTAAACCCAATCATATGTTTGGAATCCCCACTATCAATAATCCAAACATCACATCCATGAGAGATAGTACCTGTGAGAGTAGAGATTAGAACATATTCATCTTCACTAGATGAGTCATCACTTTCTGCTCTAGCTTTCTTCTTGGGAGGTTCACCATCCTCTGCAGCATGAGCATGATATCTCCTTTTGTTGTTCTTTTTATTCTTGTTGAAGTTGTTGTTGTCCCTTTGTTCTTGGGACAATATACAACAATGTGTCCCTTCTCATTACATGTAAAACATCTTCTCTTCTCTTTATGTTGATGGTGGTGAGAAGATTTTCTGAAATGAGATGGCTCTCTCTTGGGCTTTCCTTTCTTGGTGTGTGCTGTGAGAGCTTGATCTTTATTCCCCATCTTTTCTTCTCGATCCACAAGCCTTGCTCCTTCTTGTGAGCATTCCTCCCACATTCTACTGAAGGAGACCAATTTATTTCTTGCACAGATTCCTTGGATAAAGGAATCCCATGACATAGGTAGGCCATTCAATGTGGTCATAACAACTTCACCATTATCCACTACTTCATCCACAACTTCAAGTTGTTCCTTGATCTGAGAGACCTTAGAAAAGTAGGATTGAATGGTCTCTCCCTTCTGAAGCTTTACCCCTTTCAATTGGTTCCGCAGAGTCATCTTTCGATTTATGTTCTTCCCTTCAAATAGCTTGTTCAGGGAATCAAACATCTCCTTGGGTGTTTTTAGAGATGACACATGTGGTATGAGATGGTCTTTGATAGAATCAACAATGATCCTCTTTGCCTTGACCAAGTTCTTCTTGTGTAAGGCCTTAGCCTCTTCTCTCTCTAGGACAGGGACCTCTTCACTTATGTAAGTGTCCAATTCATTTTCGTCCAAGATTAACCCAATCCTATACTTCCATGCTCAGAAGTTATCAACCCCTTCAAGCTTATCCTCAAGCTTGGTGTGGTGAGACATCTTAAAGAGTACTTCAAATGGAAATAGAAAAGATTTAGGTCTTACCACTTGATTTGCAGAAATCTGGATTTGGTGCTGGATTAGGGTTTGTTAGAGAAACCCTAAAAATTCAAAATGTTTAAATTTCTGAAAGGATAGAAAGATGCTCCTTGACTAATTGATCAGCCTGGTATACTCATAAATTGAAAACTGCAAAGTTTCACCCTTCAGAAATGCTTTTTAGTCTTCTTGGATTCACTAGGGAGGACCCTGAATTAGGATTTGAGTTTGTTGGAGCTTCATCCAACCATAAAGTTTGATCCAAATCTCTAAACTTTGATGTTTCCAAGGATCTTCCAGCTATGGTCTCAGATTTCGGAAATTCCTATTTTAGTGGAAACCCTAATTTGTAGGGCCAAAAATGAAAGTGTCGAGAATTGAATTCTGATTGGATAGAAAGATGCACCTTGCTTATTAGATTCAATCTACCTTACTGCCTTTCCAAAATCTGTGGAGAGAAACCCAATAAACAAGAAACCCTAGTTTCTACAACTGCACAGTGTCTTCTTCTCAGGTTAGCTCTGATACCAGGTTAATTTTTGAGAATTAATTCAACATACTCTAGGATCTTTACTGAGGGAATAACATGTACATCATATCAATCATATAAAACACAACAAGCAATCAAATAAGGCAATAGACACACAGAGTTTAACTAGGGAAAACCATAAAGGTGAAAAACCCCACAACTTCCTCAGAGATAGAAAGAGCAATGATACAACCCAAGTACAAGAGATAGTCCTCCTAGCAGCTACTCCTCCTTCCTCACTTGTGCACCACTTTCTGGAGAGTGTAGAAGTAAATAATGAAGTGATCAAATAGAGTGCCTCCCAAACTCTATTTATACATGACCTGACTTTTCTAATAAACTAGGAGGGCCGACTTGTCTAACTCAGTCTAATAACCCATGGTAATACTAATCAGGGCCGACCCCACATTTGGTGGTCTAATAACCCATCACATCCAAGTTGCAACACTTGCGACACTTGTCAATACAAATGACGACACTTCCGTATAGAGGAATAATACCATCTCTATAGGAGTACAATATACATAGGTGAAATACATTCCAAAGTTACATATACATCAACATCTTGCTACACCCTTGTGTTGCATGATGGGGGACGCCCAATTCCTTCCTTCAAATGGATTGCTTCCCATCGACTGGAACTTGCAAGCCTTAGTGGAAAGTGTCATCGCTATTGACAATGGGAATGCATCATTGTCTCCTGATCATTAGAGTCTACAAGTGTTCGACATTAACTCATCTATTCATACTTGCTATACTGCACTAGGTACCTTACATCTCATTTTCATCATTGGTGAGCTATCTTGCATTTGTTAATGATATACATAAATGATCGATAATCAAATGATGTCTTACTATGTTCAAATCCAAGACATCTATTCACATAGTTAACACATGTACCCATGTTGGTTGGTTTGAAGACCTCAAATCTTGATATAGTTTCACATATTTTGTAGTATGATTCAAGTTGCATTGGATTCCCATTATCACTATTCTGTCATTGAATCTTATGGAGATCGATCTGTTCAACTCTACATATATACAAATAGATTCATTTGATTTTGAGACATAGATCTACTTTGTATCTTCATGGCTATGATCTATCTATGACGTGGATCCACTTTGTATCCACGTGGCCATGATCACTTTTACTTTATGGATCCACTATGTACTTGATTTTTGGCCATGCTTTTATTATTCTTGATCATGGGTATGCTCGCGTCAGGAAGAGAGTTCTTACTTGGCCAATTTTTGTTACTGCATATGCCCAACAACTAGGTAATTTCTTTCGTGTCACTTTACACACTCATTATGGAAAGATTGTAATGTATTTAGGCCATCATATGCTCCTCTGATCTGACACATTAGGGGGCATCTATTATATCGTCTTCTGCCATGGTTTATCCCAAGACATTATAAACAAGTTATACAACTTGACGAGAAATAGACATTGTTCTCTTTTTTTATACGTGTCAAAACCACCAAAAAACAACCCTGAATCGAAAAGTGGTGCTACCACTTTCTTTTCTGGGGTAAAAATTACAACTTTTTGGTAACCCTGAGTAGTGGCAGCATGGTGCCACTGTAATAAAAATCGTAAAATCAACCCTCAAATCGAAAATGGTAGGACACATTTTTCTTTCTAGAGCTAGAATTACAACTTGTTTGACATCGTCACCTTAACAACCAACATATTTGCAACACAAATGCTAAAATAAACGGATGACTTGAAAAGAGGTGCTATTGGTAGCATGTCTTTCCTCTTTCAAGCTACATTTCCAGGAATTGTTAAACCATAGCATGAAAATATTTATATTTTTTTAAAGAAATCTTTGTAAAAAAAAAAAGAAAAAAACCAAAATTTTAACCCAAAAAAACGCATTAAAAAAAATCAAAACAATTAAAAATACACACTTTAAACAAAGTTTTAAAAAAATTAAAAATTAAAAAATAAAAAATACACATTTTAAACAATGTTTAGAAAAAACAACAAAAAATACATAAATTGGTGGTCAAGTGATGGTGCGATAGTGGTTAGATGGTCACGTGATTCTCAAAATCACACCCCCATCCAACCCCCTCACCACCCTCTCGCCCCCACCCCACTCCCTAGCCACTACCCCTCCCCCTACCCACTACCCATACATCACCCTACCCACCCCCTCTCCCTTTATGTATCCTTAAGCCCTTTATTAATAACCCTTGACACATTTTTAAATTTATTCGATTTGTTTTTTTTTGTTTTTTTTTTAATACTTTTTATATTTAATTGTATTGATTTTTTTGTTCAATTTTTAATTTTAATACTTAAATATATTTTTAAATTTTTTTGATATTTTTATTATTTGTTGGTTTTGATTTTTTTAACTTTTGATTTTTGTTTTTTTTCATCTTGCTTATTTTTCAATTTTTTTAATATCTTTTCTTTTAGTTAGGTTTTTATTTTATTTATTTTGGTTTTTAAGCATATGTTTATGTGTTTCATTTTATTTAGGTTTTTTTTGTCTTTTAAAAAAAAAACATCAAAATATGTTCAAAAAATGTAATTTGTTTTTTTTTTTTTTTTTTAAATTTGTTTGATATTTCTTTCTATTTTCATGAAATTGTTATGATTTTTTTCACTTTTACATTTTTTTTAATGTAAATATTTTTAGGGCATGGTTTAGAAACATCTTCAATTCTAATTTGATAAAGAAAGGAGGTTTCAATGGTAGCATCTCTTTTCGAGTCGTAGGTTGATTTTGACAGTCGCATTGCAAAGGCGTTGGTTGTTAAGGCGACAATGTCAAACAAGTTGTAATTTTAGCCCCATAAAGAAAAATGTGTGCTAACATTTTCGATTAGGGGTCTATTTTATGGTTTTGATTATAGTGAAACCACCCGAGGTTACCAAAAAGTTGTAACTTTAGCTCCGAAAAAAAAAAGTGGTGCTACCAGTAGCACCACTTTTAGTTTCGGGGTTGTTTTTTGGTGGTTTTCATGCAAAAATGTGAGTTTTTATGGCTAGAGTTCTTGTTTTGAGTATAAAATTCTCGTCAAGTTGTGTAACTTGTCTGTAATGGTCAATCTTATCCATGTTCCTAGTTGCATACATCATTTTCCCTTATGTTATCATGGACCTTTTGTTATTTTGAGAAATCCCTTTAAAAAATCATATTTCTCAACAAATACACATTGTATGCTTGCCTTGCTCGTGTATACGTAACCTAAGCATGTCTAGCCAGCGTATGTGTCCGCATGAGGCTAAAAAATAAAAATTATAAAGAAAAATTTACTTCACGGGTTATTTTCAGTTCAAGACCGTTCCCCAACTCCCAAATCCCGTGAATAACTTATCCTAACTCCCTAAATGATCACCACAAAAATATAAAAGAGCATAATTGAGAGGAATTGGAGGTTACAATATACAACCACCTTGCCCAATTCTTGGTGGGATTGTTTTTGGAGAAGAAACCCTCTCTGCTATCAATTTGCACAACCCCTTTCCCTAGTCTACAACATCATTTTTTTCCTATATGGAACCTTGGTTTTCCATTGCTTTCACTACAAGCTTATTATGCTAGAAAATTCCCCAAATCTCTAGAGCATACCTTGTGTGAAAAGACCTTGAGTTAAGTTGGAGTGTTGATATAGCTAGGGAGGAAGAACCCATGACTTAGTATCAGAATGGAAACAATATGACCAGGTTTACTTGTTCTATGTACTTTGTTTCCTTTTTCAATCATATGAATGAACTCTTTTCATGCACCCAATAAATGATCTTTATATACATGTTAATTTATGTGAATGATTATTGATATTGAATTGGAAACCTATAATTCTGTAAGCTTTCTTTTACAATATTTTATGGTTATTATGATGCTTTCACCTTCCTTTGTGTTCATGTCAGGAATTATGGCAAGAAGTAGAGGAAAAGGAGCAAAGGTCAAGGCTAAAGGATTCTTCTACAAACATTTGGAACGAAGTGTGTATTTTTCATACTTTGTATGCAAATTGTTTGTTGAAAAGAAAGCGTTTGATCACTTGCAAGATTTGAGTTTGTTTATATCCTTGCTCTGCAACAACTGAATCCAATAGTTGTTGGGGATTTGTTTCCCTAAACATGGCCCTTAGACTATTGGTAGGGTACATATAACCATCCTCCCTGGATTCTAACCTTTTATCCCCCATCCACCATATTTAATGCATGCATATATATCCAAATGTACTAGGTGATTCACTAATCAATCAAATGCACTTTCGGTGTGGGAAATTTGTAGTAGATCTCAAATTTGGAGGATTGGATGTTCATAATTAGACAATCTTCAACATTTACTCTTGGTAAGATTCGAGAAATTCACTCAGTGCATGCAAAGATGGCTGGCTTAGATGGCGCCCTATGAATATTTGGCCTTCATATATTATGATAAACCCCATGTCATCTCTATATTTAACATGGGTAGTCATATAATTTTTATTTTTGAAGATCCTATATAACTCACCCCACTTGTATGAAGGATCAAGTTTGGTATGTGACTAATGGTTCCCCCAATGTGTGTGTTGACGACCTTTTCCTTTTCAAATGAGGATAATTCTTGCATTGCCTTACCCTTAAGCATGGTTTGCATGTAGGTTGTTTTGTTATCTTGTAGCTCAACACTGCCATTATTAGAATTAATTAGTGTGGTTATAAAGACAAACAAAATCATCTTGTAATTTCGAGGGAATGATAAAATTCCAAGTATTCACTGAGGCAAGTTTTAAATTTTTAATGCTTTTACTACCAAGGAGAAGCTAAGGAAATATATCATTTCGATATCTATGGCCCAATTTTCAGGTTTGAGAGAAACTAATCATTTTGGTAGGAAAGATCATAACAAGGTGTTTGGGGGGGGGAGATTGCAACATTTTGATTTGAGTGCATCGCATTGTGGATAAGAAATGACTATTTTTGTGTTGTTGATTTAATTGATTCAAGCAAGGAAACTACTCAGATAAGGTAAGTTTTATTCATGGGTAAGAAAGTCGAGCTCGAGGGGGAACAAAGGGACGATCACATGAAAAGGAATAAAGACGCAAGGTAATCGAAGAAAATTTTTCCTTCGAAAGTGAAATTCGTGATCAAATTTCCCAAAACGAGGATAACTCTCTTATGTCACCCACCCATCAATATAGCGTGCACAACGCATGACTATAAAATGAAATAAATTTGTCAGTTGCATTTCTGGCTTTACTCTATAATTGGACTTGTCAAAGTAGTAGATGCCAACATTTGTTGCTACTCTATAATTGGACCAGTCAAAGCAGAAGATGCCAACATTTGTTGCTACTCTATAATTGGACCAGTCAAAGTAGTAGGTTGTTGGTGAGAAAGTAACATTTCAAATCAAATTCCAGACTTTACCATGAAGAGAATATAAAATAGATGGTTTCATGAGCAAGTGGCCACAAATAAACAATAAAATGTCAAATATACATTAATAAAATTATTCAATTATTCCACGATTGTGCTACCCACAACAATCGTATGGCTAGAAGCCTTTCTGCCCTTGTCAAGAAAAAAATAATATCAATCGATATTTCTTGGTTTTGTCTTGGCTTCAAGAAAATTCGTTTTTTCACGTTTCAATCTATCTGTCTCAGTTTTGCCTTTGGCTTCAGTAACATTCACGAGAAGATTCGACACTGTTTTCAGGCTGCCACGTTTCTTCCACCTCCGTCCAACTCTTCGCCATAATTATTCAAATAAATATAAATTTGACAATTAAAACTATTTTTTAATTCCAAATTCAATTGGGAAAATCAACTATATTAACAGATTTATTATTCTTAACATCTATTTCTTTTATAATAGAGTTATTCAAGCCTTAGTAGACTTCTTCACATGCAATACCATGAGCTAATGCAATGGGCTACTCAAATACCTTGGATTAATATACATTTGACTTTTTAAACAAATTACTTAACACTATGTTGAATATAATGTTAATATACTTAACATTACCTGGACTCCATGGGACATAGAGAAATGACAAAACAATGACGCTTATCACATGAACACCATAATAAAAACAAATTATACAAATTATTAAAGTCACGGGCTTTCTATTCCATGATCGGCGTTGAAGAATTTTACTAAAATACACAAATGACAACATATGACATAAAGTATGTAGGACGATGCAGCTCAATTTTTGACAGTTTTCCTTTTCATTCGAGAAGATGATGGCATGCCTAAGCTTAACCAGTCCTCTTCACTTTGACCTTTGATTTAAATGACCCAACTGTTGACATTCACATTCTACAACAATTAGGTTAAAAGTGTCATGTAGGTGATTGTTTGGGGCCCATAGGAGATAAAAAGTTGACAATATACAATCATGAAAACCCTTGTTCATACTATTGCGTGTAAAACAATTAAGCATAAGATATTTATCATACCATTGAGCTCATTGAATTTTTCTCTTTATTTTTTTCTATATTCAAATAAACAAAATGAGGAGCAGGGACTTGCTGCTTTGCAGCTATTTCTTTTGTTTTATTATCATATACAAGAGGAAGTAATATTAAGTTATATTAAGTTGTTTTTTTAAACATATAAAGGAAGAAGTAGATGTATTTATATAATTGTAATCTATATGATATTTACATTTATTGTCTTCCTCCCATAAGGACATTTTGAATGCTCTCCTTATTTGCATTATTTTGAAAGAAGAATTTCATCTCCTTCTCCTTAGCTAAGAGTGATATGAAGAACTACATCTTCTTCCCCTTAGTTGAAGAACTAAGTGATATCCAAAACACTATCTCCAACTCCATCTCCTTCCCCTTAACTAAGGGTGATATGGAGTAGAATTTATTTAGGAAACATGGAACCTCATATCCTCTTAGCCTTGAGTTAGTCTTTTATGATAACTTAATACGAGAATTAACCTCAAAACTAAGATACCTACAACATTAGTATGATGAATTAAGATTCTCAATGGTTAGTCTTATGACATAAGAATCGCAATGGTTCGAATGAGAGAGTGATTCTACTAAAATGAAATTTCGATTTAGCATCATCATAATGCTTGTGAGGAATATAAGACTTATTGATTATGTATTCTCTAGGACTTGGAGATCGAGGAAGACTCTATTTCTTGCTCCCCTACCTAAGTATATGGAGGCGCAATATAAACGGTAACCAAAACCTTCCCAACTTGTTGGAATCCGACAGAACAATTGTTGCTGAAATCGTAATTTGGAGTGTTTAAATTGTAATTTCGGTGATCTGGGTTGTTTTATAATTGGGCATTCTGTATAGAACAAGTAAATATGATTGTTGTAATCACAAAATTACGGAAATAACAATTTCCAGTAACAATTTTGACCGATTTTTATTAAAAATTCGTCGGAAAAGAAAGGTGTTTTAGTTGTCTTTTATCCTACTCGGTATAAGGAGTGAGCCATTTATGAAATTGCAAAGTCAATACAATAAAGCTTACTAGTTTTGTTTATTTGGAGCGGATGAGAACAAAGAGGTTTCTAGAAACAACTAGGCATAAAGGAACGCACGAAATTTAAATCGCTTTGAATTGCATGAGTAGTGAGAAGAGACGAATTGATAACAAACGGAGTGGAAAACGCTAATATGGTAAAGCCAAGGATTGTGAATCGTTAACGGCCCCTAAAGTGAAATTTATGATCAAATTTCCCTCAAAAAGGATAACTCTCTTTTTATTTTCCAAAAAAAAGCATAATATTGTTATTCAATACTGAATCAAATAATACATGATATCAACATTCAAAACTGTCTTTCCAAGATCATCCCTCGATCATAAAGTTCAGATAATCCCAAAAAAACCAAAAACAAAATTATTACACTCTCTTATCATTTATGTCACCCACCCACGTGAACAACGCATCACTATAAAATGAAATAAATTTGTCAACATTTGTTGCTACTCTATCATTGGACCTGTCAAAGTAGTAGATAGTCGTTGGTGAGAAAGTAACATTTCAAATCAAACTCTGACTTTACAACGAAGAGAATTAAAATAGATGGTGTCATAGAACAAGTGGCCACAAATGAACAATTTCTAGCCACCGAAAGCTGACGAGGTCAGATGGCATACAATTTCAAATATACATTTATAAAATTATTCAATTATTCCATGATTAAATTCAATCGTATGCAGGGATCAAATTTGAAGGGTGGGGTCCCATTTCACTTTGAAGGGCTATGAGATATTGAACCCTTCAATGCTGCCATGTAAAAATAAGTCATTTTTTTCATTTGAAAATGTACTAATATATCAAAATTTCAATGTTTACTTAAGTAGTAAAGTAGAGAGGCTTTATTTTGTAGTGGATATAGTAGCACTGAACGTTATATATGTCATATAACACAACTATATTTATCCCCGATCTAGCGGCTCGGTCTCTAGGCCACTATGCCACCTTTGCCATCTTAACAGTTTCCCAAATTGATCTTGCCTCTTAAACTTTTAACCAGTATAATAATACAGTTAACTTGCTAACCCCATTCCAATCCAACTTTCATCCTTACAACCAAAATTATTACTATTTTACTCTTTCATGATTTGCTTGAACTTGAGGAATTTATTAGTGAAACATAACTTAGGAGACACATAAAAAATCCACTTTCCAAATGTTCAGTGTGAATTGCCATAACTAAATTTATAGATCTTTTTTTCTGCATCAACTACAGTTAGCTTGCTAGCCCAATTCCAATCCAACTTTTAACCAATATAATAATATTTAATACCTCTTAAAATGGGTTCCTAGGCTGCTTCAAACACTACAAGCTCAATGAAGAATTGGGTTCTTCAACTCTTCTAAAAGCAATGTGATGCTTATTCTTGGAAAAGTTCAATCTTTGTAAATCACTAGCATTCTTCAAACTAATATAAATTTTAGCCTACATAAAATCTAGCCTACTTAGAAATGGAAAAAATGATAATGTAAGAAAAAAATAGGAAGAAATTGTTTCAAAAGCCAAAAACATTGGACGTTGAGTTTGGTTTGTATCTGTTACTAAATTAGTGAACAATAGAGATGTATGCAGAAGGGTAGTAAAAAAGGTGAAGGGAAAGAATCTGAATTTGGTAACTTTTTTTTACTTTGTTGAATTGAGGACCATAATTCACTTTCATGCACCTCTATCAAACAACTGTGTTTCCATTTATAATCCTCCTTCACCCAAGTATATTAGAGAGAACAGTTCAACAAAGAAGTTGGATTGGATTGAAAACTAATATAGCAAGTTTCTTTGTCACTCCGGCGCAATTGAATTCCAATGACAACACTATATGTTTTAATTTGTCATTCAACACTATGAATGCCACACATACTTGGGATAGAATAAGTTTAAGCACTCCTTACATGTTACATGCTATGTTATGGTTTGAGCAAAGAGAACTATCCAACTCCAGGAAAATTTTGTTCTCAATAGTTGATTAAGGACCCTGGATGCTTCTTCTCTATAGCCCTCCCCCTAGATCTCGTTATACATACTAAATCTATGGTATGATGGAGTAGAGGACGGGTTGTAACTTGTGAAGCATAAGTAAGACGTAGGTAGACAAAGTAGAGAGGAGATGCATAGATGGTTGAAGTTCTTGTCACTATGGTTGGAGTTCTTGTTTTATTCCAGACCAGCCGATAAGGGCAACAAAATCAAAAGGTTAAAGTAGCATTGTCGTTCTAAAAATCAAGATTACAAAAACATTTTTGTCCCAGTTTGTACAGTCGAACGTGGATTGTAAGTGTAGTAGCATTGGTGGTCTTCATATTAATAAATACCAAGAATCTTAAACTATGTACTAGAGGAAGGTGTCGATTTAACGACTGAGCAATTAGGGAAAATAGCTCATGTAATACAGTTTTAGACACAAAGTATGGATTCTTGATCTAACTCATTAACTAGATGCATGGAGGATGGCAGAGTGGGAACTTCCCCAAATCCCCAGGCTTTTTGGTAAAGCTGGGGTGCACTACGCACACCTGTTTCCCATAGGGATGCAACCATGGCCAGTGGAAGCTGAATGGGGAAGAACTCGGTTTCAGAGTGAAAACAATGGTCTTCCTTGTCCCCTCCATTTCAGGAAAGTTAAAGGGCTGCTAAATTCTCAAGAGCTTCGATCGGGCGACAATGGAAAATAGGGCAAGGCAAGGAGCACATGGAATCATATGCATATACACAGGACATATGAAGAAAGAATCAATTGATTTTGTTGCTATAGTTGGGAATTGATAAATATCGTTCTAAACAACCTTTGATGGAGATTTGTGACAAACCCACTCTCAGGTCCAAGCTTCAAATTTGAATCCTTCAAGGCCCATTTGAAGTAACAAAATTTCAGTCAAATAATAATATTGTGTTTGAACTTTGAAGTTACAAAATTTTAATCAAATAACAAAATTTTTGAATAATTGATGGGATCATGAATAGATAAAATGATGTACATACCTGTAAATTCATAGGATGTCGGCAATCTAGTCAGCCTTGAAGTTGAGCTCCTCAAAGAAAACGAATTTCTTTATATATGTTTATGGCAGGCTGGCATTGGCAGCTTCGCTCCGCAAACTCTCCTGGAGGACTGGAGGAGATAGGGTAGGTGGAACTTGGAAGTAGCTCGACCACAGTGGAGTAGGGGTATAAGAAAAAGCTTGTTTGTATTCCTGTAATATTATATATTGATGGTCGGAGCCATGAAAGCATGGAATTCGAGCATTAACTTGATACAACAAAGAAAACACAAGGTGGGACTCGGGAGCCACGGGATTGACTTGATACAACAAAGCAAACACAGGGTGTGAGGTTGGGAGCTGTAGACGGTAGGATTAACTTGATACAACAAAGAAAACGAAGGGCTGTGGGTAGGGGCCACGGGTAGGAGCAACAGCCTGCAACATTACAAGGAGTTTCTGGATTGTGGATTTTGTCTGAAATGCCAAATTTGGGGCACATTAACATAATATATTATACATTGAATACTCAATTAACTCACTAAGTAAGAATTCACGAATTGGTATGTGATAACCTGTAACTTGGTAATCCCATTGCCAACAACACGTATGAACCACCAACCAGGTTTAATAAATTTGTTGCTTCCATTAAATGTGTTAAACACATAAGCAATCGCTGCAAACACGAGAACTTAGAAGTGTTCAAGCCATGGGTTGCTTAGTGTAAGCTCATCCACTTAAGTTGGTCAATGATATTATTAGAGGCCCAATGGTCCATCATCCATGAATGATCGAACACATGGATATTGGAGAGTAACAAGTCCCACTCCCAAGTCACCTAGCTAGTAGCCACGTTCCCAATAACAATAATAGTTAATTTAATTATTGAAGAGCTTTATCATAAAATTAAATTTCTTTTACATGGTAAAATTTGAAGTGGCCTTCTATTACGTGTAAAATGACCTGAAGCCTTTCGTATGGCTAGCAGCTTTTCTTACCCGGTCAACAAAATTTATTATCAATCTATCTTTGTCGGTTTTGTTTGGGCTTCAAAAAATTTCAGTTTTCCACGTTTCAATCTATCTGTCTCAGTTTTGTCTTTAAATTCATGAGAGGATTTGACTCTGAGTACCAAATCAGATAAAATAAGATTAAACACGGTGGTTAGGCTTCCACGTTTCTTCGATATCCGTCCAACTCTTCGCCGTATCAATACGCTACCGTAGCACGCAATGGACCAGAAGGAACGGACGACTCGTACCGCGCTCACCGTTGACATGCCTTCGAAGTTGAATGAGATTCAGTGCCGTATCAGTCAAGAATAGGCCGGGGATTTTCTATATTTATCATTGCTTGATTCCAATTGTAGAAGATCGATCAAACTGACATAGTTTCAGTTTTCTCGGAGAAGATTTTGCAGACATTTTCGATATCCGAATAGGTCAGAGGGTAGATCTTGCCCAATGCAATCACCGTTTAGAGATCATGCTGGCCCTGTTACAGAAAGGAATGGCGAGGCAGAATCAACGAGCGTCCGATTAGATATAATGGCTACTTCACCAGCCGGATATGAAGGTCGGAAACTGGTTTCTCCATTCGAACCGCAGATGGAGACAATCGAAAATCGAGACTCCAAGAGTCGCGGTGAGAATTTCGCAGCTCCTGAGAAGAAAATTACTCTGTTTGCCCTCAGGCTTGCCATTCTGGAGAAGGCCGCCAGCGGGCTCGGAACCTTGGCCTTTGTATGGGCTACCGTCGTCCTCCTCGGAGGCTTCGCAGTAACTTTAAAAAAAGTAGATTTCTGGTTCGTAAGCATGATATTGTTGACAGAAGGTGCTCGCATCTTCAGCAGAAGCCATGAGCTCGAGTGGCAACATGAGACGACGTTAATATCCGTGGCCTCACTCAGAGACGACGCTAAACGGCTGAGTCGCAGGTTCTATACTAATGGCGGCAACTTTATTTTAAAACGAATCTGCGGATGGTTTAATTACAAGAAAACCATAAACCCGAAAATTAACTACCGGGAAGAAAATTCCGGTGTCGATGATCATGATTTATTGAAGAGGACTTTGTCTACATCTAAGGTTCAATTGATGCCTTATACCGGGTGGCTGTCCATATCCAGAAATGCCAGCAGGATGCTTTACTGGCTGCAATTGGTGTCAGCTTCGACATGCGTTGCTTTATCCCTCTTTCGGCTAGCCAAGCAAGACTTCGGCAAAGTTACAGGTAGCGATACCAGCAATCGGCAAGCGGCTCTCAATATTTTCTACGGTCTGTCCCTAGCCGAGGCGCTTCTGTTCCTGCTCGAGAAGGCCTACTTGCAATGGAAGATCGTTGCAAGAAAATTGCTCATGGAGGTGAACGAAGAATATGGCTTCAGTCGTTCAGAGCTCCCCACGGTTCGACGATTTTTCTATGATACATATTCGCTGTGCGTCAATGGAAGTGTTTTCGACGGATTGAAAATGGAATTTGTGTCATACAGCGTGGAGCTGCTGCAATCCAGAGGTGTTGATCGACAGTTGACAGGGGCTCGAGTTCTGGCCGCGTTTGCGAATAAAGATCGGTTTGCAGACGAGACTTTGAGGGCAATCGGAACCATGCGAGATGTGGTGGAGAAGCTGATCGAGATGCTGAATTGGAAGAGCCATCACGAGCAGGAAATTCGAAGAGCAGCTGCAGAGATCATCTCCAAATTAGTTAAGAAAAACCGGAATCGCATTCGGGTGACTGACATCGCCGGGTCCATGGAATCCATAGCGTCTTTGCTTTACGATAGCAAACAGATTGAAATCCATTCGAGGCTTTACGGGAATGCATACGATTACTCTGTTTTCAATCTGCTGGGGTTGCGGATACTGAAAAGCTTGGCCAACGATCACGACAACTGCGCTAAGATCGGAAGCAGCAGAGGGCTACTTCCCAAAATTATAGGACTCACAGAACTCAATCTCAACACGCGCGACTCTCAAATCAAGACGGCAAAGCTCGCTCTGCAGCTTATGGGAATGCTGGCAAGCAGTACAGGCTCGACAGGGAAGGCGTTAAGGAAAGGGATCTCGGATATAGTCTTCACAATAAGCAATCTCAGAGACGTTCTTCATTATAGAGACATAGCGACCCATGGTATGCAAATCCTGGCGATCGACACGCTGATGAGTCTTGCTCTCGAAGTGGAGGGCCGAGAGAGCATCGGCGGCACTGGCGGAGTATTGCGAAGTCTCTTCTCTGTGTTTCTCATGGAGAGGAGTAATATTGATATTTCTATTAATGGATCGAGCAACGAAGAAACGAAGGAGCTTGCGACCAAGGCAGGAGAAGCCCTGGCTCTGCTTTCGCTCGAGAATAAACAAAACTGCCGAAGAATGATGAGCCTTAAGCTGCGTGATCACCCGAATCTGATCACGAGCCTCATCTCTGTGCTGGATAACCCGGTTCGGTGTTTTCATGTAGCCAGAATTTTTCGGAATCTGTGCACATACGCTGAGGCAGATTCCGTTGAGTTGAGGGAAATCACTGCAACAGCACCTAAGGTAGAAGATTCAAGAGAGGATTCAATTCATAGGATTAATTCGTTTTAAAATTACAGTCTTGCATTGCCATCATTTGATCTGAAAACTATGTCATCCGATCGATTAAAATTTCTTGTGATATTTGTTTTTCAGGTTTTGAAGCTTGTGATGCAGAAACGAGGGGAGCAACAGGAAACAGCCATAGGACTTGCTGCTCAGATCTTCAAGTTGATAACCAAATCGGATTTCGATCGTGTGTTCGAAGAATCCGGCGGTGTAACAAAGAGATCTTTGATTTTGGAACTTGTAGAGGTTTTCGGGAGGCACCCGTGTCCATCAAACGAGTTTCCGAGTATTAGGAGATTTAGCATCGAGCTTCTGATCGGTGTTATGGAGATGGACAGGGTTGCAATATTAAGCAATTTGAGCATGGAAATGAAAAGAGAATTGAAAGGGGCTTTGTATGGAGTTATGGAGACGACGTCGCAGATGGAGCGTTTCAGTACATTTTCCGGCAGTGTGGGACTGAGTCAGCATCGTTTCGCCATTTCATCCCTCGTAGAGTCCGCCGTGGAATTGCTTCGTGATGATTAGGTGGAAAAAATAATAGGCTGGGTATGCAGAATGGACTTCATTGTGCGGTTTTCTCGTTGGCGATTTTTTAAATTAAATGTGAGGTGAGGCGTGAAATTTAGCAGGCGTTGTCTAAAAACGCAATACCTTGCATCTGAAATTTGGTAATTTAAAGAAGATAGAGTTTTGATTGATCCAGAATTTTGATCAATTTTTCAATACTTCATAGTAAAATTCTACAGTGTTGTGGTTGTAAACTACTTCGTAAGTTTAACTCAGAGTCGCTGAAATTTAAGTCGCATACAGATGGGTTAATTACTCTAAATTCAAAAGTGTTTGTGAAATTTTATTTATTTATTTAATTTTCTCTACTATTTATTTATTCTATTTTTTTATTATTTTAAATAAATAATATAATTATGCCGAAGGCATTCTTTCTGCAAAATTAATCCATGCTCCTGTTCATAGATTCCTCGCTCATACTTCCAATAAGTGTTACCACGTCATTTCGAACTATTGCCACATGTTATCTGCGCTACCTCCAAAACGTGTTAAAACAATGAGTCACCAAGCTATCACTAGGCTGTCTTAAACGCACTACCATTAAACGTATTGGTTGTTCCTTGGTTCTGCGAAAGGGTGTCCTATACTGCTCTGCCAGCCAGGTATTCACTTGTTGGCAACCAATATCGACCCCGCAGCAGAGTGTTTAATGCTCTTGCTGCGGAGGTCTAACGGTATCGGCGTTGTCTGCTACGGCCTATCCCATGGAGCCTCGCGCAGCAACTACGGATGGCATGGACGGATGACGGTGGGTTCGGGCAGATCTGAAATGGCTATGCCATGATGCCATGATGCATGGCAATGCGCATCCCCGTCGACGGCCGGCGACCGCTCCATTTCCCGGCCCCATTTCCTCGGCAGCGTGTCCACTCCTACGGGCTGACATACCGTTAGACCTCCGCAGCAAGAGCATTAAACACTCTGCTGCGGGGGTCGATATTGGTTGCCTTCACTTGTTTTCCAGTGGTGGTACAACCTCGATCTCAGCAAAACTGCAGAGAGTTAAGGCGAGGAGCTAGATGATAACATTCATTTCGATACAGAAAGGGTATCGTACTAGAGGAGTTTGAGAGGAAATCACTTACAGTACTCACAGACAAATGGTCGGAAGAGATTTGTATTGAAGAGCCCAATCTCAGAATGTTTTGTTTTCAGCCAGGTTCACTACATTCGGCGTGACTTCAACCCACTGTAACTGCATTTTCTCGACCTAGAATGTTTCGGTAAGATTCGATACTATATTAAAAATCTTCTGTATACTTGATTATGTAATTCAAAACTTGCTATGGGTTTAACTTGGCTTACGAACTTGGCGGCAGGTTACCAAATGGGTCTTCAACACCGTAACCTGGCGTTCCCAGCTCTTCGGGTAAGCAATAGACCGAACTATCTTCTATTTCCTCCGCTGGTTAGAGAGCACTCAGAAAAGAAAGGACCTTCGTTTGAGGCCTATGGGGAATGGTCGGAACCTTTCTAGGTTTTGGGCGAGCAAGCAGATGGTATTTAACTTGCTTGCAGTTATCCTGGTATCTACGCCATGGAAAGAAAATCGCCATTCCTTAGCAGTAGGATTTTTCCATGTTAGGGTATATATATATATATATATATATATATTTTGTTGGTGTGCAACAACCCCATCGAAACATGAATTCGATACTGTTTTACAAGATGAAGTCGACTCAGCGTTTCAAAGGGCTTGGGACCCGAAATCGTTTGTTAATTGTAAAATTATTAAATGGTTTCATAAAGTGAAATACTTGCATTCGAATTTCTTGGGAATTTCTGCTTTTCGATCCATTGATTAAAATAGCTTACTCTGTACATCATCTAAATATTTTCTCTGGACAAGGAAGGTGAAAGGGTCTCCCTGATTCCTAGATTTTCCTGTAACTTGCATATAATTCCCGTGGGTCTTGTGCAATTTACTTTTTCGCATGTTTAAAAGCCAGAGAAGTATTTCAAGTTTCGTGCTATTTTTCTCCCTATAATTTCTTAAAGGATGGTGCTCCAAAAACGCACTAATAACTCTATAGCTGCAGGCTTGGGTCCGACCGACTTCATGTACAGTAAAGCAATGTTTAAGGTTTATTTTATTACAGCTCGAAAATAGTTAGGTTTGCAATTTAAACGAGAATAGCTCATAATTTAGCATAACTTCTTATGAAATCTTATATTCCGTTCATGTCATTTCTCATGATGTATTTGGAAATTCATTACTGTAATACTTATTCTCAGGGTGTATTTAGCATTTTCTTTACTATTTTACTACTGCGATTATCTCCAAATTTCGTGGCGTCGCAGAGGCCAAAACCCTAGTATTTTACCGTGATCTCTTAAGTTCGACGCCATCGAGAACCAAATCAAACAGTAGTAGCAGATCATGGAATCAGAAGTGCCAAATCCACAGTAAGAATGAACTTCGAAAATCATTTTATTTTTGCATGATATGGTTGTTCTCTTCACATTTCCGGAGGCTTCCCTTTATCAATTTTGAAAAAAAAATGTGTCAATTTTAATCGACTGCTGGGTGAAAGGATTGGGTCGAGATTTTCACGAGAAATTTCTGCCATTTTCACAAGGCATTTCCAGCCATTTGCCATTTTTTCATTTTTGCCATTTTTATGTTCCCCGTTACCGAGACTTGGGGCAAATAAGCCTGGTTGTGAAGGGATTTATTGAAGACACGCAAGAAAGATTTCAAGAGGAGGGAGAACTAAAGTTTACCTCAAGAATATGAATCTTAGCTCTGTTGAAGAAGCTATTATCCTAAATATTCTCGAGGGAGATTTATCCGAGAATAGCCATAAAGATGCATCTGAAGATTTTCAGAAAGATTTAATACTACCTCCCGCTATAGAATGTTGAAAATGTTGTTCCAAATTTTTATTATGAGTTCCAAGAAAACGAAGAACAGAATTATACTGTAAGGAATTTGAGTCAACCATTTGATGGAGTTGTAGCTGTTCTCAATCAGTATGTTGACAAGGTTGTCCAACCAGAGCCTGCGACTTTCCAATCACCGTCTGAAGATACAGATGAGGATATACACTACCGGGTATGTAATGAAGTTTTTTGCAATACTGATTTGTCTTGTTATTTTGCTCATGACTGCAAATCTGAATATGCATTAGATGGAGATTATGGGCATTAGTTTTTAGAGAATAATTTATGTATTGAGGTATTTGGTAAGTCCATCTCCAGAATTTGCAAAACAAAGAGGCCCTTCTCAAGGTACATTGAGAGAAACCATTGACATATGAGGGAAAGTGTTTTGATGGGGAATCTAATGGCCCATCATCCCATGCTATTATGAAGAAGTCGTTGTCCCAGAACAGCACAAAGAAACCACTGTCCAAGGAAATATCATGGCATGCATCTGTTGTCTGAAGATACAAAAAAATTGGTCAAGCCTTAGCTCGTCATCTAGTACATCACAAAGAGAATTAAACTTCTTTCTGGCTTACTGTATTGCAGGTTGTGGCTTAGTCAGAGGGCCACGATTCCTCCGGTTACTTCCTGGTTTCCTATCTCCTTAATAATCCTTTATCATTCTTCAAGTTAAATCTTTGCTTCATCATGACAATAGCTCAAAATGAACTGAAAAATGTTTGGAAATTAGTCTTTGTTTAGAAAGCTGTAGGGACATTGCTACATATCTGCATTGAATTTGCTTTTGCTGCTTTCATCCACACAAAATAGCAGTAATGATTCTTATGCTACCAACTTAACCCAGGAATATCGTTGAACCAGCTACCGATGTCTATAAATCAAATCTGGCTGTAGCAACGAGCTTTTCTGCACATTAGACTCTTAGAGGAATTTGGGGAACCCTCCACAGACAACAGGAAAGAAAATTCAAGTATCTTGTAATTGCGTTGTCAACAGCTTTTATTGTTAACACAACTCGATGGCAAATACCCCTCTATGCAATACCATCTGTTGTGAGGCAATTCGGCTCCTTAATCAATTTGTAAAATTGCATGAGGCAAACACCAACAAGTCATTCCCACATTATACCACAAACGGACGCATCCACAATCATATGCATCTATATTTGAATCACTATACTATGATTATTTCCAATAAGGCATCAGTTTCCGCCTATGTTGTCAACATTGACTATTATCTTTTCCACCCAAATCACGAAATCACCTCATTTGCTGGCATAGTTCCTCTGCTTTTGGCAGAGGAATTTTATTTTCATACTCTGAAATTTCCTTGGCATCCTTGAAATTTCGACAGATAACTTAATTGCCTTTCATTTATTGCCCCAACAATTTCATTTGTTACATTGTCGATTTAAACCATTTCCTGTAGTGATGCCCTCTGAGATATTTGCATCTAAAGTTTCTTCCATCGTTGCTACCATGCAATTTGCATCGTTCCTGATTGTTTTTTTCCTTCACTCTATCGTTAATTTCCTCATGTTGAATCTTTGTTGCATGCAATTTATCCTCTTTCCTATTAAGTTGCTTAGATGGAAAAAGAATGGAATTTTACACATTAAGAAGGTTATAGATTTACTATTGGGAATTTGATATATATGTATGTCATAGGCGAAGAACAAAGTCCTGTTCCAGAAGATATGAAAATGACTTGTTTGTATATGTGAGGACAGAGTTGAAGGCATTTGAAGACTCACATAGCTAACTCGGAGCATCACGTATTCAAGATGATCACTGTCTCAATTGCACGCACCGCTATTCTTGGAACCCAAGTTCCCTGAATTTGTTGATGGAAACAATGTAAATGAGTACAATTTTGACTTCGCAGTTGCTTCAGGCATTGATAGCATAGCTACCGCTGGACATCTATTTGTACCCATGACCATTGCTTAGAGGTGTTTACCATTTACCAATTCTTCTTTTCAGCTACAGTTGAACATTTCTGCAATAGCTAACAATGCTTCTTTTAATGATGATCTCATGTCTTGTTGTCTTATATTCTGCTTTTGCAAGTAATGTCAGAAAGCATATAAAGAATACATCAGCTGAAATAAACAAATACTTCATGAGAAATAGCAATGAATAAGGAAAAAAAATTATCCCTTGAAATATTAAAATGAACTGTTACAATATTCATTAAATGAATTCTGGAAGGAGGTCTGGAGAGGTAATGAATAGCAGCAGTGTATTGTACCTCCCTTTACTGTACTGAATTACCATTTGCCCTACTTTGGTAGGGCCCACTATATAGCCACTGTCACATACTAATTGCTAACTCTTGGGTGCAGTCACTACTTGTACTGCCAAGCTTGAATTTCTTATAGTTAAATCATGGAAGGCATTGCCACATAGTTATATTTAGCAATTTCTTGCAATTTTTAATAAGTTAATAAGTCTGTTAACAGACTTATTTGCAGATCAATGGGATACGTACTTGTCTAGCTTAAAAATTCCACCACCTGGAAATTAATAATTTTGTAACTATTACTTTCACTTTACCTGCACTTGTAAGCCACAGAAGGGACACAGAAAATCCCCTTCTTTTGTCCTTTTTTGTAAAATCGATACTTTAAAAACTTTGTAGGAGGACTTATTATCATCTAGTATTTAAAGCTTATTGCTTGCGTCGAGAGGCGCTCTACAGCCCAGTATGGGGAGATCTTGTGAGTCGAGTGTTTGTCGAGTTTGTCTATTGTTTGTCTAGTAACAAAATAATACAAAGTAAAAAGTAATAAATATTATGTGGGCCATAAACAAAAAAAATAATACAAAGTAAAAAGTAAATATGAGACTTAAACTAGAGACTTTAGAGCTTAGGATTAGGTGGTAAATATTATGTCAGCCATAAACAAAAAAAAATATACAAAAATAAAAAGTAAATATGAGACTTAAACTAGAGACTTTACTTTTTACTTTTAATACAAAGTAAAAATAAATATGAGACTTAAACTAGAGACTTTATTTTTTACTTTTAATACAAAGCAAAAGTAAATATGAGACTTAAACTAGAGACTTAACTTTTTACTTTTAATACAAAGTAAAAATAAATATGAGACTTTAAAGTGTTTGTCCGGTAACAAAATAATACAAAGTAAACAAAAATAATAATACAAAGTAAAAAGTAATAAATATTATGTCGGCCATAAACAAAAAAGAATAATACAAAGTAAAAGTAATAAATATTATGTCGACCATAAACAAAAAAGAATAATACAAAGTAAAAAGTAAATATGAGACTGAAATTAGAGACTTTAGAGCTTAGGATTATGTGGCTCATTTATTTCACTCAAGGAACTAGTCAAGGAGAGGTTTGCACCTCGGGAGATTTGATCTTTCTCGGCCCTTGATAGGCTCTAGGATTTGGATCTAGGCTAGTTTCAATACAACAACTGGCTTCCTATGGTTTTTTTCTCTAATTCATGTGTGCTTACTTAGACTTACAAATTGTGTTGTGGAGTGATACATTATTTTGGAATACAATCAACTTTAGCTTTGGTATATTCTTTACTTTTCCATGCATATGCTTATCTTTATAACCACCCCATACTCTATGCATATATTTATAAATATATATGTGTATATGGTATCTTTATAAAGACCCCATACTCTCACTTCATTCAACTTCTTCCCATTATAGATTATTATTATTTTCTTTGCATGTATATGCTTCTCTAATAGCAAATTTGGTTTCCAAATTTGGAGAAAGCTATATGGCAAGTTAAATCAACTCAAAGCCTACCATCTCCAATTAATCTATTATTGCATATCCAGCTAATTAAACACTAAATTCATGCAATTTCGATAAATCTAATATGAATCTTTTATTATTTATGGCCCATGGCCCATGTCATGAGCCAGTTAGTATGCTTTTTTATTTTTTATTTATCAAAATTTGTTTTTTATTGCTTTTTTTAATTATATGACAATTAGCTTATTCTTACCCTCATCGGTCAATCAGATCGAGTACTACTCTAGATTTTCTTGCACAGGCTCTATCTATTGTTGGTCATTAGCATGAACCAATTGAATATGTTTGCTTATTAATAATTATAACAAAAAAAATGTGCAATTAGTTTGTTCTTACACCCATTGACTGGTGAGACATTGGATGAGTGTTCATTTGATATTGTAAGTGGTTTTTAAAGCTCACTACAGTTCAATTGACATCTCAATACCCTTTTTGGTCTACATAAAGGAGATTATCTAGTGTCTGTTCAGTGGTAGTAAATCTTGTATGTACTAAAAGCTTATATAATATCTCTTGTAGGTTCGCATATTAACATCTGCCATGAACTTTGTACTTAGTGCATTGCGAAATTTCAAGTGTAGTTGAAGTGAATGTGAGCATCATAACATAATTTCTTGTTAGAAATGGCCATCATCATGCATTTCTTTATTATTTACATTTTTTGTCTTTTGTGATAACCTGACAAGATTAGAAGGCATGGTGACTGGTCAAAATGGCTGTTACTTGATGGGGTCAACAATTCTACGCTACGAACTCAGCAACAAGGCACTAGTGTTAAGACACGCAGTGTTGAAAAGGATGCTACATTGCATGGGAAAATAACGAGTGTTTCATCAGGCATCTTATTGTATCTCCCTTACCAGCAAATGGAGTTTAGTGCTCCAGCAGAAGTGAGATCTCAAATATTTTTGTATCCTATATTGGGACTTGAGCAAATGTGGATTAAAACATCATAAAAACTTCTTACCTGGTACAAAATATTCAGTTTGACAAAGAGTTGAGAATTTAACAGTTCACCTGCAAACACCTTAATTTGCATTTTTTTAAGAAAGTGCTTAATAATTTTAGATCATGGGCCATTACTCATGATAAAAAAAGCCATGAGTTTATTTTGGTATTTTATATCTCGGATGGATAAATTACGTCTGCTATTTTCTGCTTGCCATGCTGGGTTGCACTTTCTACTTGATTCACATTAAATAGATGCAATTCATTTTTTTTGTTCGTATTCTACTTTTTTTTTGTTCTTTTTGTTTCAAATGTCCAATTGATTCGGAGTAAATAGATGTAGTTATGTTTTTGTTGTTGGTCTTTTAGTTCCACATGCCCAATGGATTCAGAGTAAATAGATGCAACCCGATTATTTGGAAATCATGTCACAAGGCAGACACCCAAATCATAGTGCAACTTTAAAAAACTATTATACACAAATAAGGTGAAAATGGACACAATGAACCATAGAATATGGACGAGATAATAGTTTGTAAAGATCTATAAAATTACTACCTTGGAATGTTTTGGCACTTATGACTTTGACTGCCATCTCACTTTTTTTATTACTGATGAGTTTGATGCATGAAATTTGGGATGATTGGAGCTGTTTCCTTTCAATCTTAGCTTTATTTTGATTGGTTATTGAGTTTTTTCCTTATATTCTAAAAATTAACCAAAATATCTGTATGGAAATGTGATGTGCCCCTACCTCGAAATAAGAACGAAATTTTGAGCTTGTTCCTAAGCTATGTAATATCATTTTGCAAAATCAAATATTTGTCTAATTAATCCACCACATGTAATCTTGCAGTGATTGTACATGTAAGAGTGTGACCTGAAGCAAAAGAATTCTTTAACGACAAAATTATAAACATTTCGTACACTAAATTTCATACATTTTCAAAGATTTGTTTCTATGTTTGCATTTCTCATTTCCATTTTTCCATTGAACACATGGATTTTAATATGTGATCAATCATAGAATTTGAATGATGATCTCTTTGAAGCTCGATGCTAGAATCCTACCCCAATTCTCCAACTGCTTTTCAACCCGTTGAAAAGCATAGCACCAACATCTTTCCCATTGGGAACTGGAGTCTCAAATAGCATAGCACAATAGCTTAAGATGAAAGATGGAGGAAGTTTAAGGAAAATAATAAATCTCTGGCCTGTGAGTAAGGAAGTCATTGTTTGGCTAAGATGAGGAAAATATGATTCACTGGGCATAAATAAATGAATCCAACATTGAAATAACTGTTGTTAACCGAGCACAATTTGTTGAATTTAAGAACATAGCTCTTACATATGTAATCTGAGAACAACTTTAAAATACATTCTGAAGCTACAAGAGAGAGTCATTTGTTGAAATTCTTTTGCCATATCCTGAAACTGTATAAAAACTTCATAAAGAAACAAAATTGAATACAGATAGAAACAACACCAGCTATGTTATTAAAGTGAGTAAGGATAGCAGTACAAAATGTCAGGGACAAGTAAGCACATGCTGCCCTGCAACTGCCAATGTGACTAGATTGATTGAATGAATCAATCACGTCTATATGCATGCCGACCTATATCTCTTATTTCAAGGATACACAACGAACTCTGCAAGCAAATTCCCTCATTCCACCATTGGAATGCATTGCACATTTTTAACAATATTTACAAATTTACTCAAATGGAACTCTCCTGGGATTGGGTTAGTTCTCTTCTCATGAGGTTAATCCCCTGGCAAGTGTTCATGTTTATTTCTCATATCGTTCTGTTATTTAGGTCATTTTTTCTACTTATATGATTAAAAATCAATTTGAAAATTGTAATTTCAGTGATTCTGTAATTTCAGTACTTACAAATTGAGATTCTAAACTAATTTTCTGCTTCGAATCTATCCAGAATATTTGAAATTGTCATTTGAAAACTAAAATTCAACTTGAAAATTATAATTTCAGTCATTTGGTAACTTCAATTCTTACAAATTGTGATTTCTAATTTCTATACTTCGAATTGATCCAAATGTTTGAAATTGTCATTTGGACCATGCAAATTATCATTTAAACAATTCTTCCTTCACCGGATTATACAAAACAATTTAAATACCCTGTGTCAAACGCCACTCCAACCTGGGCTGGGAGGTGTCAGCACCTAGAAAAGCTAGTTGCTGTGATACCCAGTTAAAGGAATCATTAAATAAAGGAAAGTTGACCTCCACATATGAATGGAAAAGACATATGCTAATTTAACCAATGAAACATACAAGTGTTAGGAGAATAAAACCCCGCCTGGAGCAAATTACCAAGCCTGCAATGAAATGTATATGGGAGGACAATGGACTTCGAAATAAATTGAAGGTAATGGTCCCCATCACCTTCCAATATATACCCAATGCCTTGTGATTTCTATTCACCAAATTTGAGGTTTTTAAGCCAGCAATGAAATGTATTTGGGAGGGCAATGGAATTCCAAATAATGAAATGTATATGGAAGGTCAATGGATTTCTAAATAAGTTGGAGATAATGCTCACCATCACAAATCCAATACATGATTTCCATTAACAAAACTAAGGTTTTCCTCCTTTTTAAAGTTTGATGAATGCGAGTATTACCCTGCTCAACACCTCCTTTGGAAAGAATGCTAATTTAGTCATATAATCTTGTAGCAAGTTGCATTTTCTGTTAGCAATGCCAATTTCATCAATGAAAAAATTACAATATTGCAAATTTTGACATTGAAAATAGATATACCATCAGCATCAACATTTCCATTTGGGCAACCAAATATTACAATTGCTGCAATCCAAAGGTCTGCAATGCAAAAATTTCTGCCAGATTTGTAACGGAAATGCACCAGAAAATGACATTCAATTTGCTACCAGGTTAGCCTATTCCTACATCCAATTGTTGCCTTCTACGAAGTTGGTAGGGAATTTGTTGGCAAGTTACTATCTAGGCAGTCGACCTTTTGGCCTTTAATCACAAATGAAGGCAAGGATGCAAAAGTCTATGTATGGTATAGGTGAATCACAGTGCCTGCTGTTAAAAGTCCGTGGCATGGTAACATTAGAATGCATCCATCCTACCAGCATAGTTAAGCCTTTTGGAGCACTATGCATATCTATCTCTTTTAACTTCCAGCCGTTGAGATAAGAGATTGAATGTCCAACACACTACAAGGTATGTTCACTTTGAAAGTTTATGGTCCCACCACCAATCAAAGCACTTTGATTGGGATGTGATATGACATTTAGTCAAATGGTTAAATATAGCAGGCTGAATTCCAACCAAATGGATACGAAAAATACTCCAAAATTCCTCAAGCCTAAAAGGGTCTGATGCAGAGCAGCAAGAAGCATCCTAATGAACTCTTTTAACAATCTCAACCTCAAAAGTCAAAACCATAGCTGTTATACTTGTGACTATCACTAATATATGGCATGTATAGCTCTTGGATGAGTACTTGACATTGAGGGTGCAAAATTAAATTGAGATGAGCAAATTTGTATTTTTCTTGGCTGAGCACACTAATACGTTCTCAACTCTGATAAAGATAAATTGGTACAACTTAGATTAAATTTTGAGCTTTTTCGAACAGTGCTTCAACCGGCGTGCATGGTATCTTGAAATTTATTTTTTGAGGTAGTCTTCATTTAATTATAAGAACATAACCCACTCAGAACTGATTCAATGTATAGAGTAACTTTATCTTTCATTGGATATCAAGATCTTGTCAAAAGAAATAAATAGAATAATGTAAACGTGGTGACACCATGTAGAATCAATCTTGAAGAAAGACAAGCCATCTTAGCTTCAACCACCATTAAACCATATAATATTATCAACCACGATGCTTTTGCATGAATTTCATAAAAAGCAAGTATTTTCATCCTCTGAAACAAGCTAAAAAACGTTGCATTTCTCTCCAAAAAAAGGTTACCTTTCATAAAGATGCAACCACCTTAGCTCTAATTAATACAGGCATTCAAATTTCTTATTATATATTATCTAGGTAATGGAAAAATAATTCGGTTTGCCAAATTTTGCTAAACGCCACAATTTTTGATGGACACATTCTATGTTATAACATTCCCAATGAGATTTGAAGTGAACCGAGACCATTGATCTATCTGTCTCTCTTGGTACTCTAAATTTTGCAAACATGTTTTCATACAGAAATTCGACTACATTTTTTTTGGTGTCTAGACTTGCTAGAAGATCTTAGTCGAAGGCCGTTGCCACATAGACTATTAAGTATTCAAACTTCGGTTCACCGTTGCTTTAGAGATGGGGAAATGCAGCCAGAGCCTTGAGCTCAAAGGGAGCTGGTGGTGACGTAATTTGGTATTGAGACAGAGGAGGCACGCAGAGAGCTTGCTGCAGCTCACAAATACTTAGGGATCATTGGATCAAAAACTCGACGGCGGTGATTGATTTGTGTTTGGGTTTTATCCCACATTGACAGTGTACAAGAGTTTATTTGTGTTTATAACGACCGTTCTCACTATGCTTAATTGACGCGGAGAGCAAAGGTATGGTGGGGGCTCTGAGTGCTTGGATTCCATGAGAAGTCACCAGCCCGGAGCCCGGGGCGACCTGTCAGGCCCCCTACCTTTTGGCAAAAGTGACAACAATTGTTGATCTGCAGAGAATATGATCTCGACTGTTGATTATTTTTTTAAGAGAAGATGATCTCGACCGTTGATTATTTTTTAAGTGACAACAACTGTTGATCTGTCGAGAAGATGATCTCGACCGTTGAGTTTTTTAAAGTGACAACAACCGTGTTGATCTGTCGAGAAGATGATCTCGACCGTTGATTATTTTGTTTAGTATTGGCATGACGGTCATATGGGTGATCATGGATGTAAAAGAGTTAGCAGAGAGTGTGTTTGATAAAGTCCACAAATATGGTGAAAAGCCATCGAAAAATTCTACAATTTTATTGTTTTCTTCATAGCATCTATTTCACTATTCCCTTTTTGCTTCATCACGTTTACTTTACTTTCTATTTATTTTATTTTTCATGTCGGTGTTCCTTTGCACCTTATTGGGGCAATTGCTACTTTAATTTATTATTACTTGCAATTTATCATGATATATAATTAACTATTAACAACAACATTAATAATATTAATGTGTTCAAATATGCTAATAGACATAAATGGAACACATACTATAGGAAAAAACATTAATATGAAAAGTATGTGCTCCATTTACGTCTATCGACATATTCAGACACATTAATATGGCACATTAATATTATTAATGTTGTTGTTGCTAGTAATGGGTGGACGCGTACACATATCTCCAAAGTATTAATAAATTAATATTATTTAATTAATTTAAGTAATTATAATATAATAATTGATTACAAATAATATCGTTTAATTAAATAAAAATAATAAAATAATATTAATGTGTAAAGCATTAATATCTCCCAATTATTAATAAAGTAATATTGTTTAATTAATTATTTTATAATAATTAAATATACTACTTAATTATCTCCAAAGTGTTAATAATTAACATTGTTCAAATAAATATCTATAATAATAAAATTAATTATCTATATTATAATATATTAATGAAATATAGGAATATAATTAATTTAAATATTATTTTTATTAAATTATAAATATTATACTTTACTTTAAAAATAAGAGAGATAATAAAAATAAAAATTAACATAGAAATAAAAATTATTATATTTATAGTATATATAAATGTTAAAATTTAAAATAACTAATATAAAGTAATATACGTTGATAATATATATAAATATTAAAAACTAAAATATTATTATAATTTAATTAATATAAGTTGATAATACATATGGATATTATAATCTAAAATATTATTATAATTTAATTAAAATGTTAAGTAATTTTATAATTTAATTTAAAAAATATTATTAAATTTCAATATTAGAAGTATATATTATATGAATGTGGTATTTGATTAAGATATTATAAGGAATGTATTAATAACATATTAATATTTAATAATATTAATTTTTTTTATTATATTTTTACTATGTTAAAATTATATAATAGTTATTATATAATAATAATAATAATTATATAATAATAATTAATTAATATTATTTTATTAATACTTTGATTTTTTAATATATTTATCAACTATTTTTATGTCAATTTTATTTATTAAAGTATAATAAAATATTATAATTTAATGATACTATTTTGATAGTATTTGAAAAATGTCATAATAATACAATTTTATTTATAAAATAATTATTTTATTATATTAGTAATAAAATAACATCATTTAATTAAATAGAATTCATAAAATAATATTAATGTGTAAAGCATTCAATATCTCCAAATTATTAATAAAATAATATTGTTTAATTAATTATTTTATAATAATTAAATATGTTATTTAATTATCTCCAAAATATTAATAATTAATATTGTTTAAATAAAATATTTATAATAATAAAATTAATTATCTATATTATAATCTATTAATGAAATATAGGAATATAATCAATTTAAATATTTATTTTTTTAAAATTATAATACTATAATTTGAAAATAAAAAGGATAATAAAAATAAAAATGATTATAGAAATATTTTTTTTTTATATTTATAGTAATATATGTTAATAACTAATAACTAAAATAACTAATATAAAGTAAATATATGTTAAAGTAACAATTATTCTAAAAATTAAAATAACTAATATAAAGTAATATATGTTAATAATATATATGAATATTAAAAACTAAAATACTATTATAATTTAATTAATATATGTTGATAATATATATGAATATTATATTCTAAAATATTATTATAATTTAATTAAAATGTTAAGTAATATTATAATTTAATTTAAAAGATATTATTAAAGTATAATATTAGAAGTATATATTATATGAATGTGGTATTTGATTAAGATATTATAAGGAATACATTAAGAACATATTAATATTTAATAATATTAATTTTAGTATTATATTTTATTAATAAAATAATATTATTTAATTATTATTATTATTATTATTATTTTATAGTAATAATTAAATGATATTATTATTATTATTATTATATTTTATAAATAAGGTTGTATTATTATGATATTCTTCAAACATTATTAAAATAGTATCATTAAATTATAAAATTTTATTATACTTTAATAAATAAAAATTTTATAATGATAATTCATAAATATATTAAAAATCAAAGTAATAATAAAATAATATTGGTTAATTAATTATAATATAATAATTATTTTAAAAATAATATAATGATAATATTTTTTAAATAATTATATAAAATTAAATATTGTATTTAATTCAAATATTATTTTAATTATCATAAATATATTAAAAATCAAAGTATTAATAAAATAATATTAATTATTTATTTATAATATAATAATTATTTTAAAAATAATATAATGATAATATTTTTTAATTAATTATATAAAATTGAATATTATATTTAATTCAATTATTATTATTTCATTAAAATATTAATATTTAACAATGATATATTATACTACACAAAATTATTATATTGATGATAGATAGAGATATTATATTATAATATTACATGAATATGGTATTTAATTAAAATGCTATTATCAAAGAATAATAAAATTATTATTATTTAATTCAAATATTATTATTTGATTAAAAATATTAAATATGTAGGAATGTCGACATTTAACATCAATGAATATATGCCACATTGCATTGCCCACCTAAACATTACAATGTGACATAACCCTTGATGAATGTCACAGTGTGATATAACACTTAATGAATGTTATCTTTAGAAGACATTTAATATTACAATGCAATAAAACCTTCAAGGAACATTGCAAATATGAATGTCATAATGTGACATAACTATAGAGGAATATCATAATCAAACATAGCACTTGATGAACATCTCAATGTGACAAAACCCTTGCAAAATATTCTAGGAATATTAAAAAAATGAATTTTAGATTGTGACATAAACATGTAGGCATGTGATTGTGACACAAACACGTAGGAATGTTGTGTCACAATGTGAAAAACCTTAAAATGCGACATAACAATGATTAATGCCCAAGACAAAAAAAAAAAATATCTCCCTTAACGTGCAAAACCTTCTAGGAAGATTAAAAAAATTGAATTTCATAATTGTGGCATAAACATGGAGGAATGTCACAATCCAACCTAAAATTTGATGAATGTCACAATGCGGACAAAAACCTAACATGTGACATAACAATTGATTGATGTCCCAAGTCGACATAACCCTATAGTATGTGATAAAACCCTTGCAAAACCTTCTAGGAACATTAAAATTTTGAATTTCAGATTGTGACAAACATGAAGGAATGTCGCAACCCAACATAAAACTCGATGAAAGTCACAATGTGGCAAAACCTAAAATGTGACATAATAATTTATTAATGTCCCAAGCTGAAATAACTCTATAGTATGTGACAAATCCCTTGCAAAATATTATCAGAACATTAAAAATTTGAATGCCATGTTATGACATAAACATTGAAGAATGTGATAAACGTCACGTTGTGACAAAACCTAAAATGTGACATAACAATTGATTAATGTCCCAAGACAACATAACTTTATAGTATGTTGGCTATAACGACCCCTGAACATGCCTGCACATCCTTCTCTTGTGGTGATACCTGGCTTGGTTCCAACCACCTTCTTAAGTGCCATTAACTTCCTCAACAACCCACAATGGCTGTCGGTATGTTTCCTCGACTTCTGAACTCTTCGACCTTTATTTCCCTTTGACTTTGCTACAGTTGTTGGTCTTGTCGATATCCACTTTCGATTGGTCTACACGTCAACTCGTCAAACGGCTGTTGTCCTCCTCGCTTGGCCTTTGTTGCTTCTGTCGATGTCACTATTCTGCCTCTTGTCGAATTTTGACTTTGTCGACTATACTTTGACAACTTCTCGCTCAATTTCTTGGCTTCGACTGCCAGTCTTCCCACACCAGCGGTCGTCGCCAATTCCCCTGGTTTTCCTTCTTTTGTCGGTCCAATCTACCAACTTATCTTCCTTCAGCTTCCAGTCTCTCTACTCCAACTGTCCCTTCACTACAACAAAATAGCCCTTTAGGGGCGGTTTTGTCTCGTGGGGGTCTTGGTAAAACCGCCCCTAAAAGTTTTTTCAGACCTTTGGAGGCGGTCTTCTAAAACCGCCCCTAAAAGTCATGGAAATTAGACTTTTGGGGGCGGTTTTTTTAAAACCGCCCCCAAAAGTCCTGAAATTTGACTTTTGGGGGCGGTTTTGGGAACCCCCCCCCCCTAAAAGCCCAATTCTCATAACTTTTGGGGGCGGTTTTGGGAACCCCCCCCCCTAAAAGCCCAATTCTCATAACTTTTGGGGGCGGTTTGTCAAAACACCCCCTAAAAGTCATGAGAATTGAAATTTTGGAGGTGTTTTTTTTGGAACCCCCCTTAAAAGTCCTGGAATTTGACTTTTGGGGGAGGTTTTGGGGAAAACTCCCCCTAAAAGCCCAATTCTCATAACTTTTGGGGGCGGTTTGTCAAAACCCCCCCTAAAAGTCATGAGAATTTAACTTTGGAGGCGGTTTTTTTGGAACCCCCCTTAAAAGTCATGAGAATTGAACTTTTGGAGGTTGTTGTTTGAAAACCCCCCCCTAAAAGCCCAATTCTCATCACTTTTGGGGGTAGTTGTCAAAACCCCCCTAAAAGTCATGAGAATTGAACTTTGGGAGGCAATTTTTTGGAACCCCCCTTAAAACTCATGATTGAATTGAACTCTTGAGTGATGATTAAGGCCTTGCGACATCACATAATATCTAAAATAGTGAATCTAATTTCAACTACAAGTGGGATATGTTGGTAATTTTAGATCTGTAACACCAAAAATGAAAATTTTCCTGCCAATTTCAACATGCTAGTAATTTTCATTCTGCCAATTACCCTTTCTTCTCATTGTTTTTCCCCTTTTTGTTGCAGGGTGACTCAAGTGGATTCCAATGGACAACAATGGCAACAAGAGAGCATAACATAACACACACATGCCCATATCCAAGGCCTAGAATATATTTTAAACTAATGAGTTAAGTGAATTCAAGATGCAATT
This sequence comes from Larix kaempferi, assembly GCA_027924585.1. Lineage (NCBI taxonomy): Eukaryota > Viridiplantae > Streptophyta > Pinopsida > Pinales > Pinaceae > Larix > Larix kaempferi. The sequence continues at coordinate 21,284,242 of BSBM01000305.1, forward strand.
ACAATAATTATTAGACAAAGTGTTCATATGACCAAGTGCATCACCTTGGATAGAACACATAGTGGTAGTCAATAACAAGGATGGAACCTTTTGGATGTGCATTGGTTATTCAATGTTAAATAAGGTGACAATTAATAAGAACAAGTACCTCCTACCCAAATTGATGATCCTCTTTATTAACTTAGATGGAAAAAGTTTTTTTCAAAGTTGGACTCAAGTTTTGGGTATCATTATATGAGAGCAAATACTCGCGGTCTGCATTATTTAAGATGTGCCACCACCTATCTCCTTGCTGTAGACACATGTTAGGGCATACCCAGTACTAACTCAATTAACTGCGTGAAGAATGAGCTCTCCACCATCGTCATCGGTGCTTATGATCGGTGATGGTCAATGAATAACTTTAGGTTAAACATGCCCGATAATGGCATGGTTCCGAACTTTACATGTATTGTTCCCGAGGAGTTGTTGTTAACACGAAGCTTTGGACCCAGTCTAATAAAATACGAGGAGATAGAAATTTAAAGTTAACCAAAATTTAAATACATTGGTCAGGGTCGATGCTATATTCAACTTCATAAGTTTTGTTTCATCAGTTGCCATGTGTGCCTTAAAACAGTGAGTGGAGGTGTCTTTCACCAAAATCTCGATTCCACTTTGATCCTTATTTGTTGGGCCATCGAAGAATCCCATGGGTGAATTACCAAATAAAATTATGCTAATGCTTTGATAATTCTTCTCTCAACCTCCTCTAGCTTCTGTCTATAGCCTTAAAAAAGAAAGGCATTCATTAAAATCCATAAGCCCCATGTGACAATAAAGGGAATTGATTTTACCTTGGGATTTTGTTAAAAAACCAGAGCTTTAAATTTTCTTAAAGGGGTTGTAGATGCCAATTATTTTTGACTTGAAGAATGTTATAAATCAAAGTCCAAAGCTCCTGAGTAATGCTGCAATCTATTGCAATAATGTTGTATGGTCTCCTCACTGCTCAAACATAATGGATAGGCTAAAGGTCCAATTCCACCCCTTTCTCTATAAATCTCCCCTTTTAAGACTTTATTTCGTAAGCATAACCACATATAATAGAATTGATTTTGGAGGAGCTTTGATTTTCCATATCACTGTATACCACCACTTCAAATCATCGTTCTCATAAAGATATATAAATGCATTATAGGCCTCTTTTACTCTCTGCACAATCCCTTCTATTTTGTTCCAAGTCCAAGCCAACCTATCTGGTTCTGTAGACAGAGTGATCCCATTTTGGTAAATTCCCTGTATGTATGTGTTCCATTCATTGGCTAGAGTTCCCTGTGAGTCTGAGATCTTATGCAGAGAGCCAAATACTAGAACCTATCAAGTTGGAGATATTTGTCTTATGTATATATGCAAGATAATAAAGGCTCTGACTGGTGTAGGTGTGGTAGTAGTTCTTCTGATAGTATAAAGCTAGATCCTCCACCCAGAAAAGGATCCAAGCCTAAAAGAACTCTCGTACCTGTACCAACCTTCCAATCAATTCACCGCTTAACCACAAGTAGTGTAGTCAATATATTTTTCCAGATAATGGAGGCTATTCGGAAAGCAAAGTGTTTTCTTCCTCATCCATGATACAACATCAACTCCTTTCAAATATTTCCTTCTCATAGTGACACTCCAAATACCATCATGAAAAAGTGCCCTCCACAGTGATTTGGTAGCTAGGGCCTTGTTAAAGAGATTGAGATCTCGTATTCCCCAACCTCCCTTATTTTTTTGGCTTTGCTATCAGACTCCATCTTTCCAAATTGTAACCCCCCTGAAAGTCAAACTGGTTGTCCCCAACACAGTTCCATGCATGTCGGACAAACTTTTAGAAAAAAATATTAGCTCTAACATGATCCAGCATAGTCTCTTGAAGAAACACAACATCAGGTTTAACTGTAGACAAAAGCTCCTTGAAGGCTAGCATCTTGTACTAGGCACCCCACAATCCCCCTAATGTTTAAGAGAGATTAATACTATCATTAAGGAACCCTCATATCAGGGTTCAATGCTCTAAGTTGCCCAGAAGGAGAAGGAACATAAACAGGGTATTTTGAAGAAACCATTATGGGGTATGTTTCCAACCCTCCCTCAACAACCCCCATGTCTTTTTTCCTATTAGTGGATTTGTTTTTAGGCTTCTTCCTGATGGTGACATTTGCAATATCCACAAGGCTAGCTCCATCTACAAAGGAGTTATAGGTTTGAAGAGGCGCTTTATTAATAAGAACTTCTTTGTATGAGGGTTCTGAGGGTTTGGTAAACAAATTTGTATCCAATAGAGGGGGGAGAAGCCAAGGTGCATTCACTATGTAAATGAGGGGTAGTGTGAGGTCCCTGAGGAGAGATCTCAGTCAAAATAGGGCTTTTGGGATTTGTAACAACCAATAATTATGTCGATGAGGGGGAAATCAAAGGATGGTTTTATGACATGACAGGGTTCAAATGAGAAGTAAAGGGATGGGAATTGTTAAAATTTTTCCAAGAAAATTTCCCAGAAACCCTCAAAAATATCGACCAGCCACTAAAATCCAGGCCATGCATTTGTTATTCTACCTTAGGTCCCCTTTCATCAAAGAAAAAAAATCTACCAACAACATCTCCTATCCCTCTCAAAAACCGCTGGATCCGAGTATTCAATGGGGAGGTCGAGCATTAGTAGTCCATAAGCATCTATTTTGGAAGAACACTCTAAAAGGGTTGAAATTACCCAGAGACCAACGCTTAACCATAAGCACCCCTCTGTCTATAATCCAAGTTTTTTATGCAACTTTTTCCAAATCCTCCACTGACAAGAAGTGGAAATTAATCCAATAGTTGGACAGTAAATTGAACCGCGGCCAGTAGCCCAAAACTTGTTTCCATTCAGTGGAAATCCAGTTTTTCAGTCATAGCCCTTTGTCACCAGGACATAAGAGGGTCGAGTTTGTCTTACCTTCAAAAACTTATTCTTCCTCTTCTCCTGAGCAACCGAGCCAGTATGGTTCCTTGCAGAGAATGATTTCTGAGCTCTCTTAGCATCTAAAAAACTAGGATAAGGCTCCACCAGAGGCAAGTTTTTCAGAGTGCTCCCTCCAGTTTCCAAAACCTTCTCTGTTGCCTTCACGCCTAAACCCGTGCCTTCTGAAGGGATACTAGGGTTTTTGCTTATCTTTCGGACAACTAACCCCTAGCCACTTGTACTGCCATCTAAAATCTACACTGATAGGTCATTTGGATGATGTGGTGGTCCTACTTCAGCAAATCTATCTAGATCTGAAAGGATTGAGGGGCCCACACCGTTTGGAGTATTCTCTTCTTGTACTCCTCATCTGAAATGAATATACCCTTCCTCTGCCCAAAGGGCTTCCTCCTCCTTCCATTCCATGTCTAACAAATACTCCATTCTTCCACATAGACACAACTAAGTGGAGAAAGTCTTCATGCACTTCTAAAACACTAGAAAACGCCAGAAAAACCCTGAAGAGACCCAAAAAGTTCTTGTACTGGACGCATCCTCCATCGCTTCGCTTAGTTCTAAAGTGGAGAGGCCCTCTCATATATTTGCAAGTAGAGGAAGCTTAGCGGAGTGGGGATCAAAATATCCCAACTCATATCTCCTTTAGTAGCATCTAGCCTTGGTCAAAGATGGATTCATTAGGATTGCCACTACTCTCCAAGGGTGTAGCATATCCTTGCATTTTGGTTTTCATGCTTTTGAAATTATCTAAGTCATAAGCAGAGAAAAATACTGCTTTGAGTTTTTATTTTCCCATCTTTAGTCACAACAATCTTTTATAGCATCAACAATCAACTCTTTGATCTATGTAAGTAGTCTTTAAGTTTATAAGCATAGAAAAACAGAGCTTGCAATCTTTTGTCTTGATCAATTAAATATAACTTTTTTTTTGTAAATTTATTGAAATAGAATTGGCGCTAATCTAGTGAAATTAAAATAGAACTGGTGTTAATCTAGTGAATTTAAAATGTTTTTTAATACTCTGTGGCCGCGACAACGTTATTGTCGATTTGAATTACACTAGAGGTACCCCTGAGAAAAAGAGCATGCAAAATGAGTTCTAAGTTTTGAAATCTACATAAGGTAGGAGGCTAATTCCACAGGTATGGTAGGTTACAAATTTGGAGGTATGGAATCCCTCTATAATCCAACCAAATAGGTCTACATAAGTATAAACCATAAAAAACTAGATTTTAAGTTCTAAGTGTAGCAAGTAAATAGAGACTAGCAAGTAAACATAAGATACACCAGCAACAAGTGTAGCAAAATTGGAGGTATGGAAGCCTTCTATAATATAAGCAGATATATACACATAAGTATAAACCTTTTCTTGTACACCTCCTCTTGTACCCTTTTAAAGCCCTATTGTTGTTGTAGGGCTCTCAATGCCTGATTCTGCCAACCAATTTTTTTCTTAAGGACTTCTATTTCCTCCTTCGCAGTATTTTTCATTGAATAATTACCCATTTCCATTTCTAGGATTCCTGTGAGGGGAAAAAAAATCAAATGATGATAAAAAACAAGAAATAAAACTGATCAAGAGTCATTCAAGTGTTTCTAATTGTAATGAAAGACTACTATGTCTAGTGTTCAACTTGGTTGCCATTGTTGTGTGCTTGTCCGCCCTTTCATTAAGGTGTGTTGAATCATGTGAGCAAAGGGAATGAAACCAAATTCATCTTGTAGGTGCTCAAGTTGGCTTGCTGGTCTATATTGTATGACTGGTGTGAGCTTAGGTGTTCTTTTCATAATCCCAATAATAATAGCTTAGTTTTCGATGTGTTGGAGGCATTTGATGCCATGGTTGATTTCCAATTGTAATTATTTTTGAAGTGTGCATGGTTCTAGATAAGTGTTTGAAGTAGATCCTAGATCTCATTCAAATTTTAGACAATACTCCATTCTTCCAATGCCAGTTGGAGGAGGTATAATAAAGTTGAGAATTCCACAAAATTATTCGAACCATAACCTAAGGTTGCTTTGCTAGTGAAATGATGTCCGTTGGACAAATACAAAAGGAAATTGATGCCACATAGACAATCCTCATTTTGGCATGCTCTATAAAAAAAAAAACAAGCGCGCGACCTGCCAATACTCAAATAGCTAATCACTAGCGCATGCTTGTTAATGAGGGCATGTGAATAAAAACTCTGGAGGGCCAGAATACAAGTTGCTACTATAAAGGATGGGATCACTTTATCCTCCAATATGATTGAGTTATGTGAAATCTAGATTCCCCAGCAAGTCAAGATTGGGAGTGATCACAAGGGCCTTTGAACATCTAATAAGCTTAACAAATGAGTAAGTGGATATTAATAAGATACTTTATGTTTTGTATTTTTTATTTTCTACAACATAACAAACCTCATTTTTATTACTTTAGTTTAATAATGTTACGTTACATTACATTTCTTCCAAAAATTTCCTTGTTTTATTGGTTGGTTTTAAACAAGCATGTTCTTACCTGGGATCGACTTCAGTATCGTAGTACAAGCGGACTTGATAAATGTATGATGTGCAGGAGAGATGTCCATCACTTTCTTATATGCTCATATACGAAGAAAGTATAGGCTGAATTAAAACAGGCACTGAAAGTTCAGGGGATTTAGGAAAAGGAATCGATGGAAGCCTGTTTTGAAAGTTTTTTCTCTCAAAGAGATTTAAGGCCTTACAAATTTAAACATGTTAAGACTTCACATCCACCAACAATACAACACCTTCTATAACAAGTACATCATAAAAAATAAAAATAAAAACTTCACATCCACTAACAATGTAACACCTTCTCTCACTACAACAAAACCCTGTGATTAGTGTCTGTTTTAGCTCCCCTTTTAGCGTCCAATATCACTTTTAGTGTATTTTTCATCATTTTTTGTACAAAGTGGACGCTTTTCCATGAGATGGAGCTTTTAATGGCGCTATTTGCATCCTTTTTTGAAAGTAGACGCTAATTGGGATGATTATTAGCGCCCCAATTAATGTCCCAATTAGCGTCCCATTTAACATCCCAATTAACGTCCATAATAACATCCCATTTGACGTCTAGAATAACCTCCAAAATAATTCCCAAAATAACGCCAGGTATAGATCCAACAATTGCACCAGGAATTCTGAAAGGAATTACATCATGAACTGCACCAAGAAAAACGTCTGATATAGCGCTAGGTATAGAGCCAAGCATATCGCCAGGGATAGTGTCTGGAATTGCGCCAGGAAGTTCGAAAGGAATTGCACCAGAAAAAAGTGCCAGGGAAACTCCAATGTTGCGCTAGGGATAATGCTAGGCATGTTGACAAAAGAAGTACCTAAATGGTCATTTTGGCAACTAAGAGACCCTAATTAATCATAAATAAACCTAATGGAATCCCATGGTCCCTAACAAAATTATAGTGTGCCTAACGACATGTTGATGCATATCGACAATGATAAATACGACAATGATGATTTTTACAATATTTAATAGGATGTTGATGACGACGATGATGCCAATGTCAATAATGATGATGCAGGTGATTATAGCACTATTTGATATTGATTGGTCCTAATGGAAACATAATTCACCTTAATGGAATTGGAGTGACCATAATATCCCCTATATGACCCTAATGGCATTTGACTATCCCTAACGATAGTTGAGTGACCCCGATGGAACTTGATTCATCGTAAAAGCATGAGGATGATCATGTTGATGATGCATGATGGAAAGGATGTTGATGATGATGATAACAATGAGGTTGAGATGAATGACTATGATCATGATGATATATGATCTGATGTCAATGATTATGATGATGACATTTATCTACTCATGTATGGTGTTGATGATGATGGTTATGATGGCGACGATATCAATGTCAATGATCATGATTCATGTGATAGTACTTATGGATCTTGATTTATGGTATTGGCACCTAAATTACCGTAATCATGACACTTTTGGATATTGATTGATCCTAATGAGGGGTAAATTACCTTAATGCCACCTAATTTTTCTCTAATGGCGTTTGAGTTTCGCTAACAACATTTGATAGACCCTAATGGTAGCTTATTGACCTTAAAAACATGATGATGATGCATTATGATAATTATGATGGAGCTTATGGATATGATTGATAATTCTAAGACTATATCATCCATTCTTGCAAGGAAGTAGGGTTCATTGCTCATTATTATCACAATTATATTGATGATGACAATTATGTACTTCATGACTATGACAATGACGATGATGTTGATTTATTGTATAATGATGATGACGATGTTGAATATGTTGAGAGTTTTCCCCGTGCTTGAGTTGGTTAGTGCTATCAATAGCTAGTGCTGGGTATGGTGCTGATTTTTAAGGTTGAATATCTGAGGATCCCATATTGTACATAATCCTACGGAAGCCCCTCTAGAGCTTATTGGCTTACATTCACATAGTTTATAGTTTTTCTTTGTTAGATTCGTCATTTCATCTGCTTCTAATTATGTCTTCTATAATAGAATGAAAGTTGATCTCTCATTTTTGTTAGATCTCTTATGGATGCTTCCTTCTTTGAGTTTCCCATTCCTTGACAAAATCCAGTAGTGAAGGCCACAAAGTTAGAATTGACTTTGTAAATACAAATGTTAAACAAAAATGAAATATCATTTCTGGCATATGCATGGCAGTGTGATGCTAGTCAGACATATCCTGCATTACTTCTCATTCTCGCAACATATTGACTTTGATTGCTTCCCCACGATTTTTGTCGGCTTCGAACTCCTCCTTAAGTACACCATGAAATTGAAACATTTGTCATGTGGTGAGACACAACAAAGTTTGCAATGTCTCTTATATAATATATCCCATCCCTTTTTCATATAGTGAGTAGTCAGCTTCTAGAAATTCTTCATATGTGATAGCCCATTCCTCCACCCTAAGGGGCTTGTGAAAATAATTTAGGTTTCCAATGTACAGAGTTTTCCCATGAGATAATCCATGTTAAAATAAAATGAGATAATTAAATGCACTTACGAGGAAAACATGGTTAAAATAATTGCCTTGGCTTGAACCTCAATTGCAATATCTCCACTGATGAGGAATGGATCCACCAAGCTTAGATTAGTCCATGGATTATGCTTATGCACTTGTAATCATTATTTTCCCTTCCATATTCCCATATCACCATAATTTCCATTAAGCTCGTATCCTTAAATCACACAATTGTTTAATGCAATTTTATGTGTTTCCCTACAATGATATTATCACTATTCTAGATATGGAAAATTGTCAATGAGGTAGGTTATGAAAACTCTGTGATATCAACTTTTTCACATCACAATGCGACCTTGTGTTACATGTGCACACAACCCTTCACATACCTTTACTAGAATTACAATCCATTAACCTAGGCACACAAATTGGTGGATCATCAAAATGTCTTATTGCATTGTCAAACACAACTTGACATCACTGCGATACATTTGCCTCCTCTCATTTATGTCTCTTTTGCAATTTTCTTGTCTCAGCATGCATGCATCCCTGCTAATAAATACTCTCCCGCTTGCACTATTTATGTGCAAAGACCATTCTCATGATAAGGCAACGTAAGTACATTTGCGTCATAGGGTCAAGCAAGTTGTAAGTGTTAGTTAAATCCAAATCCATAAGATACAATAGTATGGATATGATGTGTTTAATTCAAGGAATGTGAAATACGATAGATTGATATACAAAACAAGATCATGATTCAACTTGACACAAAACTAACAAGAATGTATTCAAAGGTACACGGGTTATGCATACCTTCATTCAAATATCTCACCCATGAACTCTTAATCAAAATCAAGAATAAAATTTAAAAAATCATTGAAGAGTAGAGTCCACTGACGTGGCTTGTTTAAAAAATTTAGTGGGGTCCCAAGTCTAAAGACTTGGGGCTAGTTGAGGCCTCAACATCAAGCCATGCTACTTGAAATCCATATCATGCTACATTAGGGATTTTAGGAGGATCAATGTTGTTTAGAAGAGTCATTTATGTAGGACACTTACTAGTGTCTTTCCTTGTTCATGTTCTTCAATCCTAGAGGGGACAATGCACACTAATAAAAGGATAAGTCTAAAAATTTGATGATTTGGACTATTTGGTGGGTTTTTGGTCAAATACAACGATTTTATTTTAACAAATATGAATTGTGTATTGTTCAAATTGTGTTTCTTAATACATAAATGGATTCAACACCCTCAAATACCCTCGGGGCATCCAAATTATTTAATTCTAGACATTATTCTTTGAGATTTTAAGAATTCCTTCAAAATTATTCCTCGATTCCATCGAATTCACGCAAAAAAATGCCATCGATAAGTTGAAGTCGTGTTTAGGTTGTGCCTAATTAAATCCAAAAGAAACATTCTTGAAACAAAGAAATTTGATGTCAATTGACAACAAACATCCTCATTGCTCGGGCATGTACTAATTGTATTTTTTAAGAGTGTCATAGCCACACAAAAAAAACTATCAATTAAAATTTTGCTATATAAAAAATTGAAAAAAACCCATCACACTAAATTCAAAAAAACAAAAACAAAAATCCCAAATTGTAAGGTGCCAAATTTCTTACTCTTCATCTTTGTGGATGTAGAGGACACGCAATTTTGTCAAAAATTCCTTTCTGGGCACACCTTCAAGCACTTGATCAAGGTCTCCACAAACCATGATCATCCAATTTAACTGCAGTAAATAACCTCGATCATGTTATTCAAGAAATTCTTGACACGGGTGGGGGTAGCTGGGATAGAGATACAGTTGTCCGTGCCCTACGTGTGCTTACACCAACCCAGAGTGTGGTGTTGAATGTCTATATTCTGTAAGGATATTTATTTTCCCAAGTTCGACTTGATATGTTATGTTTTTGTTTGTTAAATCATTTCACTTCCTGATATGTTTATTTGTTCAGGGAATTCCTGAGACAACAAAAATATCTCCTCTTGTAGCTTGCCCAATGTCTTCTATTGGTCAAGCTGCAAACCCTACTGTACCAGCACCGGTAGTAGCAGCGGGAGCGACAGGGGAAACAACCACAACCCAGGCCAGGCCTAATGTAGCTCCATTAAATCTTTTCCCTCAGGTAGATGTTCTATCTGTTGTTTCCATCTTTTGCTAATTATTGAAAATTTGAAGTCTTAGACATTGGATTTTAAATGAAATTGATTTAATAGGGTCTCCCCAACTCGGGTGTTGGAGCTGGTGCTGGGGTTCGGGTCGAGGTTGGTGCCGGGGCTCTTGAATTTATATGGAACAACCCATAGGAATTGCATTATTCCATTCTTTTACACTCACAGTTGTTCATATGTTAGAGTTTAAGGGAAAATTTATGCAATTGAGGCCGAGAGCCTTTTCTGAATAGTCTTGCTTAATGTTGTATAGTGTAGATTTGATTGGATATGCTCAATGCTTGAGTTTGAATGGAAATTTCTGCAATTGAGGCTGTGAGGGGCCTTGCCGAATGTTTTATTGTGTTGATTTGATTAGATGCAACTGGCACAATATTGATGTACTACAGAATACACATTATATTATATGCACAATGATATATTGTTTTCTTTGAATATAGTGGGCTTCTTGTAAGAGGTGGTATGCTTGACAAAGGAAAAATCTTGTCTCTTTTTTTAGTTTATATCGAAAGCACTGGTCGAGCCCTACCTACCCTGCTCTCTAATGGGGCTGGGGGTGGAGGGAATATGCGATTGATGGATCAAAGATAGGTGGGAAAGGGAGTCCAATAGAATACCTGAAATCGGACAATTCTTTTGCGTTTCAGTCTTGCAAGCATTTAAATTTTAAGCCAAACTCACATACCACTTGAATCGGTGAAAACTGAACCTTTGAACTCTTCTCTTCAAAGGCGTCATGAGTTAAGGTTGGCTCTCTTGTCCACATAAAGTAGTAATAATACACACTTTATATTACTAACCTTTAAAGGAATACTTAAACTCTATTAGAGGATTACTAAGGACATAGTCGACCAAGTATCCCGGCTTCATCCCGGATAATATACCAGTAACTGAGGTATATTTATTAATGCTTACCTTGGCCCATCATTATTGAGTTATTAGCTATTGAGCACAATAAAATACTCTTAGAGTCACATATAATGAAAACTAAATGACATAATTTATACAACTAAGAATCAGCCTTAACAAGCCTACCAGTATGGTTATCCTTGTTAGGGTCGTTTATACTGAGCATGCCTTACAAAATAAGCCTATTTACTGGATATTATAGTGTTGGACTAAGAAACCGAAGGGCTGGAAAAGGAAACAAGTGAAGGGTGTTTGCAAATTTTGCCCCCCATGATTTCTTGCGGTCGACTATTAAAATAATTAACATAGATGATGATGAACATGCTGCCAAAGTTGTTAGCAAAGTTTGTGCATATAAAAAAAGAGATGCAGCTCAGGGTGGATGCAATGATGGTCCTGCAAAAAAAAACAGCTATCCAAGTTCCCTGGCCAGAGAAACGTTGTGAGCATGCATTCTGATTTTATGTTGACATAAAAAATACAGAGCAACTTCTTGAAGGAGGTCGAGGTCAACAAATTCACGATAGAGGTATTCTTGTAAATCAACTTTTTTCTTCTTGAAATTTTCCTTCAGAAACTTCAAAGACAGAATTAACTTAAAACCTGGTTTCCAACTTTTCCATAACAAATTAGACCATTTCCTTTACTACAAGCACGCGGTTACAATTTATCTTAACTCCCAAGTTAATAATTTCACCGAGAGTAGCAATGCTATTGCTCTACAGCCTAGTATGAGGGGATTTTGTCACATAATGTGACCATAACAAAGATATCGAAGTGCTCTACAACATCATTATTGATGAGATATGATGAATTGTCACACAATATGGAGAGCGTCTTCCAGAGGAAACCCCATAGATTCTCCAGCCTATTGGATGTAGATCGACCCAACAAAATACTACATTTTATAGCAAATTTTTTTGTCAGTATTCTATGATTATGAGAATCAAGTTGCTTGTCTGCAGGTTCCCACTTTATTTGATGCATGGTATATGTTGTGTTACAGTGCCCCATCAAATTTTTTATTAAAGCTAAGTCATTTTGGCTTAAAAATGTAGCTGAACAAATATTTTATAATAGAAATCCCTTAAAAGATGGACCCAATGTTTTTGAAAGCTTGAGTGCACTTCAACTCCGTATCTATAGCCAACACAATCCCTGTAGCATATTGGACCGATAGCAGTAATGTGTTAGATATTTACTCACCGTCAATAGCATCTTTTCCCCCTGATGCCAATCTGTGTATGTGCTTTTGTAGAGATAATCATATGATTCAAAGTAGTCCTACAATTTCAGATATTTACCACCAAAGCTAACATTTATTATTGGAAGTGATTATGTTTATAACACGCATTTCAACTTCAAAGAATTTAAATTCTAATATCCACAACTGGAGAATCACTATTGCTGATTAGGATTTTATCAATATCCTAAACAATGTATCCCTCTAGGCACATAAATCTTTAGAGATTTGAGCTCTGCAATCAATTAACATAAACGATAATGTTTGAGCACTTCCATGGGAAGTCATCTAGTCACCTTATTTGAATTTCAAGTTATTTACTGTTGTTTTCCATACTCAAGCATCGGACCTTAACTAGCTTATAGTGGCCAAAAGTGATTTAGTTACTATTTGTAATCTCTTGACATGCACCTGAAAGTGTATCTGATTGTCCACTAGCCATTCTCTCTGTTTCAAGTCCAAGTTCACCTAAACAGAGTCAAAACAGGGTTATTAAGTTTTAATGAATGATGTCAGAATTGCAGTTCCACGGGAGAATATTTTTCAGAGCAATCTCGGTTGACATTGTTAGGGTTTGGCAGCCTTAAAATAGGGTCATTCTCTTGCGTTGGACTGTGAGAGGGATCCCCAGAGTCCCTTGGGAAGCAGAGGGCCTGTTTGATGGAACATCTAAGTATAAATTAGATAAAGCTGGCAAAATCTATGAGCATATCAGCATAATGTGGACAACCTTTCCTTCAATTTCCCCTAGAAGTTGAGAGTTGCTTAAGTGTTGGATTTGGTGAGAGCAGCTGGTTTCCCTACAAGTATCACACTGACTTTCTTCGGAGGAACAGGGGTCTCGGTTTCAACTTACTCGGAAGTAATATCATGGCTCCATTTTTATGGGGTAGTGAAGAATACACTGGATTTCAAAGATGCCCCCCTCGGTTATGGATGTAGTTGTTGAGATTTTTAGTCTGCTGGAATGGGTTAGTTCAGTAAATGGATTAGACATGTATAATGTACATGTGTAATGGTCAAGCCTTTTGTCAGTCTGGAAAACAAGTGTACCTTTATACAAGATGCATTATTGTATAGTGTAAAATATATTATGAATTAATAGAAATTTTTTTTTACAGCTCATGTTTGAACATATTTTTTTATTTTTCATCTAATGCAGTGGAATTTACATTTGAGTCTGAATCAGGTTGATACAAGCAGGGCAAGTTGGGAATTATAGCTCAGTCTACAGAATTGTGATTTTATGCTCTCGTCATTCAGTTTATATCATTGTTCTATTAGTCATGAGGTCATTGTGGGATGTTTATGCCTTAGTTTTCATTGTGGGATAGTACCCTTTTTTAAGTTACTCGAGCATGTAATCATAGAACTCACAAATTTTACTGAGATTTCTTTGCTTGGATATAATGGCCTAATATATTCATATTTGTTCCTGCATGAAAACATTACATCCAATGATAAGTTAAGTGGATTCTACTTCGTATTCAGCACAATGAACATAAATTTATAGGGAGCTATGTGTTTTCCATACAGAGATTAGAACTTTAGTTTTTCTACTTCAATTCATATGATGTTATGGTGCATCTAGCCAATAACCAACTAAGTAAACACATCAACCTAGCAACAACCAAGCGTCCTTTAAATCTATGATGAAGTAGTCCTTTGGGGATTCGATCATCTTCGCCTATGAAAATCATTGGAATATTTCTCATTTTATGGAAGAAGAACTCTTTGTTCGGTTTTAAGCATAATTGGCTTTCCATCCATTAGCCGACCTAAGAGAATTGTGGAAGGAAAATCTTGTACTGGATACAAGATAGTGGGTATATAAAAACCATGCTCTATAACAATTAATCCCAGCCAGATAATTTCATTAAATTTGGCATATCTAATAAGAAAAATATTAGAGTAGTGGACCATGTGGGAAGCGAAGAAAAGGAGAAAAGGAACCTCTTAGCTTTGAGGTTAATTGATATGTATTTGGTGTAACGACTCCTGGGTCAACTTTATTAAATCAGGCTTTATAAACTAAGATATACATATGGAAGATTGCATATCACAACAATTTCTCCCTCATAGCTAGTGCCAATAGGGTCGTTAGTGAGCATGGACAGTGGGCATCTGTACATGAATAGAAGATCTATTTGTCCTTTTGATGTTAACAAGTTTATAGTTAATTATACAATAAATGTTTTGATGTACATATGCATGTGGACTGGTCAGAGCCATGAGCAAATCTAGGCAAGGTGATAGGCTCAAGATTCTTAAGGAAGGTTGCCTCATTTTCATATTTTTTATGCTTCCATGCAACAACTTTTCTAAGCACCTTGTACTTCCTGATTTTAGTGTATGTATATCTAGTAATGGCTATAAACCATAGTAGCAAGATGATTTAGTAGGGAAAAATTACCAAATGAAGAAATCCAGTATGTCTCTAATATGGAAGTGCACATATCATAGTTACAAAAATATGCATTTTGTTCCATATTTTAGAAGAATTTCAGCCTCATGGATGTGTAATAAACGAGAAAAAGTAATTCAGTCCTTTGAAAATTTTGCAATGTAGTTTATTTTTATTGTTTTTAATTTTTTCAAGGGTTTTGCTTTGTTTATTTTTGGCTTAGTGAGAAGTCAATTGACCATACCATATCTTTTTTATACTGCAAATTCACTAAATTTTTGTTATTGTGTGTAGTATTACAAAAGAGGTAGAATCTGCTCTTGTTTCACAACCACAGTGTGCTAAAGCAGCTGTGGTTGGGGTGGAGAATGAGGTATATTGGATAATCCTTTCTTGAAAATAACTAGCAACAAGTTTAGATTGGTTGGAATGCTTGTCCTTTATTCAATAGTGACTCATTCATATGTTTTTACTATTATGTGTTTTTCCCAGGTTAAAGTTCAGAGTATTTATGCTTTTGTGACCATGATTAAAGGTGTTCAGTATAGTGAAGAGATTCATACAAGCTTCAAACTCACTGTTCAAAATTAGGTAAGGCGTTTTTAATTTTTGGAAACTCTTCCCCATTATGAGTTGATTTTGTGAAACTATACTATCAAAACAAAACCAATCACTATAGAATACTAAATATTCATCATTACATTCTTTGAGTCACCACTTTAAGTTGTATGTGTTCTTGTATCTATAACCATATTTGAATTCGTTTCTTCCAGTGTTCTTGGACTATGAATCCAAGATGATGAATATATTTCACCGATTTAAAACCTACCCCAAGAAATTAAAAGGAAATCACCTGATCTCCTTGACTTTGAGACTATGAATAAGGTGGCATCTGCAATGCGATAATTCTATGTGACTCTTGTGAAGGTATTGGTAGTGCCCAATCGACACCGTGATGAATCAGGATCACTTAGTGGGGCAGCCAAGAGCGTGGTGGTTTCTCTTGCCAAAAATTTTCCTGACAGTCTTGATGTGGATGAGAATTGTAGTTCATATGAGTTTGAATCATCACTTTATTCAAAGTGCTGGTACTTGGGGAAAGTTGTGGATGACATGACAGCAGTTATATATGACAACCGCAATTGCATGTGCAATACAACATTAGTGAATTGTTTCTATGCTCATGGTACAATTAAAAGTCTTTTGACTACTTTTGAAGCAACGGGTCATTTACTGTGGATAGTACCATTTATGTCACAGCGAGGAATGGAAACTGAAAATGACAAAGGGAATGAAAATGACTTTGGATTCTACAGTTGAGATAAGTAGGGCAAGTACATTCTATCTGGACCCTAAACCTAGCGTATCACAATCTTTTTTTAAGACACTCAAATTAGTATGTATGCATATATGTATATGTGTATGTATGTATGTATATCAAATTACTGAGAGTGTTCCTCTAATATTCCCTTTCCCATTATCAACTAATACTAAGAATGAGCAAACATAACTGTTTAAACTTTCACTATCCCTTGCTGCTATAATATATGTGTGTGTGTGCACGTGTGTGTGTGTGCACGTGCATATCAAGTTACTAAGAGTGTTACCTAACCTTCACTTTCCCCATTGACTAATACTAAGGATGGACGAAAATGGGCTTGTGGTCAAACATAATTGTTTAAACTTTAACTACTCTAAGTCTTAGGCTCAGTTCTGACCCTTTTTTGCTAGGGGGCAACAACCGATTCCCGGTTAACTGCTGTTCAAAACTTGGATCCTTCTCTTATACACTATGATGACATACAAGTATGCTGAGCTAATAAAAATTACCTCTAAAAGATTGGAGAAAAAATCCCAAAATTGTTCCTACTTCCTGTTTGACAAGCTGATAAATAAATATCACCTTATAGGAAAAAAACTTAGAATTTATCAGGTTGCATACAAAAGATATGATTGCAGCTTGCTTACATGGAAATACATTTGGTGAAACAAACCTTGTTGTCTGTCAAAATTTTAGAAGAGTCTTATCAATTTAACCACTGCCCATCCTAGAGTTTAACATTGTGGTGAACAATTTACAATTGCTACGCACTAACCCCAAGATCATAATTTCTTTTATCTAAACTTAGAAATATGACGGCGAATGTTTTATAAGCCTGATAATTGTTGTCCTTTGGTCATGTGTTGCATTGCAGGTGGTACTTTTTACCTCTACTCGTTACTTTGCAGACATGCTAAAATAAGCCTTATGCCCAACCAACAGGAAGCAGATGAGCAAATTTCTACTTACAAAGTGGAAAGGCCTCATGAGACACCTATGAGTTCTGCAATTAAGGCATTATTTGAGAAACACCATAGGTTTCGCTTTGTAATTTTGGTTGTAGTTCTGCTTAGAACCTGTATGGTCATTGGTGATGGAGTTCTTACACCAGCAATATCCGGTACGAATAATTTGGTCACTGTTGTTGTATCAAATCACTTATGCAATCTATTAGACATGTAATCTTGACCAATAGGGAGTTGTTAATCAGATGCCGTTTTTTTACATTTTGTTAAAGCGAATCTCCTTTTGTTTGCATCTTTTTTATATGCATATTTTGATCTCACATGTACTAAGACCGAAAATAATTTCTTCATATGTTTTTAGTCAGTCTAATTGAGTTAAATGTTAAAAGGTTACATGGTTGTTTCGTGTTTGAGTCCATTTTCAGTTGCATGATTTTTTTCGTAGGATGAAAGCAAGATTGCCAATCAAGAACTTGAAGGTATTGATCTATGAATATGCCTCGATGGAGTTTCGTCCCTATTGATAGGATTCCCTCAAGGATGATCGAAATGGACCCCTTCCATCAGAGGCCTGCATAACATTTCAACACATAGGGTTACACTCTATAGATTGGCATGATGGTTTGAGGATAGTCTATTTTTTAGAATTGGAACTATGGAATTACATTGTTTTTCGTGATGAGAATACCTTGGCTTAGAAAAAATTGAATTCAATCAAGCCAGTTGCTGCAATTTTATCACCACCCTTGGAACCATAGTTTCTAATTAATTCTGCACTTGGTTTTGTGAGTTTTGCAGTTCTCTCTGTGGTATCAGGGGTTAAAGTTAAAATTCATAATCTACATGAGAGTAAGTAAAGAATTGCTTCCATCCAATCATACTTCGAGCATTTTGAGAAGTTTTCTAATTATGTGTTGGGCATTAGCTCTGTATATGCATAGTTCTGTTGATTTGCCATTTTTCCAAGACTTCATTTCCATTCAACTTTCAAGTGATTCCTTATTGTTCTGTACTTTTTTTGGCATGTTAAACTAGAACCTGATAAATATCATTTTTTACTTGTTCCTTCATTATAAATACTTCTACGTGTATTCATTGTTGTTGGCGCTATTCAAAGATTGCATCTGATCCGGAAAGTTATGTATAGCTAAAAATGAAATTTAGAGAAATATCTCCATAGATTTTTAACAGTTTCTACTCTTCCCTTTAGATGTTAATGTTGATTTCCATATTTTACATTTTGCTCATTTGTTTCTACAGATTATGTTGTCGCCATTGCGTGTGCCATCTTAGTGGCCCTTTTCGCATTATAGCATTATGGCACCCATAGGGTTGCTTTTCTGTTTGCACCTATTGTGATATCTTGGATCATCTGTATCAGTGGCATTGGTATTTAAAATATTATACATTGGAACCCAAAAGTGTTCCGAGCACTTTTTCCTTACTATATGTATAATTTCCTCAAAAAGACAAATGTAGAGGGCTGGGTGTCCCTTGGAGGCATAGTCCTCTGCATCACAGGTTGGTGCCCGTATTTCAATTGACCTTCAGAAGTGTACTGGTGGTTTTTTTTACTCTTTTTTGCTTGTGAATCTTGAGGTCAAGTGGGGTGGAAATACACATAAGTTTAGCTAATTTATTTTAGTTTTCCATCTGTGTTTGGTAGGTGCTGAGGCCATGTTTGTTGATTTGGGACATTTCTTTCAATTGTCAATTAAGGTCAGTGAATATTCTTGTCTATATAACTTCATGTATCCACATTTAATATTCCAGTACATTGATTGTTTAGTATGCTATGGCAGATAGCTTTCACAGGGCTAGTCTATCCTTGCTTGATTCTTGCATACATGGGTGAGGCTGCTTTTCTCTCCAAACACAAGTGGGACCTTCAAAGAAATTTTTACAAGGCCATCCCAGGAAAGCCTCAAATGTTGATTTCTGTTATCTTTTTACGGGAATAGAAATCCATGTTTTAAGAACTTCAATATATATTTTGAGTGGATAATTTGGGGAAATGCAGGAAAAAACAGTTACACTAAATAAGGAGCCATGAATTAAACCATACACTCAATACCAGATAACCAGACCTAAATACACTCACAATTCGAGACAGACATCTTCCATAGTCTCATCTTTATTAAATGCATATGCAAAATTCATTTTACCTGTCAGTAAAAATAGATCTCAGCCCTTTACATAGGGAACTTTGCCTAGCTTTTCCTGGAAAATAGCTCCCTAAAAGCCTGTCTTATAAACATAACTGGATATTATTATCCCTAGGGGTTTATTATCATCCATAGACCTCAGAAGATAGAAGATTAATTTTATCAGCTTGCCAAAAATGAATCTCTAGATTAAAGGAAATAAAATTTTACAAAATCCCCTATAATAAAGATGCATTCCTGCATCACCACCTTGTCATAAAGCTTTGAACTTCCTGGTTCAATAGTGTTCAGCATTAGTAGAAACACGAGTATCCGATATAATAAATCTCATTTCAGTCACTATGGAAGTGTTCACATACTATCTTGAATAGCCAGTAGTTTGATTGTCAGTGTTGTTAAGAGCATACTCAACTTGAGGAAGCATTAGGTCCGATTGTCTTGGTTGGTCCTAGATGAGAACATTGCCACAACTTTCCTGGTGTCCAATTCAGCAGCTAGTCTATCCATCAACTAAAGGATGATAGAAATAATTTAATTGAAGTCATGTACCCAACATCTTCCTTACTGTTTGCCCAAACTTGGGAGTCCCTGTCGGAGATCATAGAGGCAATCCATATAACTGAATCATCTTTTTGAAGAAAAGTGTAGGAATGTGGGAGGCATCTTCATGTTGTTACAAGGTATACAAAACACTATCTAAGAGAAGTGATCAACAACAAGCACACGTATAGCATTTTTTTCACTTCACTGTAACCCCTACACAAACTTCAGGCTTATGTGTTGCCACGGTTTATCAGGAACTGGCAAAGATTGTTATTTGCTACTCTTGTTTGCTCACCCTTCAAAACTTGACAAATGTGACATCTGTCTACATACTGTAGTATCTATTTAACCATTCTTGGTCATTAATAATGTTGTTCCAACTATGTAAGGATTTTAAATTTTTAACCTGTCCACCACCAAGACCTTCTGCATGTGCTTCATTTATAAGTGTCTCCTCATGGTGGCTTTGAGAAAGCATAATTACGTCCATGAAGTAAAATTGTGCTGTATAACTTATAGTCTAAGCAGGTACCCCATAGTTCTTTGCAACTCCCATTAGCTACTCCAAAGTCTGGATTATCCTCATAAGCATCCTTCAGGATTTTAAATCCAACCACCTCATGGTAGTTATCAACAATGTCCTCCATCAGCTAAGTACATCTACTAGTACATTAGTTTTTTTTCCTTGTGCTTGATCATGAAAGTGAAGATTTCAAAAAAATTAGCCATTTGTGTGACAAGCATTGAACTTATCCTACGTTTGTAAATACTTGAAATCTTGATGGTCCATCAGCATAAAGTATGAACTCCTTAGGCATCAAGTGATGTATCCGATGACAGAGTTCGTATGAGTGCATATGATTCTTGGTCAATAGTGCAAGATTGTTTCCTAGATTCATTAAACTTTTCATTGTGGTATGCTTTGGAATGACCTTTCTAACTAGGTATAACTCCAAGAATCAGACTTAATGCATCCCATCCAACCTCAAAAACTCTTTTAAAATTTAGCTGGGTTGAACTTGGAGCCTCTGCTAGACATCTCTTTCAAGTTTGAAGACTAGCTTTTGCTACCTTGGTCGACAAAATTCTCATTTGCCTTCATCAAAGAAGTCATAGGCTTTTCACTTTCAATCTTCCTAAAATTTTGGATGGACTTCTGATAAAATTTTAGAAGTCCATGAAAATATCATACCTCTCTTACTCCGTCTGGAGTTGGCATTCCATAATTGTGTTGGAAAAACATGCTTTTCTCTAAATTTATAAATATTATTGCTCACAATTTTGAAGCAAAGTTCATAAATGCATCAAATGTTCCTTCTAAGTCTTACTGTAAAAAAATAATATCAACCAAATAAACAATAATAAATTTTCCAACAAATGGATGCAATATCTCATTCTTGAGCTATATGAAGGTACTGTGTGTATTGACAAAGATCAAATGGCATCAATAACCATTCATATAGGATGTTCTTGGTACAAAACCCTATTTTCCATTCATTTTGTCTATTCAAATTTGGTGGTAACTACCTTTTAAATCAACCTTGGAGAAGAGCTGTGATCCTTGAAGCCCATTTATGAAACCATCCATGCAAGGTACAGGGAAGTGATTTTTTTGAAAATGATTTTATTAAGTGCTCTTGAATTGAAACACACATGCCATTTCTTATCTTTATTTGGAGCTGGGAGCATTGGTGTGGCACATGGTGTAACAATCTCTCCAATGGGAACTTTTTCCAAGAAGTCTTTCACTTGTCTTATTATTTATTCATCTTCCATAGGATATGTGCAGTTGGGAACTTTGTTTGGTAGTGTAGTCTGGAATTAAATCAATTTGATGAGAAATCCTTCTCTGGAGGATATTAAAGCAGAAATTATTTTGGGCAAAGGTCTTTGTACTCTTACAATATATCTTGAAATTCCCTTGATAGATCTTCCTTCTCTAAATTTGACTTGTCTTCATCACTATTACTTATAGTAGGGATGCCACTAACAATTCTATAAAATAAATTCAACTAGTTTTTTTTTTTTGCAAAAAGAAAATAGCATTATTTAGATTCTCTAATAAGCACTGTGAAAGTGCGTGCTAAAGGGTATGAAAAGAGGCTTGTTCCCCTTGCCATATTTCTGCAATGAATAGGTATTAATTTTTCTATCATGTATAATACTTTTGATCATACTTCCATGGCCTTCCCATTAGATATGACAAACAATAATGGGGAGAATATCACTCCACATTTCATTTAGATACTACTCCAAATTGAAAATTTGAACGTGATCAGGCACCAATGAGATACATACATCTTATCTACATCGTACACCCAACCCAGCTTATATGAATTTGGGTTTCCTTGCTTAGCCATATTCAGAGAAGCTAGAGCATGCTCCTTGGTTGTTAGAAACATTACGAAGCTACTGCAGGCTCTTGGAAATTGGAATACCTTGTGAATTCTTCTTTGCTGTTAGCTGTGCCATCTGCATCACAACTGTTAGTGAAACCAGTTGTTGGAGGGTCTTTCACTATTCCAAGGGACCCAGAGGCTTTTGTCCGCACACTACAAGCTCAGGTTCTCTATGTTGTTCTACCTATCTAGAACAATCCAATGTTTTGTCGCTGCAGTCCATCTTTGATTACCTCCGTGCTTTCCATTATTACCCATGTATACTCTACCATAGGTGATGCCAAAGGAAGCAGAAAATGTATTCCTGGAAGCACAGGTCAACGTTTTAGAGGTCATCCACCAGATGATTCTACCATTTCTATGATGGTTGACATGGGATTTCCAACGTCTAGGGCAGAGGAAGCATTGAGGCATGTTGAAACAAACAGTGTTGAACTGGCTATGGAGTGGCTCTTCAGTCATCCCGAGAAGCCAACACAAGAAGATGATGAACTTGCCCAAGCTCTTGCCCTATCATTGGGTAATTCAGAGGCTCCCAAATACAATGCCAATGAAAAAGGAACAGAGGCTTCTTATGAAGAGAAGCCTCTAGAAAATCCCCCCGTTGAGGATATCTTAACCACGTGTATGAATCTGTTGCAAAGTATAGATGCCATTCCTTTTTCCATGACTGATTTGATTGTGACATTGTGCATCCAAAACAAAGGCCAGCACCGTCTGAGAGTTATTTCAGGCTTTCTCATTCAACAGCTAAAGCTTTGTAAGGTGGAGGGATCTGAAAAATACACTAGTCTATTATCAAGTATTTCTCATATTTTGGCATTAGTTTTGAGTGAAGAAAGTAGTACAAGAGAAATAGGAGCAGAGAATGGACTTGTTGGTGTCACATTGGACTTATTGATGAATTTTATGCCAATTTACGTGACAAGGGAAAAAGTTTCATTTCCTAAGTGGGTGACTACCTTACTGCTTATACTTGACCATATGCTACAATGCAAGCTCAAGCTTACTCCAGATGTTCAGAACACTGTAGCTATGGGAGGAACTTCAGTTGTGTCTGAGTTTGAAGATACAACCTTAGCTGGTGCATGTGCTATGGATAACAGTAAAAAGTCTTCCTTGGATGACAACATCAAAGGAAATAGTCCATTCATGAAGATTATAGCATGACAACAGATGAACAACATAGACTAATGAATATTTCTTGCAACTATTTGCAGCTGCACCTTCCAACAGCTACAGTACAGGAAGTTCTTCAGTTGTGTGCTAGACTAACAAAGTTGCATTCCATGGCAATGTAGTTTCTAGAGAGAGGTGGATTGTCTTCCCTTTTGAGTCGTCCTAGAAGTTGTTTTTTCCCATGTTTCGATAGTGTGGCAGCATCTATTATACGCCATCTTCTCGAGGATCCTCAGACTCTTCAGATTGCCATGGAGGTAGAGATACAACAGACTCTAATGAACATTTTAAATTGTCATGGTGGTTGTGTTTCTCCTCGAACATTTTTTACGTCTATGGCTCCAGTCATTTCTTGAGATCCAACAATTTTTATGCAAGCTGCTGCTATGGTTTGTCAATTACAGAAAGTGGGAGGAAGGCCAAATATCATTTTGTCAAAGGAGAAAGAGGATAAGGATAAAGGTAAAGAGAAGGAGAAATTGAAGGATAAGGACAAATAAAAAGATAAAGGCAAAGGTTCTGGACAGATTGAAGCAGGAGTTCCATCTATTGATTTTGGTCGGGTGCCTCATGTAAGCAAGCCACATGATGGGCTGGGTAAATCTGCCAAGGGTCATTAGAAAATTCCTCATAGCTTTACAAAAGTTATAGATCAACTTTTAGAGGTTATATTTCTCTATCCGCCACCAACACAGGAGGGTGTGTGGAGGGTGAATGCACAGGTTCAACAACAGCCATGGAGGTTAATGAATCTGCTCCAAAGGAAAAAAGAAAAGCAAAGCTTGATGAATCAACAAAATTAGAAAGTGACAAGGTTTCTGAAAGCTTTGCAGGGTTGGAAAAAGTTGGTTTTATTTTGAAGTTGATGAGTGACATTCTTCTCATGTATATACATGCAGTTAGTGTAGTCCCGCGGCGGGATTCAGAAAGTAGTCAAGGTCGTGGGCCTTGCCAACCTTGCTTTTTGTGTAAATTGTAGTTTTTAACATCCTAGTCCCATTTCTGAATTTTTGTCTCAGCGTCACGAGTATGTCTAGTTATTTCTTAGTTGGATTAGATATACATGACGTATTTTAACTCTTTCTATAAGGGATAAACCTGTACATTAGGGTTAGAATTCTATCTATTCTTGGATGTAATCAGGAAAGTCTTGGAAAATACCCTATTGATATTGCAATATTGGTATTTTTGTGTATCCTCAAAGTTTTTGATGTTTGGATTTGCTATGAAGGAATTCCTTTTCAATATATGCCATTTTGGATTTGAGAGCATGACAAGGAACTTAGTCCCATTTTTCAATACTTAGCCAATTTTGCCAATGGCGAGAATTTTTCTGGCATATATGTCATGTCTACAATAAGAATCACTACACTATGTTATGAAATGCATATCACGTGATTGAAATTTGTGTCTGCAAATTGTATGCAAATTTTTTCAACATTTTTGTTGTTTTAGTAAGTAATCGAAAAGTTTGGAATTATAGTTCTTATGCCTTGTGAGGATTGCAAAGAGAAGGTTGCTCTTGCATGATAATCTATAGATATTTGGGTACATGTGGATATCCTGTTACAATCATCTCCTGAACATTCTTATTGTCTTTTCTTAGACTTAAAAATAATGCAATATGGGTGTTCATATTGCTCATCTTCTTATTGTCTTTTCTTATTGTGTTAATATTGTTAAAGGGTGCTAGCTCAATGGTAGAGCGCCTGCCTTACAAGCAGGAGGATGGTGGTTCGATTCCTCCATACCCTATTGATATTGCAATATTAGTATTTTTAATCAAATATATTTTATTATGATTTATTATGGCTATAGAGGGGGTTTCAAACCGTATTTGTATGTTTCTACAAGGGTGGTTTTAAGCCACCTTCATATGTCTCTACGAGGGGGGTTACAAACCACCCCTATAGGCATCTACGAGGGGGGTTCCAAACTGCCCCTATAGGCCTCTACGAGGGGGGTTCTAAACTACCCCTATAGGTCTCTACAAGGGGGGTTCCAAACCGCCCCTATAAGACTATACGAGGGGGGTTCACAACCGCCCCTATAGGCCTCTACGAGGGGGGTTTGAAACTACCCCTATAGTCCTCTACAAGGGGGGTTCCAAACCAACCCTATAGGTTTGTATGAGGGGGCTTATGAGGGGGGTTCACAACCTCCCTCGTAGGTCTCTATGAAGGGGGTTCAAAACCGCCCCCATAGGTCTCTATGAAGGGGTCTACGAGGGGGGTCACAAACCGCCCCCAAAAGTCACTTTTGGGGGCGGTTCCAATCTCATAAGAAACCTCCCTTAAAGGGAAAAACTTTTAACATCGGTGCCTTTAAAGGCGGTTTTTCCAAAACCGCCCCCAAAGCCAAAACCCCCCCCCCCGTAGGTCACTTTTGGGGGCGGAAGACAACACCCCCTAAAGGCCGAAAATGTAGTAGTACTTCTCTTGTTGGCCTGACCTGTCATTGACCACTTCGACTCGTCCTCCCGTGATTAGTCGGTATTCTGTCGATTGAGCTATACTTTGACCCGTTGGCTTGCACTCATCCAACTATGTCGATCCTCTTTTTGACACTTCTACTGCGAATTCAGTTTATGTCATCTTTCATTCGGTCGCATTTGATCCAACGAATGGAGGTCACGTCTTTCTTTCCCAACCGTAGTTGATCTCATCCTTAACTGTAATTCAGTTGTTTCCATGCTACATCGACTCCTTCCTCTTACACAATCGAACATTTGTCTAGTCGGTCTTCTTCTTGCATCAAACCAGCTCAACGACTCAACCATCAATCCCTTTGATCCCCTTTGGTATTCATCGTCATCATCCTTCGAACACTTTGATGTAGTCGACATTCTTTACGTCGGCGTCATCACCAACTCGCCTAGTACCCTGACTAGCCTCGACTCCGATACAACTTGGTCCTTCAACCGAAGTTTGTTCTTGTCCTTTCATTGACCATTTGGGTAAACTATCCCTCTCTTCTACCAAAAGAAATTCATCCTTTATAAGCGATTCACGTGTCACTATCCAAGGATTCTATCTCGACAATTTCTCATCGACTGTATGTTGTCGACTGTTCTTCTCGATCTTCAAACTGTCTTCGTTGATCGCTGTTGACTCCCAACTACTTTTTCCCTTTAGTCGATATCACTTTTGACTCGCAACTACATTCTCTCATGTGGCTAGGTATACTACTATCCAAACTATAATCTCCCTTGCTTCAGTTTTGGGTTGGAAAATTCACTAGATGGATGTGAAGACTTCCTTCATCAATGGTGAGGTTGAGGAAGAGGTTTACATACATAAAACTGAATGGTTTTTAGTTCATGGGAAGGAGACCCATGTATGCAAACCTAAGAAATACTTGTATGGGATTAAGCCGGTCCCAAGGGCTTGGTATTTGAGCATTGAAAGCTATATTATAAGATTGGGATTCTCCAAAAGTGAATATGACCCCAACCTATACTTCAAGGTTGTGAAGAACCATCCATTTATATTGTCTCTCTATGTTGATGACTTGTTCCTTACTGGACAGAAGCAACAAATAGATTGGTGTAAGAGGGAACTCACTTTTGAGTTCGAAATGAAAGACTTAGGTCTTATTCACTATTTTCTTGGTCTATAAGTTTGGAAACAGAAGATGAAATATTTATTTCACAGGGAAAGTACACAGTTAATGTGTTGCGAAGATTTGGTATAATGGAATGTAAGTCCATGTCTACTCCTATCATGTGTAATCTAAAGAAGCTACATGAGTTATATTCCAGATCGGATCTAGTGGATCCTACCATGTACATACATCTCATTGGTTCCTTGATGTATTTGATACATAATAGACCAGACATATGTTATGTAGTGAGTATCTTGAGTCAGTTCATGTCCGAGCCAAGAAATAGAAATTGGGTTGCTTCCAAGCATGTTCTTAGATACCTTTGAGTTACTATTTCTTATGGAATTAGATATGCTTCTAGTGGTGGAGTGATGCTACTTGGATATTTTGACTTCGATTGGGGTGGCGGTATTTTGGACCAAAAGAGTACATCTATATTTTGTCTTAGCTTGGGATCATCTATGATCTCTTGGTCCAACAGGAAGCAGCTCCATAGCCCAGAGTACTATAGAAGAAGATTATATTGTAGCTAGTATTTCCTGTTGATAAGCTATGTAGCTTAGGAAGTTGCTTGCTGGGTTGTTCGGTGAGAAGATTGAGTGTACTGTCATTCTCCCTAACAATCAAAGTTGCATTAAGATATCTGAAACCTTGTGTTTCATGACAGATTGAAACACATTGAGATGAAGTATCACTACACTAGATACATGGTCGATGGAGGTGCCATAAGACTTCAGTACATTGCTACTGTTGAGTAGATTGCAGATATGTTGACTAAGCCTCTTTCTGTGACGAAGTATAGGTACTTTTGAGACAAGCTTGGCATGGCATAGAATGCCTCCCTCGCTGGGGGAGTGTTAAAGTTACAACATCATGAGTCATTCTACAGGTCAATCTTGTGTGTCAATTTTGAGCCTTGTGTGTGGAGGTAGTGTCTTATATGAGATTGAGTTGGACTCGAGAAACTTGGAGACGAATATTGAGTTGGACTTAAGAATGGATAAGCTTCATGTTTTGAGGCAAGTTCTTTGTATATCAAAGTGATGATGTTGTACAGTCTTTCTAGTTAAGGCTAAGGTCTTGTGTCTCAAGACATATCCTCATGTTTTGAGGTGATTCTTTGCATGTTGAAGCATGTATGGTGTGTGAGGTACTACTAACCATGGTTGATCTATCAAGTCTCCTCTAGAGACTGGCCACCTTTAGAGTGAATTACTTTAGCATATAACCACTTGGAATGATAGTAGAACAATATGATCACATAATTGGGAAAATATCCTTAGTATATTTCATATGATAATTAAACTAGCACATGTGGACCATGCAAATAAGACAAGAGATAATGATAAGATGTGATAAGATATCAGAGAATTCATTTTGCACATAAAGAATTCATTAAGAGATAAATTCAAATTGTTAAACTTTAGTGAACACTTCAGTCAATCAAAGGAGAACTCGAATTGATCACTACAGTGATGTTAACAAGAAAGAATCAATTAAGAGATTTAACTAAGTGATAACAAAGAATATATAGTTAACTAAGTTTTATTGCATGAAGACACTTATGTTAAACTAAAAGATGGCACTTGAATTGCGACACTTGAATGACGACACTTAAGTTAGCCACCTAACTAAGTGGGAAAGATTTCAGTTAATGGGTGAGTTCATCCTAAGAGTCAGTTCAGTGAGTTAATGCATTGCATGAGAAGTGGGGTGCACTTATTCATGCAAGATTGATGCATCCAGATGGAGGGCGAGTTCATCCTGAAGTCATAAACTAAAAATATAAGCCGATGCATGAGAAGAATATATAAATATGTTATACAAGATTGATGAATCCAATGTGAAACGAATTCTCTTCTCTCTTGAAGGAAATCTACTTTTCTTTGTGAAGGACATTATTTTGAGTCTCTATTCGCTATCTTTCTCTTGTTCTGTAATTGCACCGAGGGTGCTTGATGTAAAGTACACTCTCTGCTATCTATCAATATACTAAGAAAGTTTTTGTTGGGTTTTTCTCCATCAATTCATAGAGGGTTTCCCCAGGTTAAATAACACATGTGATTTCTTATGTGTATGCTTGTTATTTGATTTAAGGTATTATTACAGCTCCGAATTAAAGATAAAAAATTAAAAATCTAATGCAAGAATCAAAACATCTTGTAACACATCACCTGCTACATTTTCTTCCTGAGTAGTCTCCTGCTATCCATATCCTTTCTTCTTTAGAGATCTGCGGTCTCTCTTTAGATGTCCTTTATTTCCACAGTTCCAACACTCTACATTTCCCATTCTACACTTGGATCTACCCTTCTTACACTTACCATGATTACTTGGGCTCTTTCCTCTCTCCTTTTGTATTCTCCTGCTCTCCATGGTCAACGCATTACCTGATGTCTCACCTGTGCTTTTCCTTCACATTTCCTCACTGAGAATAACACCAACATCATCATCAAATTTTAAATTTTTTGAACCAGAGAGAAAGTTACTTATAGCTATGAACAAGTTGTTCCAGCTTTTTGGCAATGAGCACAATATTAGAAGAGACCTAACTGCATCTTCAAAGTTCAATTTCACAAAACTTAGTTGATTAGTAATCGTATTAAATTCATTTAAATGGTCAACAACAGACCCACCTCCTGATCCTGACATCTTCATATTAAATAAACGCTTCATTATAAATACCTTGTTGGAGGTCGAGTGTTTTTCATTCATCTTAGCCAATGCACTCATCAGAACCTCAGTTGTCTTTTCTTTCTAAATATTGAAAGCCACCAATGAAGCCAGGCATATTCCTATTGTTCTTAGTGCCTTTCTGTCAAGAACCTTCCATTCTTCTTCCTTCATAGCCGCTGATTGTTTTGCTTTTCCTCTCAATGGTAGGAATAGATCCTTATGATACAGATAGACCTCCATTTCCATCTTCCATAACTAGTAGTTTTGGCCATTAAACGTTTCGACCCTAAACTTTCACTCTTCCGCCATTACTCCCACTCAAACCAAGAACCC
The DNA here is from genome assembly GCA_027924585.1 of Larix kaempferi. Taxonomy (NCBI): domain Eukaryota; kingdom Viridiplantae; phylum Streptophyta; class Pinopsida; order Pinales; family Pinaceae; genus Larix; species Larix kaempferi. The sequence goes on from BSBM01000305.1 coordinate 21,314,148, forward strand.
TTCTTTCCTTTGAGTTTATGTGCCAAATAGGCGTTTGGCTATGGTACCAATTGTTAGAAAAAGGGATTGCAGAACAATAGCATAAAATCAGATGCATAAATAAAACACATAAACACAATACAAGAGAGACACCAATATATGTGGTTCACCCAATCTGGGATACATCCATGGAGAAATTGCTAGTCCTCTTATTAATATATCAAACAAATGAAGGGATACAACCTGCGACACATTCGTTGCAACTTCCTCTTCACTCTCTCATAGTCTCTCTTACACAATCATAGAGATTTTTACAATACTACCACACACATCCATATTACAATTCCTTCCTTTTAAAGAGGGATTACCATGGGAAAATTCCATGGGATACCCAATACCATGGGCCCGCGAATCACCCATTATTGACCAAGTCATGACTATGAAATTACAACATTTTACAAGGCATTTTTCCTGAATTTGTTTCTATGGGGGCACTTCCCTCGAACCCCTGCCAGGAGGGGGTTTCCAAAATTAGTCGTTGACCCCCCTAGACCCCACATGGAAACCATATTGGGGGGGGAATCCTCCCAAAACCCCCCCATCGTGGGATAGGATCCAAACATGGATGAACTCTAAATTAGGAAGATCATGCTCCACAACTAACACAAATATCATTGAATTTGACCACCTGAGTCTCCCTAGAGCTTACTTCTAAACTCTAAGGGTCCTAAAATACCTTATCTACCTTTCTTAGAACTCCTAAAGTCTATTTTGGCATATGAGGGTGAATTCCTTAAATTAGGGATTATTTTCCTTGATTTTAGGGTCCCACATTACAAGTTTGAGCTATAGAGTGAATTTGGAGAGTTAATCCACTATTCATGAACTCCATGCACCTCCTTTTTAGATATTATGGGACAATTCCCACCTCCATGATTGTTTTTAGGGATGCACACTTCATGCATGTGCTTTTAGTCAGTTGCATTCATTTTCTCCTAGCATGTAGGGAGCTAAGTCCACTTAGGGAAGTCATGAGTCAATTAAACACATCTTGGAGAGTATGACATGGCTAACTAACGATCTCTGTCTCTAGTTAATCCTAACTAGCTTATTATGCACTGGATGAGAAATTCGAATTGCCTTCTAACCTAATTCAAATTTCCTTGCTGTTTATTTCCTTTCACCTCATTCAATGAAGCTCGATGTAATAAAAAATTCTCTCATGTTATGACTTATCTCTTTTGTGTAGTGATTAATGTTTAGCACATTTGTTGCATGAAATTGTTCGAATGTTGATCTCTTTCAAAGTATTTCTATCTTGTTTAATATCTAGATCAACATGCTCAAATTCTACATGGTATCACATTTGTAGGGGTGCTAAATAGTTGGGTCTGATAGAAGGTTCAAGGAGGCTCCCTAATCTTCACAACATATGCCCTACGAGGACATATTCACATCCATTGATAGGATGAAAGAGGCCCCAAAATATTTGCAACATATGGACTACAAGGACTTATGCACATGTATGATCCACCACTCAGCCGAGGAAGACACTTTTATAGGCCCAAAAGAAGAGGTGATCAACAATTTTCCACTATCCCTTAGTGAACTTGTCACAAATGATGTAATTCTCATTGAAGAATACCTCCATAATGTCTCTTCATACTCAGGATCCACGAGAGAACTTGTCTCATATTATGTTCTCATTGAAAAAGACCTCTAGAATGTCTCTTCATAATCTAGATTTACATCTTTTGCCTCTACAATTCACCAAGTTCCGCACAAAATATTCAAGAGGATTCTTCCATTTGAAGCAAAGGGTGGTCAAGAACCACCATTCAAGCACTTCAAAGTGTTTGTATCTCTTGAATGGGCTCACATGCACTTGAAGATAAGGAGGAGTTCACAGAATTTTATAGGGATCTTCACAAACCCCTTCATTGAGAAGTAGTTCACCAAGCTACAAATTTCCTTGAAATTGAAGGCTCCTTCTAAGTAGGCTCTTTAGCCTTCTCATTTGCATTCTCTTTTATCAGGGGGGGTGTTCCCATGTGGTTTTTCCAACTTACTAATTTTAGAAAATCATTTGTACATGGGTACCTAACATGGCTACAAATTGTCGGGACCCATTTTTTACATTTATTTCATCTAGTTTGCCTTATGGGGGGGCTTCTTAGAGTATAATAACCCTCTCCTTTGCTTCATTCTCCTACCTAGTGACTTAGATTATGATTTCATGATTCTAGTGGGTCAAATCTCATTCAATTTGACCACCTAAGTCACCCTACAACTTACTTCTAAACTCTAAGGGTCCTAAAATACCTTATCTTCCTTTCTTAGAACTCATGAAGTCTATTTTGGCATATGAGGGTGAATTCCTTCAATTAGGGATTATTTTCCTTGATTTCAGGGTCTCATATTGTAATTTTGAGTTATAGAGTGAATCTGGGGAGTTTACTCCATTGTTCAAGGACTCCATGCAGGGAAGTCATGAGTCAGTTAAAATCATATTGGAGAGTCTGACAAGGCTAACTAAGGGTCTATGGCTCTAGTTAAGCCTAACTAGCTTCTCATGCATTGCATGAGCAATTTGAATTTCCTCCTAACCTAATATGAATTTCCTTTTTATGTATTTCCTTTCAGTTCATTCATCAAAGCTCGATGTAATATAAAATTATCTCATGTTAATGACTTCTCTCTTTTTTGTAATGATTAATATTTAACATGTTTGTTGCATGAATTTGTTAGATTGCTTTAATCACTTTCGGAGTATTGCTATATTGTTTAGTATCTAGATCCACATGAAATATATCGTTTCGATATCTATGGCCCACTTTTTAGGTTTGAGAGAAACTATCTCATTTGGGTATGAAAGATCATAACAAGGTGTTTGGGGGAGGAGATTGGAGCATTTTGATTTGAGTGCATCCCGTCATGGGTAACAAATGACTGTTGCATCATCGATTTGATTGATTCAAGCAAGGAAACTACTCATATATGGTAAGTTATATTAATGGGTAGTAAAATCGATCTCAAGAGGAAAGGAGGGGATGATCACATGAAAAGGAATAAAGGCACATGGTTATCGAGGCAATTTGTTCCTTCATTAGCCAAGGTTCTATTCCCATGTAACATTTTCGTTCCATTACTAGAATGAAACCCCAAGCTTAAAAAATGGAGGTGGGGTAACAATGGTTCTTCAAATACAATTCATTGGCGAGGAATGTGGGGGGTTCTCATTGGGCCATGTGGAAAGAAAAAATTCATGATTTGAGTTTTAACTCAAAAACTAAACCAAATTATACTATGGTGTGATAAATCAACCAATCAAATTAAGGAGGGGAGACAACCAACCTAATAGGTGGGCATGTATCTATAGCTAAGATGGATGAGCATTTCCAGTGACAATTAGTGATTGAATATGATTGGTGGATATTCTCCTCGAAAAACCCCTTCTTTCATCATGGTGAGAAATAGATAATGTAAACAACAATCGTTAACCATCCTTGTTTTTCTTTTTAGAAAAAAGGGCACATATGTGATATTTTGTTTTTAAACCATTAGCATCTCTTTTAATTTCCTCGATTTCATTCACTTTGAGTCTCATACCGCCCTTGAAATTGAATTTAGCATGTGACACATAACAAGTGGAATCTCATTTGAAGCACGAGGGGACAAGCTAGTCGGGGGTCCGATTATTGCAACAAGAAATCTTTTTTAAACTGTTCTATATGATGAGGAATCTATTTTCCCTTGTGATGTATCAACATGATAAAAAAAAAATTGATGCAATGTTTCATGTTAAATTTTGAGCATTAATTCACAATACTCTAGGATCTTCACTGAGAGAATAACATATACTGTATATCAATGCATAACAATCACAATAAGCATGACAAGCATCACAAGAATCAAAAGCATGAGAGACAAGAGACACAGAGTTTCCGTGGGGAAAACCCTAAGGTGAAAAACCCCACAACTTCCTCAGAGATAGAGAGAGCAATGGCTCAACCAAAGTACAACCAAAATACACTGAGATAGTCTCCTAGTGGCAGATGATCCTCCTCCTCACTAGTGCGCCACTTTCTGAGTGAGAGAAGTGTGAGTTTCTGAATGATCAAAATAGAGATCTCCCGATCTCTATTTATACTAACCTATTTGCCCAGTGACCTTATGGGGCTGACTTGTCTAGCTAGGTACATCCACAATATAATATATATTTCATGGCCGACCCCACACATGGTGGTCTAATAACCCGTCGCCAAGTACACACACTTGCGACACTTGTCAATACACATTATGACACTTCCTTATAGAGGAATAACACATCTCTTATAAGGGTACAATAAATATATATGAAATACATAGATGAAATACATTCCGAAAATACATATACATCAACACTCCCTCTTAACTAGGAATGTATTTCTCGACACAGATCTCCTAGACAAGTCTTCTTCTCGGGATCATCGTCATTGATGCATCGTCATCATCATTATTATTGCTGCTGCTATCTCAACCAATCTTTGACTCTACTCGTCATAGGAAGTTCTACAGAGATAGTCATTTTTCATACTGGATGTAGGCCCGCCACCTGTAGGTCTTCATCATCACTGGCCATACTGTGTAAATCTCAAGACTTATTACGTGCATCACAAAACCTTAAAAGAGTCTCTTGACTAGCAAGAACCCTAAAGAGAATCTGAGGCCTTTTTCATCCTGTCCAAATCTCCAGGACTTATTACATGTGACCCCACCACAAAACCTCAAAAGAGAATCCCAGGACTGATTACGAGCACAAGGCTCAACCTATTAGATCTCCCAGGGCACAAATTACATGTGGTCACCACAAAACCTCGAAAGAGCATCCCAGGACTGATTACGAGCACAAGGCTCAACCTATCAGATCTCCCAGGGCACAAATTACATGTGGTCATGGCAAAACCTCGAAAGAGCATCCCAGGACTGATTATGAGCACACGGCTCAACCTATTGGATCTCCCAAGGCACAAATTGCATGCCATAAGACAAAACCTCAAAAGAGCATCTGCCAGATATCCCAGGGCACAGATTACATGCCATAGGAAAAACCTCAAAAGACTATCTGCAGATCTCCCAGGGCACAAATTATATGTCCTCCCAAGCAAAACCTCGAAAGATCATTTTCCAGATATCCCAGGGTACAAATTACATGCCATAGGCAAAACCTTGAAAAACTATCTGCAAATCTCCCAGGGCACAAATTACATGCTTATCTGCACAACCTGTTCCACGGCCACAGAGTGTCAACCTGATACTCACCATACATCGTCCTGATGTACACATGATCATCCTGATCATCATCACTGCAACATCCTGCTGCATGTCATCTGGAGCAACATCCTGAAGCTCATCATCCATGATCATCCTGATCGTACAATGCATCTACCTGATGCATACCAAGTATCTACCTGATACATATCATCATACATGATCCACCTAATCATACAGTGTATCCACCTGATACAAATACAAATACATGATACATATCAACATACATGATCTACCTGATCATACAATGTATCCACCTGATACATATACAGATACATGGTCCAAGCATCCAACATGATGCTTATACAAAATACATACACATGATCCAACCGATCATATCTAACATCCAACATGATGCGTAAATACATATAAATGATCCAAATGATCATATCCAACATCCAAAATGATGCGTACATACATATACATATAAATGATCCAACTGATCATATCCAACATCCAACATGATGCATACATACATATAAAAATTATCCAACTGATCATACAAAGCAGAAACCAGAACATCATCCTGATGCTCATCATCCAGGGCTTACATCCACAGCCATGTGAAGGATCCTCCTTCCAACATGCTTGGAATGGATTCAGCAAATGTGTCCATCACTTCTTCCTCGAAGTGTCATCAATCTGAAGAACACCAAGCCTCTCCCTGAAGTACTCGAACTTCACCCTGGATAGTGGCTTTGTCAGCCCATCTGCAATCTGCTCGTCCATCGCAACATACAGGAGCTTCACAGCTCCTATCTGCACCATATCCCTGATATAGTGATATTTGATCTCTATGTGTTTCGACGTGTCATGAAACACTGGGTTCTCGGACAACTTCACACAACTCTGGTTATCACAAAAGATACCAGTAGCATCCAATGGGAGATCAAATAACTCAGACAGTAGCTTTTGTAGCCATACTGCCTCACAACTAGCTAAACAGGCTGCAACATACTCTCCCTCAGCTGTTCTTAGTGATACGTAGGACTGCTTCCTGCTAAACTAAGAGATCACACCTGATCCCATACTGAAGCAGCACCCAAATGCGCTCTTCCTATCTGCAGCACTGCCAGCCCAATCTGAATCAACATAACCCTGTAGGTTAAACTTTTGATTTGCTTCATACTTGAGCCCATAATCCACTGTACCCTTCAGGTACCTCAGAACATGCTTTACAGCAACCAGGTGAACACTCCTCGAATCCATCAAAAACTGGCTTAATGTGTTCACTGCAAAGCAAATATTTGGTCTCGTGTTCGTCAGGTACATCAGGGACCCAATCATCTGACGATACATAGAGACATCAACTGGCTCAGATGAAGCATCACATAGAAGCTTCAAATTTGATGCCATAGGTGTGGCCATGGCTTTGCAATCCATCATCCCGAATCTCTTCAGGATATCTACTGTGTACTTCCCTTGACCAAGGAAGATCCCACTTGCACTCTGCCACACCTCCATACCTAGGAAATAATGCATCATTCCCAAATCTTTCATATCGAACTCAGCAGCAAGCTTCCTCTTAGTATCTGCAATCAATCTGTCATCTCCTGTTACAAATAAGTCATCTACATATAGGAGTAGAATCACAGGATTCCTTTCCTCAACCTTGTAGTAAAGGTTGGAATCCGCTTTACTCTTGGTAAAGCCCAAACTAGATAGGAAACTGTCCATCCTACCATACCAAGTTCTGGGAGCTTGCTTCAAGCCATACAAGGCTTTCTTCAATCTACACACATCTGACTCCCTATCATGTGTTTCAAAACCGAGTGGCTACTCCACATATACTTCCTCTTCAACTACACCATTCAAGAATGCAGTCTTGACATCCATCTGGTGTATTTTCCATTTTATTGTTGTATCCAGGGCAAGTACTATTCTGATGGAAGTATACCTAGCTACAGGTGCAAAAGTTTCTTCATAATCTATTCCCTCTTTCTGAGAGAAGCCACGAGCTACGAATCTTGCTTTGTATTTCTCTACACTGCCATCTGCAGCATGCTTGATTTTGTAGATCCATTTAGAAGTCACAACAGACTTCTCTTTAGGTCTTGGTACAACATCCCAAACATAATTCTTCATTATTGATTGGTATTCCTCAACCATGGCATCCTTCCATTCTTTCTTTTCCGTTGCTTCTTCATAACTGGAAGGTTCTTTGTTCATAATGTCACAGAGTAAAGCAACATAGTTGGTATGTGATCTGGTTCTCTTCTTTGCTCTATGTTCTTCTTCTAGAATGCCAAATCTTTCTGCATCTTGAATGAGCTCTCTAGCCCATGCAGGTTTCCTCTTGTGAGAGTTATCCTCACGGGGTGGATCTATAGCTTCTTGCGGATCTTCAAACTCACGAACAACTTCTGGAATTGCTTTAGTCATGGTAGTGTCTTGAAATCTAGTTTCCTTAGGTTCTTCATAAACTTCGATAGGCGCCTTCCTTGATTTGATGAATGATGAGTTTTCATCAAATTTTACATCCCTGCTGACATCAATCTTCTTGAACCCTGGAAAGTATATTCTGTAAGCCTTCAAGCTTTCACTGTAACCCACAAAGATACCCTTCTTTCCTGAAGGATCTAGCTTGGTCCTCTTTTCCTTTGGGACATGTGTGTATACTGGACAACCAAATATTCTGAGATGTTTGACTTCATGTTTCTTACCAGAAAAGACCTCTTCTGGTGTGTTGTTGTCCAATATCTTGTAAGGAGTTCTGTTCTGCACATATACAGCTATTCTAGCTGCTTCTTCCCATAGATGCATAGGAAGATCCTGGTCATGCAGCATTGCCCTTGCGGATTCCATGATTGTTCTGTTCTTCCTTTCTGCAACTCCATTCTGTTGAGGATTATAAGGAGCAGTCAACTCCCTCTTAATCCCTGAATCACTGCAAAGCTTCTTGAAGTCACCTGAGGTGAATTCTCCACCATTGTCAGATCTGAATGTTTTAATCTTCTTGTCAGTTTGATTCTCCATCAAGGTTTTGAATTCCTTGAACTTATCAAACACCTCATCTTTGTTCTTCAAGAAGTATACCCAAGTCTTCCTGGAGAAGTCATCAATAAATGAGACATAGTAAACATACCCACTCAGAGAACTGGATGACATAGGACCACATACATCTGAGTGGATGATTTCCAGGATGTCTTTTGCCTTGCTTTCACTGCTTGGGAAAGCCTTCTTAATGTTATTACCTTTTGCACATCCTTTGCAAACACCTTCATGTTTGGTGTTGATTTCAGGAAGACCCTCTACAGCCTTGCTTGCAATTGGAAGTGCCCTATAGTGCATATGAGCAAGTCTTCTATGCCAAAGTTCACTTGGCTCCATGGATTCATGTACCATGGCATGTTCAGGTTGTCCCTTCAATTTATGCAAACCTCCCTCTTGCTCTCCAATCACTACTGCATCATCTATGGTCTTTTCCTTTGGCCACATTAGGACTTGGCCATCCACAAATGCAACCCTCATACCTTTTGCATCCAATGCAGAGATGGAGAGTAAGTTCTTCTTGAGCCCAGGTACATAAAGGACTTCTTTCATCTTCAAAGATTTTCCAGAATCTAGGTTGTAGGAGGCTTCACCACTTCCTTTGATTGGGTATTGATAATCATCTCCAAGTTTCACCTTATGGGGTGATTCATGTTCAGATAGATTCACAAAAGATTCCTTAAACCCAGTCATGTGTTTGGAAGCCCCACTGTCAATCAACCAATCATTACAACCATGGGAGATAGTACCTGTGAGAGCAGAAATTAGAACATACTCTTCTTCACTTGATGAGTCATCATCACTATCACTTTCTGCCTTAGCCTTCTTCTTTGGGGGTTCATCATCTTCGGTAGCATGAGCATGATATCTTCTTTTGTTATTCTTCTTCTTCTTGTTGAAGTTGTTGTTGTTGTCTTTCTTCTTCTTGGGACAATCTGAAGCAAAGTGTCCCTTCTCATTGCAATTGAAGCATCTGAGATCTTTCTTATATTTATGATAATGGTGGTGTGAGAATCTCCTGTTATGAGATGATTCCTTCTTGGACTTGCCTTTCCTGGCATGTGCTGTGAGAGCTTGATCTTCATTTCCCATCTTTTCTTCTCGGGACACAAGCCTAGCTTCTTCTTGAGAGCATTCTTCCCGCAATCTGTTGAAGGAGATCAACTTCTTCCTTGCACAAATTCCTTGAATAAAAGAATCCCATGACCTGGGTAGGCCATTTAGAGTGGTCATCACCACTTCACCATTCTCCATCATTTCATCCACTGCTTCTAGTTGTTCCTTGATCTGCGAGACCCTTGAAAAATAAGATTGAATGGTTTCTCCATTCTGAAACTTTACTCCTTTCAATTGGTTCCGTAGGGTCATCTTCCGATTTATGTTCTTCCCTTCAAATATATTGGTCAAAGAGTCAAACATATCCTTGGGTGTCTTTAGAGAAGACACATGGGGTATGAGATGTTCTTTGATAGAATCAACAATGATTCTCTTTGCCTTGACCAAGTTTTTCTTGTTCAATACCTTAGCCTCTTCATCCTCTGGGTTAGAGATGTCTTCTTTTACATATGAGTCCAACTCATTCTCTTCCAGGATTAACCCAATCCTATACTTCCAAGCTCGGAAGTTATCAGCTCCTTCAAGCTTATCCTCAAGCTTGGTGTGGTGAGACATCTTAAAGAGTACTTCAAATGGAAATAGAAAAGATTTAGGTCTTACCACTTGAAATGCTGAAAACTGGATCTGGTCCCAGATTAGGGTTTGTCAGAAAAAACCCTAAAAATTCAAAATGTGAATTTCAACTTTCTGAAAGGATAGAAAGATGCGCCTTGATGAGCTGATCAACCTGGTGTATTCAGAATTTGAGATTAGCAAAGCTTTACCCTTCAGATTTTCCTTTTTGTCCTCCCGGGTTCACTTGGGAGAGCCCTGAATTAGGCTTTGAGTTTACCAAAGATCTACCCAGCCAAAAATCTCGATCCAAAGCTCTAAACTTCGATTTTTGCAAGGAGCTTCCAGCTATGTCTTCAGATTTCAGAAATTCCTATTTTTGTGGAAACCCTAATTTTTAGGGCCAAATCTGAAAATGATCAGAATTGAGTTCTGATTAGACAGATAGATTCTCCTTGATGAGTAGATTCAATCTACTATACTACTTTTCCAAAATCTGTGGAGAGAAACCCAATAAACAAGAAACTCAAGTTTCCGTCACTGCAAAATGTCTTCTTCTCATGTTAGCTCTGATACCATGTTAAATTTTGAGCATTAATTCACAATACTCTAGGATCTTCACTAAGAGAATAACATATACAGTATATCAATGCATAACAATCACAATAAGCATGACAAGCATCACAAGAATCAAAAGCATAAGAGACAAGAGACACAGAGTTTTTGTGGGGAAAACCCTAAGGTTAAAAACCCCACAACTTGCTTAGAGATAGAGAGAGCAATGGCTCAACCAAAGTACAACCAAAATACACTGAGATAGTCTCCTAGTAGCAGATGATCCTCCTCCTCACTGTTAAATTTTCAGAATTTACTTCAATCTGATCTAGGATCTTAACTGAGAGAACAACGTGTACAACATATCTACAACATATTAATCATGAACACAATAATGCAAGCACACAAGAGACACAGAGTTTACTTGGGGAAAACCATAAAGGTGAAAAACCCCAATAACTTCCTCAGAGATAGATAGAGCAATGATACAACCAGAATACAAGAGATAGTCTTCTCCTAGCAGCAGAGCCTCCTCCTCCACAAGTGTGCCACTCTCCAAAGTGTAGGTGAGAGAATAGAATGTGTAAAATGAGAGAGACACACTCTCTATTTATACACTAACTTGACTTGACCTTTACTCAACTAGGTCGGCCTCAACTTAACCACTTAACATAATGCTGATTGGGCTGACCCCCACTAGGGTGGTCTAATAACCCTTTGACCCACATGGCCGACCCCCAATAGGGTGGTCTAATAACCCTTTGACCCACATGACTTATACAGGGCCGACCCCAACAAGGTGGTCTAATAACCCATCAAGTATAAGTTACGACACTTAAAATATAAATGACGACACTTCCGTATAGAGGAAAAATAACATCTCTATAGGAATACAATATACATATATGTGAAATACATTTCAAAGTTACATATACATCAACACTCCCTCTTAACTAGGAAGGTATTTCTCGACACAGGTCTTCTAGCACAAGTCATCTTCTCTGGATCATCATCACTGCTGCTGCTATCTCAATCAATCTCTGAATCTACTCGTCATAGGAAGTTCTACAGAGCCAGTCCTTTTTCATACTGGATGCAGGCCCACCACCTGCAGGTCTTCGTCATCACTGGCCATACTGTGGAAATCTTAGGACTTATTACGTGAGTCACAAAACCTTAAAAGAGTCTCTTGACTAGCAAGAACCCTAAAGAGCATCTGAGGCCTTTTTCATCCTGTCCAAATCTCTAGAACTTATTACATGTGACCCCACCACAAAACCTCAAATGAGAATCCCAGGACTGATTACGAGCACAAGGCTCAACCTATCGGATCTCCTAGGGCACAAATTACATGTGGCCACCACAAAACCTCGAAAGAGCATCCCAGGACTGATTACGAGCACAAGGCTCAACCTATCGGATCTCCGAGGGCACAAATTACATGTGGTCATGGCAAAACCTCGAAAGAGCATCCCGGGACTGATTACGAGCACACGGCTCAACCTATCGGATCTCCCAGGGCACAAATTACATGCCATAGGACAAAACCTCGAAAGAGCATCTGCCAGATATCCCAGGGCACAAATTACATGCCATAGGCAAAACCTCGAAAGACTATCTACAGATATCCCAGGGCACAAATTATATGTCCTCCCAAGCAAAACCTCGAAAGAGCATTTGCCAAATATCCCAGGGTACAAATTACATGCCATAGGCAAAACCTCGAAAGACTATTTATAAATATCCCAGGGCACAAATTACATGCTTATCTGCACAACCTGTTCCACGGCCACAGAGTATAAACCTGATTCTCACCATACATCATCCTTATGTGCAAATGATCATCCTGATCATCATCACTGCAACATCCTACTGCATGTCATCTGGAGAAACATCCTACAGCTCGTCATCCATGATCATCCTGATCATACAATGCATCTACCTGATGCATACCAAGTATCTACCTGATACATATCATCATACATGATCCACCTGATACAAATACAAATACATGATCCACCTGGTCATACATGATACATATCAACATACATGATCTACCTGATCATACAATGTATCCACCTAATACATATACAGATACATGGTCCAAGCATCCAACATGATGCATACACAAAATACATACAAATGATACAACCGATCATATCCAACATCCAACATGATGCATACATACATATAAATGATCCAACTGATCATATCCAGCATCCAACATGATGCATACATACATATATAAATGATCCAACTGATCATACAAATCATAAACCAGAACATCATCCCGATGCTCATCATCCAGTGCTTACATCCACAGCCATGTGAAGGATCCTCCTTCCAACATGCTTGGAATGGCTTCAGCAAATGTGTCCATCACTTCTTCCTCGAAGTGTCATCAATCCGAAGAACACCAAGCCTCTCTCTAAAGTACTTGAACTTCACTCTGGCTAGTGGTTTCGTCAGCACATCTGAAATCTGCTTGTCCGTTGTAATGTACAGGAGCTTCACAGCTCCTCTCTGCACCATATCCCTGATATAGTGATATTTGATCTCTATGTGTTTCGACCTATCATGAAACAATGGGTTCTTGGATAGCTTCACACAACTCTAGTTATCACAAAAGATACCAGTAGCATCCAACGGGAGATCAAATAACTCAGACAGTAGCTTCCGTAGCCATACTGCCTCACAACTAGCTGAACAGGCTGCAACATACTCTGCCTCAGCTGTACTCAGTGCTACGCAGGACTGCTTCCTGCTAAACCAAGAGATCACACCTAATCCCATACTGAAGCAGCACCCAGATGTGATCTTCCTATCTGCAGCACTGCCAGCCCAATCTGAATCAACATAACCCTGAAGGTTAAACTTTTTATTCGCTTCATACTTGAGCCCATAATCCACTGTACCCTTCAGGTACCTCAGAACATGCTTTACAGCAACCAGGTGAACACTCCTCGGATCCGTCAGGAACTGGCTTAATGTGTTCACCGCAAAGCAAATATCTGGTCTCGTGTTCGTCAGGTACATCAAGGACCCAATCATCTGACGATACATAGAGACATCAACCAGCTCAGATGAAGCATCACATAGAAGCTTCAGATTCAATGCCATAGGTGTGGCCATGGCCTTGCAATCCATCATCCCGAATCTCTTCAGGATATCTACTATGTACTTCCCTTGACCAAGGAAAATCCCACCTGCATTCTGCCACACCTCCATACCTAGAAAATAATGCATCATTCCCAAATCTTTCATATCAAACTCAGCAGCAAGCTTCCTCTTAGTATCTGTAATCAATCTATCTTCTCCTGTTACAAATAAGTCATCCACATACAGGAGTAGAATCACAGGATTCCCTTCCTCAACCTTGTAGTAAAGGTTGGAATCCGCTTTACTCTCGGTAAAGCCCAAACTGGATAGAAAGCTTTCTATCCTACCAAGTTCTGAACACATATATGACTACACCATTCAAGAAAGCTGTCTTGAAATCCATCTGGTGTATCTTCTATTTCATCACTTTTATATTTCTCTATGTTGCCATTTGCAGCATGCTTGATCTGATAGTTCCATTTGGAAGTCACAACAGACTTCCCTTCAGCTCTTGGGATCGCATCCCAAACATCGTTCTTCATGATCGATGGATCAAGGCATTCTTCTCGTATCCTGGGAACTTCAATATCTTCAATAGATAATTTTGCTGCTTGAACAATTGTTGTAGTCCTTCTTTTGTAGGTGAAGGTATACGGTCTTTCCTACAAAACAAGTTAAATTGCATGATTAGAAACATCTCATAATTTTCAGACAAATTCTTACACATAAAGAAATATGTCATACAATCATGCAATTATCTTAGCCAATGCATCAATACAACATTTATCCATGTTCCATAACTTTCTAGATGCCTTCCAGTCTCTACCAGAACATTGTTAAGAATGTGCACAACTCCCAACATGTCAGCAAAGAGGTTTCATTCTAGATAAGTAGCAATGGAATGTTGTACAGTGCCATAGGCCACTTACCCATCATTTGCATATTAGTAGTATCTTGTTCATTAATGCAAATATGCAAAATACATATCCTAAGTCTAGGAACATAAGCATATGTATCATTGAACAATTTTATTTAAACAAACAAATATTTAAGAAGTGGTAATTTAGATACTTATCTTTGTTTGTTTGTTGGGTGGACTCCCTCTGAGTCTTTGCTTTCTTGCAGGGGCTGCTGAAGTAGCTTCTTCTACACCTTTTTGTTGTGGAATGAATAAATATTTTCAACTCCCTCTGAATATCTGCATCCTTGCAGGAGCTGTTGGAGTGTGCTCCCTCATAATCTTGGCTTCCTGGATTACATGTTCTTGAACTTATATTCATCCTTGGTCCCTATGCATGTGCTTATTAGTATCATCATTGTGTTATCCTTGAGGTCTCATACATAATCACACATTTATTAGTATAATCTTAATACTATCAAAACACAATAATCTTAAACATGTATAGTCATGATCATTCATAGATAATAAACATTAGTATTCAAGGTTTCAGGGAAGTCTTCTTTTACTTATGCATATTCTTATTTGATCATAGGACTTTTCTGATTAGTTAAATCATCAATGCATAAACCCGTGATTACTCAAACCTATAACTTCATGATTCTTCTGGTTAGTCATATCATCAATTATGGTAAGAAACATAATATGTATACAACCATGACTATTCAAACCTATGACTTCATGAATAATCATTATCAACAACACAACAATATAAGATCCTAACACAAGGTAGGATTCTAGCTTGATATAGGAAAAACATACCTGGATTAGTATGCTAGCTGGTTATGTCTAACATACCTACATAATGGCTTCTGGTTCTCTTCAATGACTTGTGCTAGTAACCTGCATGTCTCATAAGTTAACCATTGTAGAACCAAGTTATACATACCTCGTAAGTAGATCTTCTATGTGATCCATGACAATGGATGAATCTTTGTCTTCATGTCACCATGATCATATGTTCTTGAAGTAGAACATGATTTGTCTTTCTTGGTGTACCTTTTATGTTAGCGAACAACATAAACCTCATACAACATCACAATGCATGAGTACAATCATAAGTGTCAACATCCTAATCAATGAATATCTTCTATCGTGCATTCATAATTTTATTAAGGTGATACGACAAGTCTAGATTTAATCAAGATTGTACTAACCGTAATAATATGAAGGCAAATATACCATAAACTTAATCATAAACAAATCTCGAAACATACCTGGATAAGTCATACCTGTCGATATTGCTTGTAATCTTCTTATGTAAGGCCTTAGCCTCATCTCCCTCTAAAACAGGAACTTCTTCACTTATGTAGGTGACCAATCCATCCTCTTCTAGGATTAAACCAATCCACTTGATTTGCAGGAACTGGATCTAGAGCTGCATTAGGGTTTGTTAGAGAAACCCCAAAAATTCAAACTTTTAATTTCAAACTTCCAAAAGGATAGAAATATGCGCCTTGATGAGCTGATCAAGCTGGTATATTGAGAATTTGAAAACTGCAAAGTTTCACTCCTCAATTTTTCCTTTGAAATTTCCGGATTCATTGGATGTGACCTTGAACTGGGGTTTGATGAAGCCCACTCTTCTGCTCAATCAAAAGGTTTGATCCAAAGCTCTAAGCTTCTATTTTTCTGAGGAGCTTCCAGCCGTGGTCACAGATTTCAAAAATTCCCATTTTTACAGAAGCCCTAATTTTCCACTTTTCTAATCAAACTCTTGAACTAGGGTCTGATCAAGCCCGGCCTTCTTCCAACCCAAAAATTTTGATCTTAGTCTCTAAATTTCAATTTTGATGAGTATAATTCAGCCGTGGTCTCTGATTACAAGAATTCCAACTTTCTCTGAAACCCTAAATTCTGGAAGCCATGAATGAAGGTGCTAAAAAATAATTCTGTTTTGACAGAAATATGTACCTGATTGTTTCTGGTGTAACTCCGAACGTTTCGATCCACAGGGTCTGAAAATATTTCCTGAGATAGCCCGACCTGTTATCTTTTCATGCCGATAGGTCTGACCTCAATTGGATTCTTTGAGAGAGATTTATGCCAAGTGTCGCAACGTGACCTGTTTATGGGATAATACAGGAGAGCGAACTTGTATGGCATGCCACGTGTCACTGGTTCAACTTCGGCCTCTGAAAATTTTTCTTGAGATAGCCCAACCTGTTATATTTCCATCTCGATAGGTCTGACCTCAATTGGATTCTCTGAGAGAGAGTTATGCCAAGTGTCGCAACGTGACCTGTTTATGGGATAATACAGGAGAGCGAACTTGTACGGCGTTCCACGTGTCACTGGTTCAACTTTGGCCTCTGAAAAACTTTCTTGAGATATCCCGACCTATTATATTTCCATATCGATAGGTCTGACCTCAATTAGAGTCTCTGAGAGAGAGTTATGCCAAGTGTCGCAACGTGACCTGTTTATGGGATAAAACAATAGAGGGAACTTGTACGGTGTGACACATGTCACTGGTTCAACTTTGGCCTTTGAAAAGGTTTCCTGAGATAGTACAGTCTGTGTACTACCTGTCACATTTTACGAAATTTCATTTGGAGCTTCCTAGCCCAAGTTATGACATTTTTTCCAAGGTCACCTGTTTTTGACTCAGATCTGGAAGAGGCAGAAACCCTATATTGTATAGATCATAAATCACAAAGTACAACGAATTGGAGGTTTTCCTTTGGATACAAGGTACATGGGGATCTGATCTTCGACCTATAAAATTTTCAGATCCAAAAACTTCGCCAAAATGGATTTATAGCGAAAGTGCTACGATGACTGATTTTTTCTATATCAAGCCCTAGCATCGTAAGTGAAACAAGTGTCATACATGCCATATCATGCCTTCTTTCAGGATAGCTCTGATACCATGTTAAATTTTCAGAATTTACTTCAATCTGATCTAGGATTTTAACTGAGAGAACAACATGTACAACATATCTACAACATATTAATCATGGAGACAATAATGCAAGCACACAAGAGACACAGAGTTTACTTGGGGAAAACCATAAAGGTGAAAAACACCAATAACTTCCTCAGAGATAGATAGAGCAATGATACAACTAGAATACAAGAGATAGTCTTCTCCTAGCAGCAGAGTCTCCTCCTCCACAAGTGCACCACTCTCCAAAGTGTGAGTGAGAGAATAGAATGTATAAAATGAGAGAGACACACTCTCTATTTATACACTAACTTGACTTGACCTTTACTCAACTAGGTCGGCCTCAACTTAACCAATTAACATAATGCTGACTGGGCCGACCCCCACTAGGGTGGTCTAATAACCCTTTGACCCACATGGCCAGCCCCCAATAGGGTGGTCTAATAACCCTTTGACCCACATGACTTATACAGGGCCGACCCCAACAAGGTGGTCTAATAACCCATCAAGTATAAGTTACGACACTTACAATATAAATGACAACACTTCCGTATAGAGGAATAACAACATCTCTATAGGAATACAATATACATATATTTGAAATACATTCTGAGGTTACATATACATCAACACTCACTAGTGCGCCACTTTCTGAGTGAGAGAAGTGTGAGTTTCTGAATGATCAAAATAGAGATCTCCCAATCTCTATTTATACTAACCTGTTTTCCCAGTGACCTTATGGGGCCGACTTGTCTAGCTAGGTACATCCACAATATAATATATATTTCAGGGCCGACCCCACACATGGTGGTCTAATAACCCGTCGCCAAGTACACACACTTGCGACACTTGTCAATACACATGACGACACTTCCTTATAGAGGAATAACGCATCTCTTATAAGGGTACAATAAATATATATGAAATACATAGATGAAATACATTCCGAAGTTACATATACATTAACATTTCATCGAGGAAAGGTCATTTAGGAAGTGAGGTGTATCACCTAAGGAAAGATTTTCCCAAGATGAAGTATATTGGTGATGAAAAGACTTTTGGTCACTGATGTATCGATGAACAAAATTTATTTGGAGGCTGATCATGTTCTTTCATCAGTTACTTTTCTCTTGGTGTCAAGGTCACGGTTTGAATCAAGACATTTAAAAAATTGTTGAAGTGTAATGATAGACATCGAAAAAACCTTTTAATCATATCAACAAGGTAAATCTATTTTCCTATTAACACTTTTGGTGATAAGAAAATTTTTCGTCATCATTGTATTACTGAGAAAAAGTCTTTTGTTCATTGATGTATCAACCAGGGAAAGTCTTTTCTTTGTTGACGTATCATTGAAGAAAATTCCTTTCGAAAGAGAAATGTCAGTGGAAAAATTTATTTGGCTAGGAATTTATGGGCGAGAAAATCTCTTTTGAGAGTGAAAGGTTGCAAAGGAAACTATGTTTAAGGAGCAATATTTTAAAAAAAATTACACTTTCTCCAAAACCATTTTAAAGCTTTGCAAGGATAGATGAAGATTGAAATCTAATTAGAAGAACTCAAGGCATAAAACATATGCGGCTAATTCTAGATACTTTGGCTAACTTCATCTAGACTTAAAAGGACTATAAACGTTTTGCAATTTGTCCAACTAGGAAGAGCATCAAATACATAGTAGCACTCTCAGTCAATCAATGCATTCAACATGATAAAATAAATAAGGGGGAATAACGATAAATCCATTGAGGATGTACCCAACTCAAAGAATGATACAACAACTAGTCAAAGAAATACTCAATGAAAACATATCAACCATTGGTGTACCATGATCAAGCTGAATTTGAAAATGTAGGGGTGAGAGAAAGTGCATTTTGGTCATTGATCCCTGATCTAAAATTAAAAGTAGGGCCTAATTTAAATGACTTGGGAGGTTTGTTGAGGGCTCAACAAATAAAAAATTTCAATAATCCAAAATGGTAACTCCACATGGACTATGATTTATTTATTTTTCTTAAAATCCCTTCAACTTTTTTCAGGAAGAAACCTTCAACTTTATAATTAAAATTGCAATCTTAATATATAGTAGATCCATTTTAAAAATCACTGTCCTACCAAATTGGGAGAAAGGCGTACCACATGAGATGATTTAGTGATTTGAGTTCAAAGTAACCCTTATCAAAGAACATACTTCCTAACTACATAATTGATTTTATGAAGTGGTAATAATAAATGATGTGGTAATATTTTAACATGTAAAATGGTAAATAATGATTAACACATAGTGATGAGAGGTGTAGTTTAGATATATGTTACCATAAACAAGAAACAAGAAACAGAACGAGAAACAAGAAAGATACTAGAAACGATGTTTAAAGGTTTCGCACACAAGAAACGAGGAGAGAGAAAAATAACAAAATTGAAGGTAAAGAAGAGTGAAGAGATCACCAAGTACAGTATGATGTTTACATATTTCCCAAAGAAATTTAAGGGCTTGAAGAAGTCCTTAGGATCTCACACAAACAATAAAGCCTTTTTTTTCTAATCATAATACCATTCAATAGAAATCTACAACCACTATCATGAGTGGTTACAATTGCAGAATCATTTGCCATTGTTTTGTTTAGACATTGCATATCTCAATTTTTGTGGACAATTTTATAATTGGTGAACATGCAAGTTGAGCATAAACTCACATTGAATACAATGTCAATTGAATATCCTATTGAAAGAAGAGGAACTTCAAAAGACTGCTCTTTGAAACGTCCAAACTTAGTATATGACTAAATATTTTAAAAATTATTTGAAATGATTTTTTATATGAATTTTCCCTAGATCAATTTTATTTAGAACCATACCTCAACTTTATAGCATTTTTATTTGGAACTATAACTCAATTTTAAAGAATAAATCTATCCCACCTACATTGTATTTTCTTCTTGGTTCAACATCATTTAAAATAAACAAACTCCAATTACATTTTACGTGAAGAAAAAAATGCCTTTGTGCATAACATCTCTATATCTATATAATATAGAGAAATTTTTTGGATAAAACAAATAAAGTACGAAAAACCATCCATTTTAAATTTTAATTTTAATTACATTTGATATAAAGTAAAAAACAAGTACCATCCATTTTAAATTTATATTTTAATTACATTTTATGTAATGGCAAAAACAGGTTTATCTCTGTCTTTGTGCATAACCTCTCTTTATAATATATGAAAAAAATTGGAGAAAACAAATTAATTACTAACAACAATTTTAATAACAATTTTAGTTATTAATCTTTAAATTTTGTATACCCTATCTGATTTTATTTTTTCTTAAATCTATTCCCACTAAACATATATTACCAATTACAGTTTTAATAATGGTTTTTTACATATTCCTTTCAACGACTGTGAGCATAATATCAAGTTACCGAGTCGATAGGATTATCTCACATATGAAACGATTCAATGTTAAAACACATGGAGATATTTTGCAATTCAAACCTTAATTATTAATTTGAGCAAGCTAAAAGGGAAAAAACGGAGAAACAGTTTTTAAAAATCGAAACAAAAAACGAGACGTTTTTAGAGAAATGGTTTCCGGTCTCTGGAAACGAGAATGGCCATATAAAACGACTTTTTTTATCCCGTTCTCGTTTCTACCCCGTTTGTTTTCACAAAACGTAACTCGCCATCACGTTTATGGTAATAGAGGTTTAGATTATCTTATTATAATTTATTTAATGCTTTTTTATATATAAGGTGCTTCTATTGAATCTTCTTTTTCTTGAAAGTCTCACATAATACTTAACTATTTATCTTATTTTTGTGATCTTCATTATTTTGTTATTAATATTAAAATACATAAGTTGTGATTTTTTACATACCCAAGATATCATGCCTTGCATTTATTCTTCATAAACAAACCAAAGAAGATCACTTAACCTATACTTACCTCATTATAGAGGCTTCCAAAGTAAATTAATGAAAGGGATACACATGGTTTAGGGATTTAGGGTTTTTCTTAGGTGGGTGAGGTTGACTAAAGGCATGACTCAGAGAGTCAAATCATTTTTTTTTAAAATGCATGTCTTGAGAGAGTCAAATCATTATTATTATTAATCCCTGCTCCGTAAGGATTATAGCAATCGGTTGGTCATCATATTCCATTGACCAACTTTTATAATATTTTTAAGCTAAAGTCAATTAAAGTTTTTTATTTCTGTGCTATTAAAATGAATTTTTTAAAAATTAAAAATATTTTTAGTTTTTTTACAAATTAGACAATCTATTTTTGTGATTGGTGTTGTACACATATTTGACCTTTTTCCCCTGCTGTGCAAAAAATTTATGAAATTAAAAAAAAATAAAAAAGAAAAAAAGAAAAGAAAAGAAAAGAAAAAACAGACACTTTCCACGTAAACATGATGGATATTGGTCAATACTGAGAGGGGGGCGTGAATCAGTATTGTTAACTTTTTACCTTTTAACCACTTATTTAATTTTGATCAAAACATGGAATCAACAAAAATACACAAAACACTGATTTTATCGTGGAACCCCAAATGGGTAAACCACCAAAGCTTTTCTATTATCTGCAAAATGTTTTTTACAAGTTACAATAGAATTCGATCGGCACCAACCAATCAGGATGCACCCACACCCTTAATTCACCAGCACCAACTGGTAGGAGGCTACAACCCCCTGTTTAGATAGATACGAATGACATCGAAGAAACAACTCCCTTTCACAGGCACCGACCTGCCCTAGCACCACCCTTCCACCCTTAAGATATTAAGTCTTCACAAGCTTCTAGGACTGCATCTCTTCCTTTGGCCACACTTCTTCTTCAAGTACTGAGATGAAGAATTGAGAGACACATTTCAAATGATGTTTGTTTTCGAAATATATACTTCTCCGAAGGCCATGTGTATTTTTGAAACAACACACCTTTTCAAAACAATACACCTCCAAAAAAAATGACATTACATTAAAAATCATTCTTTTTATTATTATTAATATACAACTATATATATTATTAGTTTAATTAACCCCCCAAGAAAATGATTTACATTAAAATGATTTTCATTATTAAAACTATATATATTTTTATTTAATTATTCTAAACTGACGTTTTTATTATTTTTCACTAAGTCTTCATGTTTCACTTAATGCGTTGATAACTCCTTTGCCACATCGACCCCATCTCACCTTCCCGTTCTGCCACATTGACTCCATCTCACCTTCACATTCTGCCACGTTCTAGGTTTTAACAGCTTTGGCTCCTTTTGGCTTTCATACACTTGCCACTTCATTATCCACCTTGTCTGTCTTAGTCAATGCCATGCCATTGTCCATCTCAGCTACATGTCTGCCAAGTCAATATTCACCTTGACGCCACATCTGCAACATCCTTGTCATCGTCCACGCAAAAGAAGCCACGTGTAGCAAAAGGATAGGGGGCTTGATAGGTCGTCCCGGGCGCTGAGCTGGTGATCTTCTCGTGGCGTCCAAACACCCAACGCCCCCGCCTATCCATTGCACTACGCATCAATAGGATTAGTATTGACCGGCGCATATAAACACATAAGCCTTCATTTTCATGGCCAATGTGGGACTAAAACCCAAACCAAAAACGATCTCCACCGTTGATTGTTTGATCCGATGCTTGCTGAGTCTTTGCCATAGATCCTACTGTAGATGTTCATTTCCTCTGCAAAGAATTGTTTGACGAGCTATCTTATGGTGTCAGTGTAATCTTTACTATCATAAAAAGGCTCCATGATGATACACGAATTCATTACTCATCGTAGCTTCCTTAGAGCATTTGCAAATTGCTATGGTCGCCGATGTACACCTTTCCTCTCCATTTGGAATCGCTCAACAGTCTAGTTTCCACTGGAAATAACATGCTCTAATCCTACAGTGTAACTTTGGAATGATTTTCATAACTACTTTTAGGCAGTTCCATTGTATAATTATTATCATTTGAATTTGTTGAATCCCTTTGTGATTCTGCTTGAGCATGTGAGTCATTCCCCATGCCCATTTCAGCCATTGCCCATTCCTCGTCCAGAACAGAAACATAATCTCCATGTGCATCTTCAAGTTCTGCAACTTCATTCAGTTTAAATCCTTTGATTACTTCCTTGGATGCCTTCAGTTTTAGGAGACTCACAGCCCTGAGTTTTTTCACAATAGGGATAGTGGTAAATGGTCTGATTGTCATTAGCACATTTAGATGTGCCATTAAAACCCTGTTCTTGCACCCAAGCAGTACACATAATATTTCCAATGTCTCGAATTTTGAAATTGCAGACATCGTCATGGGGTAAAATCTCTTCTTCTATACTGATTGAGCTGATGTTTTCATAACCCAACTTTCCAGGTGTCCTGAGTTCCCCTGTAATTCTTCTCGATTCAACATTCAAGTGATTTTCATTCTCACTTTTGGTAAAGAATCTACACTCAGTGTGCCCTAATTCCCCTTTCTTTGTAAATGCAACAATCTTAAAAATATACTCAATCAAGGGTTGGAGATTTGAAATTAGAAATATTCTCTCGGGTCTCAAATATATTAGGCCATACATAATTCATCAAATGGACCAAAGCATCCTTATATCCAAGTCCCGCGACACCTAAAGCCATGTATTTCACTGCTGAAGCTGTTGTTTGCTTATGTACAATATATCGATCCATGAGTGCATCTTCAAGTAATGGTGTCACTGTATATATGTAGTCCTTTCCCATCTCACCTATATATTCAATCATAAGAGCTGGAAGCACAGTGAAGAGAGAATAAGTTCTCTACAACAATAGCAATAGCTACAGTTTGTAAAGACACGGTTCTGGTGTTATTTGAACCTTCAAGTTTGTTCAGTAAAGTAGCAAGCACATCCTGTGGCCCAATTGCTATTGCAATGTATCCAAATGTGTTCATAGTTTTCCTTCTAATTCCCTTCTTATGAGCTTTCAAGCTTTCAACATCTTTAAATTTTTGTCTTCAAACTATGTTCTCTTTTCCTGATATTTCAGACCTCTGGCGTGCATAAATGGTCTCTGGCAGCAAGCATGCATTGTTGCTTCATTTCTTGCTCTTGTCATGGCTATTTTTCACTACCATTTCTAATTTCCATTAATGACAATCTACATCCTCTGCCATAATGCCAACAATCTCCCCCTTTGGCATTGATGGCAATACAACTTCCATTTCTCCCCCTTTGACATCAAGGGAAAAGGATTGATTACTCCCCCTGACTTTGATTCCTGTCTCCCCCTGAGGTGATGCCAATCTGATGTTTGGAGAGTTTAAATTGGAGAGGATACCACTCCTGATTTTTGCCTAAGATATTCAAACACATCTCTGCTTAAATATTTTGTGAAAATATCTACCACTTGTTCCTTTGTTGAAACATATTCCAGTTTGATGTTCTTGTTTGCAGTATGTTCTCTTAAATAGTGAAACTTTATTGGAATGTGTTTTGATTTTGAGTGTTGAATAGTGTTTTTGGAGAGACTTATAGCACTTGTATTATCACAGTAGATAGTGATGGGTTCTTCAAACACTATTTTGATGTCTCGTAAAGGATATCTCATCCATTCAATTTTTGTGCAACATTCGGCTGCTGCAATATACTCTGCTTCAGTGGTAGATAGAGAGATTGAAGTCTGTTTTTCGCTTGTCCAATCTACCGGTGATTCTCCCAAGAAGAGGGCCCCTCCACTTATGCTTTTTCTATCATCTATACTACCTTCCCAATCTACATCTGAATAGGCTTTTAGGGAGAATGTATTTTTGCTAGGATACCATAATCCAAGATCTATGGTTCCTTTTAAATACCTGAAGATTCTTTTTACAGCTCGAACATGGCTCTCTTTTGGTGCAGCTTGAAATCTAGCCACCATTCCAACAGCTTGCTTGACATTTGATCTGGAGGTTGTTACATATAGTAGACTCCCAATCATGGATCTATAATGTTTTGGATCTACATACTTGGATTCATCTTCTTTGCTTAATTTGCAACCTACTGTCATAGGTGTACAAACATGCTTGCAATCCTCTAGCTGAAATATTTTCAACATATCTTTAATATACTTGGATTGATCAATAAAGATTCCCTTTTTGAACTGTACTATTTGCAATCCTAGAAAGAAATTCATTTCACCAAGCAAAGACATTTCAAATTCTTGTTGCATTCTCTTAGCAAAATCCTCACTCAACTTTTCATCATCACTCCCGAATATTATATCATCAACATACACTTCTACAATGATCATGATATCATCAATAATTTTACAATAGAGATTACAATATGCTAATCCTCTTTTGAAGCCTTGTGTTTGCAGATATGAGTCTAGCCTTGCATAGCATGCTCTGGGTGCTTGTTTTAACCCATATAGTGCTTTCTTTAGTTTACAGACATAGTCTCCTTTATCAGATAATTGAAAACCTTCTGCCTACTCAATGTACACTTCTTCTTCTATGTTTCCATTGAGAAAATATGACTTAACATCCATCTGATATACCTTGAATTTTTTGTAACTAACAAAGGCTAAGAACATCCTTATTGCCTCTAATCGGGCCACAGGTGCAAAAGTTTCTTCAAAGTCTACTCCTTCAACCTGAGCATATCCTTTACATACTAATCTGGCTTTGTTCCTGATTACTTGCCCATCTTCATTTACTTTGTTTTTAAACACCCATTTAGTTCCAATAACATTCTTATTTTTTGGTCTTGGAACCAATTCCCAAGTTTGATTTTTTTCAATTTGGTTCAATTCTTCATTCATAGCTTTGACCCAATTCTCATCTTTGCGTGCCTCTTTAATTGAGCTAGGCTCAATACATGACAATAGTGCTATCTCTGTTTGATACACAAATTTTCTTCTTGTTTGTACTCCTGCATCTTTATCTCCAATGATTTGGTCTTCAGGATGATTCTTTTGAATTATCCTAGAGGGTGTCTTGGTGTCTCTTCTTGGGGATTCTTCTCTTTCTTCTTGAGTATCTATTTCATCTTCTTGTATGTCTTCTTTTTCTTTTACATCTGGTTGTGTATCAACTGTCTCTTCATCATCCTCGCTTTCATCATCGAGTATGCTTTCTTGATATTTGAACTTCTTTGTTTTTAAATCATCTACCTTAACATCAGCACTCTCCATAATCTTATGTAATCTAAGATTATAGCATCTGTATTCTTTCTTGGTGGAAGCATATCCAAGGAAGATACCTTCATCAGATCTAGCATCAAGTTTTCCAAGATATTCATCGAGTCTTTTGATGTAACATTTACTACCAAAAACCTTGAAATACTTTACAGAAGGAACTTTCCCAAACCATAACTCATAAGGAGTCTTATTACTATTAATCTTGAACTGTCCTCTATTTAAAATGTGTACTGTTGTGCTTACAGCTTCTCTCCAATACCCATTAGACAATTTTGATTCATTGAGCATAGTTCTTGCAGCCTCTTGGACTATTCGATTCCTCCTCTCAGCGACCCCATTTTGCTGAGGTGTTCTGGCAGCTGAGAACTGTCTCTTAATTCCATGAATTTCACAGAAGAGATCAAACTCTTTTGAGGTGAACTCACCACCATTGTCTGATCTAAGACATTTGATCTTTGCCTCTATTTCATTTTCAACAAGATTTTTAAATGCTTTGAACTTGTTGAATACTTCTGATTTTTCCTTGAGAAAAAATACCCAATCCATTCTAGTAAAATCATCAATGAATAGCATAAAGTAGGACTCTCCTTGCAAACTTTTGGTTCTTGTAGGTCCACAGAGGTCGGTGTGAACCATCTTTAAAGGTTTTGAGGTTGAATATTCTTTTCTCCTAAACCTTATTCTAGTTTGTTTCCCTAGTTGACAATGTCTACATATGGGATTTGAAGGTTTTGTAATCTTTGGCAAGTTTCTTATTGCTCCAAGGTTACTGAATTTTACTAAATTGTCAAAGTTAATGTGTCCCAACCTCCTATGCCATAGCCAACTTTCATCTACTAAATTCATATGACATTCCTCATCCAATTTTGTATTTAGTATGTATACATTCTCAGGAGTTCTAGATGCAGTACCAACCAATTTTCCTGAGTCCTTTCTCCTAATTTCACATTTCTTGGAATCTAAAATGCAAATGTGACCTTGATAACAGGTTTGGATGACACTTAGTAATCTAGGTTTCATATTTTCAACCAGCAATACATTCCTTGCTTTGGCCTTTCCCACATTCACAGTGCCTTTCCCAAGGATGTTACCTGAAGAATTGTCACCAAATGTAACTTTACCCTTATGTTTTTTTAAGTTCAAAAACTTGTCCTTATCTCCTGTCATGTGCTTTGAACACCCACTATCAACATACCAGGGATCTCCTTCATCTTGGACTTTTAAGGCAATCAGACATTTATCTTCTAATGTTTTTTCTCTCCAAAACTTCTTTTCCTCTTTAATGTCTTTTGGACTTTCTGAGATTTCCATTAATCTACAGTTTCTTGCTTTATGTCCATAGTTATGACAGTTGAAGCATTCTAAATCTTTTTCTTGTAGAGGTGTGAATGAGTTATAATTTATGCTCTTTACTTGACTAATTGTTTGATTGTTTTTGAAGTTATAATTTGTATCCTTCAATCTTATCTTCTCATATGCTCTACAATTCATAGCTTTGTGTCCAAAGTTAGAGCATGCAAAACAGTATCCAAGGAAAATGTAAGGATATCTGTTTTGATAAACCTTCTTTGGAGTTGCCTTGAGTTCCTTCTTGATGGGTGGAAATGGTCTTCTAGGGTTATGAGCATTCCTTGTCTTTTATTTTTCTTCCTTCTTGAATGTACTAAGAAGAGTAGCTGCATAAGATTTTGGTCCAACTTGATTTTCTTCTTTAGAATAACCTAATCCATTTTTGTTACTCAGATTTCTTTTTGCGGTTATAATTTCATCTAAAATTTTAGAACTGTTATCATATTTGTTTTGAACAAATTTTGTATCAAGTTCTTTCCTTAAGTGATTTACTTTTGCTTCCATTTTTCACAAATTAATTGTTTCTCTCTAAGAGATTCCTCTAGCCTTTCTTCTATCCTATTCGCTTCTTGAATTTTCTGTTTCAGATTGCTCATGATTTTCTTCATCTCCTTTTCTTTCTGTTCATGCTCTTCATGCTGTTCAACTATAAACCTTTTCAACTATCTATATTTATTTTTGTATCCTTTCATTCCATTCAAAGCATCGAATAGTTCTTTTTCCATGTTAACCTCTGCCTCATCCTCTAACTCTTTCTTATGCTCACTTTCTTCTGGATCACTAGATTCTTCAATACCTAGAAAAAGGACCTCATCATCACTGTCACTCGCATTAGATGAACTGTTGTCTTCTTCTTCTTCTTCTTCTTTTGAATAGTAGTTCTTTTTGTACTTTTTCTTATAGTCGAATTTTCCTTTTTTATTGTATTGTTTACTCTTGCCATCTTCATCCTAAGAGTCTTTCCTTGGATAAGGACACTTGGATTGAAAGTGCCCAATTTTTCCACAATTAAAATATTTGAAGGGAAGCTTGCCTTTATACTTTCCTGGCCCCTTCTGAAGTTTCTTGATAAAATTGGCTTCTTCCACATCATGTTCTTCATTGTGGTCGATCTGAGTGTTTTGCTTTTGATTCTTTATTTTCTTGGTCACCTTGAAGGATGCTTCTCCTTTTGAAGTATTATTTTGTCCCATTCTCATCTCATATGCAGTGAGAATTCCATGTAGTTGATCCATTGTCAAAATATTAATATCATCTTGTTCCTCTAAGGTGGATATTTTTGAGTCATACTTCATGGGAAGTGTCCTTAGTACCTTTTTAAACACTTCTTTTTCTTTTAATTTTCCTCCAAGACCTCTAATAGCATTGACTACCTCATCTATTCTTAGAAAGTATTCCCCAATATTCTCTTCTTCCTTCATTTTAAGGCTCTCAAACTACCCCCTATATGTCCAAAGCTTGGATTCTTTGACTTTAGATTCACCTTCATAGATAATATTTAACTTATCCTAGGCTTGCTTGGTAGTCTTGCATCTCATAATTTTTTTAAAAACAGTGTTTGCCAATCCACTCAATATTGCATTTAGGGCTTTGGAATTACTCTCATATTCGCTTAGCTCCTTTGGATCTGTAGGTGCTTGGTATCCTATCTTGTACTCCTCTTGAGTTGCTGCCCACACCTTCCATCCAAGGGACATCATATGGCACCTCATCCTCACACTCCAGTATGCATAGTTTTCTCCTCTAAAGAGTGGGGGTTTGTTAGTGGCTAACCCATTTTGTTGATCCATAGTGGTCTTTGAGTAAGATCTTCCTTCCGGTGGCTAAATCGTGGTGAAGGAACTTGGCTCTGATACCAATTGATGGAATATTGGTCAATACTGAGAGGGGGGGTGAATCAGTATTGATAATATTTTACCTTTTAACCACTTATTTAATTTTGATCAAAACATGGAATCAACAAAATACACAAAACATGGATTTTATCGTGGAACCCCAAATGGGTAAACCACCAAAGCTTTTATATTATTTGCAAAATTGTTTTTACAAGTTACAATAGAATTCGATCGGCACCAACCAATCAGGATTCACCCACACCCTTAATTCACCAGCACCAACTGGTAGGAGGCTACGACCCCCTATTTAGTCAGCTACCACTGACAAGGAAGCAACAACTCCCTTTCGCGGGCACCGACCTGCCCTAGCACCACCTTGCCACCCTTAATATATTAAGTCTTCACAAGCTTCTAGGACTGCATCTCTTCCTTTGCCCTCACTTTTTCTTCAAGTACTGAGATGAAGAATTGAGAGACACATTTCAAATGATTTTTGTTTTCGAAATATATACTTCTCCGAAGGTCATGTGTATATTTGAAACAACACACTTTTTCAAAACAATACACCTCCAAAAAAAAATGACATTACATTAAAAATCATTCTTTTTATTATTAATATATAACTATATATATTATTATTTTAATTAACCCCCCCAAAAAATGATTTTACATTAAAATGATTTTCATTATTAAAACTATATATATTTTTATTTAATTATTCTAAACTGGCGTTTTTATTATTTTTCACTAAGTCTTCATGTTTCACTTAATGCTTTGATAACTCCTCTGCCACATCGACCCCATCTCACCTTCACGTTCTGTCACATCGACTCCATCTCACCTTCACGTTCTTCCATGTTCTAGGTTTTAACAGCTTCGGCTCCTTTTGGCTTTCATACACTTATCACTTCATTATCCACCTCGTCTGTCTTAGTCCATGCCATGCCATTGTCCATCTCAGCTACATGTCTTCCAAGTCAATATTCACCTTGACGCCACGTCTACAACATCCTTGTCATCGTCCATGCAGAAGAATCCACGTGTAGCAAAAGGACAGGGGGTCTGATAGGTCATCCCGGGCGCCGAGCTGGTGATCTTCTCATGGAGTCCAAACACCCAGCGCCCCCGCCTATCCTTTGCACTACACGTCAATAGGATTAGTATTGACCGGCGTATATAAACACATAAGCCTTCATTTTCACAGCCAATGTGGGACTAAAACCCAAACCAAAAATGATCTCCACCGTTCATTGTTTGATCCAACACCTGCTGAGTCTTTGCCGTGGATCCTACTGTAGATGTTCATTTCCTCTGCAAAGAATTGTTTGATGAGCTATCTTATGGTGTCAGTGTAATCTTTACTATCATAAAAAGGATCCATGATGATCCACAGATTCATTGCTCGTCGTAGCTTCCTCGGAGCATTTTCAAATTGCTATGGTCGCCAATGTACACCTTTCCTGTCCATTCGGAATCGCTCAACAGTCCAGTTTCCACTAAAAATAACATGCTCTAATCCTACAGTGTAACTTTGGAATGATTTTCATAATTACTTTTAGGCAGTTCCATTGTCTGATTATTATCATTTGAATTTGTTGAATCCCTTTTTGATTCTGCCTGAGCATGTGAGCCATTCCCCATGCCCATTTCAGCCATTGCCCATTCCTCGTCCAGAACAGAAACAGAATCTCCATGTGCATCTTCAAGTTCTGCATCTTCATTCATGTTAAATCCTTTGATTACTTCCTTGTATGCCTTCAGTTTTAGGAGACTCACAGCCCTGAGTTTTTTCATAGTAGGGATTGTGGTAAATGGGACAATCATTGTTGGCACATTCAAATGTGCCATTAGAACCATGTTCT
This sequence comes from Larix kaempferi, assembly GCA_027924585.1. Lineage (NCBI taxonomy): Eukaryota > Viridiplantae > Streptophyta > Pinopsida > Pinales > Pinaceae > Larix > Larix kaempferi. The sequence goes on from BSBM01000305.1 coordinate 21,345,802, forward strand.
TGTGCCCAAGCAGTACGCATAATATTTCCAATGTCTCGAATTTTGAAATTGCAGACATCGTCATGGGGTAAAATCTCTTCTTCTATACTGATTGAGTTGAAGTTTTCAGAACCCAACTTTCCAGGTGTCCTGAGTTCCCCTGTAATTTTTCTCGATTCAACGTTCAAGTGATTTTCATTCTCACTGTTGGTAAAGCATCTACACTCAGTGTGCCCTAATTCCCCTTTCTTTGTAAATGCAACAATCTTAAAAATAAACTTAATTGAGGGTTGGAGATTTGAAATTAGAACTCTTCTCTCGGGTCTCAAATATATTAGGCCATACATAATTCATCAAATGGACCAAAGCATCCTTATATCCAAGTCCTGCAACACCTAAAGCCATGTATTTCACTGCTGAAGTTGTTGTTTGCTTATGTACAAGATCTCGATCCATGAGTGCATCTTCAAGTAATGGTGTCACTGTATATATGTAGTCCTTTCCCATCTCACCTATATATTCAATCATAAGAGCTGGCAGCACAATGAAGAGAGAATAAGTTCTCTACAACAATAGCAATAGCTACAGTTTGTACAGACACAGTTCTAGCGTTCTTTGAACCTTCAAGTTTGTTCAGTAAAGTAGCAAGCACATCTTGTGGCCCAATTGCTATTGCAATGTATCCAAATGTGTTCATAGTTTCCCTTCTAATTCCCTTCTTATGAGCTTTCAAGCTTTCAACATCTTTAAATTTTTGTCTTCAAACTCTGTTCTCTTTTCCTGAGATTTCAGACCTCTCGCGTGCATAAATGGTCTCTGGAAGCAAGCGTGCATTGTTGCTTCATTTCTTGCTCTTTTCATGGCTATTTTCCACTGCCATTTATGATTGCCATCAATGTCAATCTACATCCTCTGCCATAATGCCAACAAAACAAATCTAAACTGTCATTCATTAATGAAATTATGGTGATATGACCGAGGACCCATTCTATCGTGCCATTTGCATTTGTCTTCAAATCATTCAGATCAGCATAAACTAACTCTATGAAGGTTTATTTCCAACCTCCCAAGAAATGGGGAACACTAATCAATGATCCCCTGACAAAACATTAAAAAACATATATTTATTTATTTGTTTAATAATTTTCCTCGAAAATTGAATAGACATGGACGATTTCTATTGTAAATCTAATTACTCATTTATGAGATTCACTATAAACATCTAATACATTTAATGATTTATATGAAATTTAACCAAAGTTTCAAAGATGAAGAATCATGTATGCGTTTACTAGTTTGTGATTTTGTAAGCATTTTAATGGTTTTTGCATTGATTTTGCAATCATTCATACTTATAAAAAATAAATAAAAGTTTCAACATAGAGTAGATAGGAAATAAATCAATACTAAAAAGTTTCAAGGTAGAGCCAATAACAAAAAATAAATCAAATTAATTAATTTTGTAGTGTTGCTTTATTCACCACCTCATATTTGATCATATTTGAGAACACATCCTTATTCACCGCCTCATATTTGAGTCGATTTATCTACATTGAACAGGACATATGATGTTTATCTAAAACTATTGCTACTATTGCTATCTGAAACTGCTCCTAGCCCAAATGAATGTGGACTCGCCATGATGGTAAATGATCTCCGAGGTTGCAAGGGGATGTGTTTCTAGTGGATGGATCTCAATATGGAAAGGAATTTTCCTTTGCTATGGCTCTCAATTTGGAAAGGATTTTTTTCCTTTGCTATTGCTCTCAATCTGGATAGCAATTTGCGTGGGGATGTGCTTCTAGTGGATGCCTCTAAATCTGGAAAGGAATTTTCCTTTGCTATGGCTCTCAATATGGATAGGATTTTTCCTTTGCTATTGGTGAGACCAGGAAAGTGAAACCTTTTTCAATGAAAGGATCAAAGAAGATTTCAATACAGGGAGAAAACCTATAGAAGAATGAGCAAATCAGTAAGTTAATTCATTCCTTTGCAATTTTCTTTGATTTCAATACAAAGAGAAAACATACATTTGCAATTTTCTTTGATTTCAATACAAAGAGAAAACCTACAGAAGAATGAGCAAAGAATTTTTATTTCGATACAAAGAGCAAACCTATAGAAGAATGAGAAAAGAAGCAGTAAGTTAATTCATTTCTTTGCAATTTTCTTTGAATGGCATTTTAATTTGAAGATAAGATAATTACAAAAAGAATTTGGTTATAATTCTTGGCAGAAAGCTTGCAGAACTAGGATATCATAGAAGTGCAAAAGAGTGCAAGGAAAAGATTGAGAAAGTGAACCTAACATCCTAGAAAGCTAAGTAATAAAACATTCAATCGTTCACTGAATCACATAACACTTACTTATTACTTGCTAGCCTAATCTGACGCCGACAACTTCTAGTAGTTTAAAGCCATCTTAGCAAGGTAAGACTTCACTCGTGAGGATATCGAATGAGCCTTTGTTCTCCATTACTAAAGAGATTGCTTGGGAAATGCTTTTACTTCTTGTCGCTGAAACTGCAACACAAAAACAAAACACACGTCAGTACCTCCTTACCATGCATGCCCCAGTCATCATGTGTTCCATTCCATCAATTAAAATAATGTCATTCTTGGTTGATTGAACCGATACTTTGAACATTTCAAAGCTTCAATTTGGGTAGCTTTCATAAATAAAATGTCACATACCCAAGTTCTAGACATTTTATGTTATTGAGAAAACATTTTGTTTTATTTTTATTGTAAATTTTTATGACTATTGACCAAGTGGGGTCATGGATGACTGTAATTAATTACTTTGATTATTTTCTTATAAATAAAAAAAAGTGGAGACAAACATCCAAAGGAGACTGTTGAATGAGTGTTCACTGACCCACTAGGGGGAATGGACTGTGGTGGAGAGAAAACTGACACTTGGCAGCATCCTCAACTCATTTCTAACTGTTGCAGGGGGCAACTTCCCTACTTTTATGGTCATGTTCCTCAAGAAAGTGGAACTGAGTAGGTGGCTCATTTACTCAAAATAAATTGACCAAAAGACCTAGGCATGTTATTTATCTACCCATCAAATTCAGTAGGTGGTTCTTCTATTCTTACCTTGTGATAATTTCCGAGCACAAGAAATTTAATGAGGGGAAAGTTAGAAGTGTTTGAGGGAAATAAGACTGCATTCTAAACTAGTGCAGCCACATTGCTGAGTTCAATCTTTCTAAAGATAGGAAGTACCACTGCTGGTGCTTCTACTAAGTTGCAAAGGAATTTATTCCATTACTCCACACAACATTTTCGCCCTGGTGGTTCAGTGAACAGGCTCGGGGGTCCTAAGGCAAGTAACTTGGCTGTCTTCGGGATTTGGTTGGTGGAACGAGCTCCTTTGGCGGTTTGTTTCTTCTTCTACAGTTTCAGGTTCATATTGTGTTATCTTCTTTACTTCTATCATGTTAGTAAATTAAATAGGAATGTATTTGTTAGCAATTCTTCTCATTTAATCTAAGATATTCTGCCTTAGTTAGTGAACATTTTACTTCTATAAATTATTACTGTTGGAATAAAATGCAGTAAAAATGATGTGGTTAAAATGATAGAATGATTGATTATTAAATTACTTTCCTACATTTTTCCACACACTGTAAATAGTGTCGTACTCTAGTACAGGAAAGGATAATTAGAGTAGATCAGAGTGATCGTATGAAATGGATAAATTTAAATGATTATTTTATAAATGGAGCTATATCATTTTCAGTACTGTATTATTGTTTTTACTTAAATAGACAATTTAGAATTGTAAACAGAAAATACAAATTTTCCAAATACTTCACTATTTATGCTTAATAAATAAACCCTATCTTTTGTTTATAAACAACAATAGTATCGAAAGTACTTTCCTTTCAAACAATAGTAAAAAACAGTCCTTAAAACCAAATACTTTATAAATAGATTCTTTCCATTTATCAAACTCCACATAGAATTATTACCAAGCTTCTCGTATTACTTTTATTTATCATAGAAATATGTCTAAGATAGACTGAACATCAAACTAGTATCAATATCAGTAAAATCCTTACAAACAAACCTAAGTAATATTATTATTACAGTAAGAGATAGTATCCATGCATTCATAATTTTAAGAGCGCTTTATCATTTCAATAGAGCATTGTATGCCCAAATACAAAACTTAAATACGATTACAGAGTTTTGATACCTACATAGTTCAAACCCTAAGTTTACAGCCTTTATATCTTTTCAAAGTTTTAAAATATTTTTCATATTATAAAAACGAATGAATGCATCAAGCCATAGATCGAAATACTTATTAAAAACACAGTACCGTTCCTACATAAGGGTTACAAGCTAGTCATACGACGCTATTCAAAGCTTAACCAAAAAAAACTATTAACTCTTCAACATTTAGAGACGAGCCCAGCCCTGAACTCTAGCTATTCCTTCAGACTTTACAATGCACGACTGTGATGCTAAAATATTATTATTACAACTGTCTACTATTGTTTCATTTACTAAATATTTACATATGACATTGAATCCCAACCACAAACGTTACGAAACAGTTCCTTTCATTTCTAGCTCCAAAAACAAAACATCTTACAATAATATTAAGAAATCGTTGGAAATCCAACGAGAGCCCTATAGGCTCAGGAGTAAAACTCTCCAAAAATCTAAACACTTCCTTTCGGCATAAACTCTCAAACATCTTGCCTTATAGCTTAAAGACCCTCATTACATTCGAAGGAAAAACCAAGTATGTACACCTTGGGATATCTCCGAGGCTTAACCAAACCATAAGCACCCAACTCTTCTCGGGCTATCTCCAACACATTGCCAAGGTAGAGCTTGCCACAAAAGAAATTACGAAACCGGTTAAAAGATTTGAAAAATGGAACAGGGAAATTATGAATACATATCTTAAGCCTGCTGCTAAACAAATATTGTCTTTTGATATCTCACCTGTAAACATTCTAGAGCACGACGAAGCACTCCGGTTGCATAAACGTATGCAGACCGAGAATGAAGTTTCCCACATCTTCCCAAGAAAACTCAAAAACCTGTTAGGTTACAAATGTCGAATCCCACTCAAAAACTTCAAACTCCAACAACGTTTACAGTTTGGGAGAAGATCTCACCATCGACTCTCAGTAAAGGTTGATACCTGTACATACTCCAACTATCTTAAAAACCCTAGTCATAGCAGGTCGAGGCATCGAAGCCTCTGGAGGCACCCTCAACCAGACTGTAAACCCTGAAGGATAGGGATTCGGTCGGCCTCATCCTCTCCTTTCGCAAAATGAACCAAGTGGTGGGAAGTTTGGCATACCAATGCAGTTTGGAGTGAATCCCAAGAACCAAGATCAACAAGAGATTGATGGTGTAAACTTCGCCACGAGTTGTGAAATGTATACGATCACCAAAATTCATTAATGAGAATTTAAACCTTCATCTATCAAGGCTTAGTGTGTGCCATCACACAATCCACGTAGAACAAATCTTTACACAGCTCAGCATGTAGGGTTTCATGCAACAGAGGTTCTTCACCATGATCTATGGTGTAATAACATGAATTTTCCATGGTGGTTGCCAGTAAATCTTCCACTACAATGTATTTACTACACCATAAATGCTAAGTTCTGATTCGAAGATTTTTTCCAGCACACTATCCACTAGCAAAACATTACCACAAGTTAAACATTATCAATAACATATAGTTATACCAATAGCTTTCACTAATACATCAAGATCCGAGTCTATAGTTTTACATATAGTATCATGCTTAGGGTTTTGTAAAATGGTACAAAATCATAATGCACTTTATGACTCATAGAAATAACATATAAATGAAGAGTTACGCTATATTGTATATTTTGGGTACCATATAAATAATATCGAAATGGTAAAGCATTACAATGTTCTCTCCATAGTTTTGGATCGAGAACGTGTAATGAATTATATTACAATGCTTCTATAGTACTAAATCGTCATATAGGTATCACTAGCTTATACCTTGAAGATAGTAATTGTTTTCAAATAGGTATCCTTGTCGATCAAGATAGATAAAAACCAGGTATTCTTACCATTACAAAGTATGCAGAGTTAACGCATTCAGGATGTTTAAAAATACCTGAGCCATTGCATAGCATTTAACCTTTTGTCTCACCTGAGCTCTACAAATAGAAACTTTGAGCATTAGATCGTAATAGCTAAGTAAGCCCCGGGGCATACTTAAGGACCCCTTCAATTCAGCAAGACGATCGATCAGTTCTAGGAAACAAACATGTATATTATAGAATAAAAGTAACGATGTGCAAACTAACAATTAAGTGCTTATGAAGACATTATTTAAACATCCAACTTGACTTGACGATAAAATACTTACAATCTTATAAACGCTTTTTAAATTAACAGCTATTAAGACACCTGATGTGATTCTTAGGTAATCTAACTCTTAGTAACTAATGTTGAATGTTACAAGTTGTTAGGTACACTGTTTGAAGTTTAGTTGTGTTGAAGTTAACACTTTTAGCTCAGCGATACAAAATCTATTGCTACTTAAAATTTTTAAATTTTAGTGAATTTTTTGGGATGTTACATGTGGTATCAAAGCGCAAGTTCAAATACTAGGCCTGAAGTGGCTCATGCGCACAAATGAAAATCTATAACAGAATTACAACTTATTGATTTAATTTATTTTGTTTTCAGTTTTAGCATTTTATAATTTGAGTCTGCAGGTTTGGAAGGACCAACAAAGTTGGCTGAGGACAGGTCCCTTAATAACGAACATATTAATAAAGAACAAGGACACATTAATACAAAAAATGCATTTGTCAAACTGAATGATAATTCCTCTTAATTATTAAGGACTGTAAAAGATTTAAAAATTGAGATAAAAACAGTTAAGGAAGAAAACGAACGGATCCTTAAAGCTCAAGAGGAGCTGAATCACATCCTGCTGAATAATCTTCATGAAAATGATCAAGATAACGAAACAACAAATAATGTTGAATCTGAAACAATGTCCTATCAACGTAAGGATAAAAAGATAAAATTAACTGATTATGACAGCAGTTCATCTTCTGAATTTGATGCAAGGGCATACAAGAAAAAGCATAAGTACTCTAGTGATAGTAGTGACAATGACTGTTACACTAAGAAAAAGAAGTATAGACCCTACGAAGAAATTTCTGGCGAGCTTAAAAAGATCAAACCACCAACTTTTAATGGAGAAACAGAAAAGAGTGAGACAGCTGAAGCATGGCTGTCTGGAATGAATACGTATTTCCAGATTTACAATTACTCAAGTCATCTGAAGACTAAAATGGCAATTTATAACTTAACTGGAAAAGCAGACATCTGGTGGCAAGATCTGAAACGAGTAAAAGGTTTAAAAGAGAAAAGTGTAAATTGGAGTAATTTTAAGAAATATTTTAAAAGAAAATTTATGTCCAAACAATATTATGAGGAACGAGCTAAGGAGTTTTATGAGTTAAAGCTAGGTTCCATGGATATGAGAGAGTTGTGTAGCAAATTTTTGAATTTCCTAAGGTATGTGCGTTATTTCATTGAAGAAAAGCCTAAGGTACAGAGGTTCCTAAGTTGATTTCCCTCTTACTTAAAATACAGAATTTAATATGATAGTCCTTGAACTCTTGAAGAGGCCATGATAAAGGCGAACACCTGTTATGAACAGAATAAGAGAAGAGAAGGCATACCAAGCTGGAAAGCAAAAAGGCCTAACAACTTTGAGCAAAGGAAGAAGCAGTTTTATTTTAATCGTAATTTTGGGAATAATAATTCACGTAATTACTCTAACAGGAAGTTTTCTAGAAATAGTGCAGCAAGTAATACACAGTCAAAATTTACAACTGCAAGGAACAATGATCCACCTAAGAATTTTGTTAAAAATAATGAACAGAAAGAACCTATTAAATGTTGGGATTGTCAGGGACCTCACTATGCATCAAACTGTCCACTCAGAAAGAAGGCTGTCAACAACATCCATACTATACAGGAGGAGGTTACTGTTGGTGACTTAGCAAGGGAGATGCCCAGGATAAATGCAGCTTTGGAGATCAGGTAAGCAGATCACCAAACTTCCATGGTTGAAGTGGAAGGTATGTTAAAAGATAAACCTGTTTCTACTTTGATTGATCCAGGGGCAAGTCTTAGCTATATTTCACCTGATTTAGTTAAATGTTGCAATCTGAAAGTAGATAAGTTTGATAAATCATGGTTGGTTCAATTAGCTACTGGCACGAAAAGAAAGGTGATTGATTATGTAAAAGAATGTGAAATATTGATGAATCAGTTTAGGACCCATGTTAAAATGAATGTGTTACCTTTAGGTTCTTATGATGTTCCGATTGGAAGGGATTGGTTAGAAAAGCATAGAGTTGTATTGAATTCCTTTGAAAAGACTTTTACTTGTTTGAATGATGCATTAGAAAGTGTAACAGTAAAATGGATTCCTAGAAAGATATCTGTTAGGAAAATTTCTGCTTTACAAGTTAAGAAGGTTGTTCGTAAAGGGTGCAAATTGTTTGTTGTCAATGTAATTAATGATGAACAGTCCACTAAGGAAGATAAGTTCAAATTGGAAGACATACCGATTCTGACAGAATTTTTGGATGTATTCTCGGAAGAGATTCCAGGACTACCTCCGAAAAGAAAGTTAGATTTCACTATTGAATTAATACCGGGGGAAGTACCTAACTCAAAGACTCCTTAAAGAATGAAAATTCTGGATCTTAATGAACTTAAGTCATGGCTTAAAGAATTAATTGATAAAAATTACATAAGACCCAACGTGTCTCCATGGGAAGCACTTGTAATTTTTGTTAAAAAGAAAGACGGAACTATGCATTTATGAATAGACTACCGTCAACTAAATAAAATGACTATAAAGAACAGATATCCTTTGCTCCGCATTGATGATCTGTTTGATCAGCTACGCAGTGCAACGATATTCTCTAAAATAGATTTAAGGTCGGGGTACCACCAAGTCAGGATTAAAGATGAGGACATCTTTAAGACTGCGTTCAGAACTCGCTATGGACACTACGAGTTTGTGGTTATGCCCTTCGGGCTGACCAATGCTCCAGCAGTCTTCATGTGTTTAATGAACAACATATTACATAAGTACTTGGATAAATTTGTAGTAGTATTTATTGATGATATTCTAATTTATTCTAAGACGAAAGAGGAACATGACGAACATTTAAAGATAATTCTACAAGTGTTAAGGGAACACCAACTTTATGCTAAGTTTAGAAAATGTGATTTTTATAAAGATAAAATATAGTACCTAGGGCATGTAATATCCAAGGATGAGATTGCAGTAGACCCAGACAAGCTAAAAGCAATTAATGAATGGTCTGCCTCAAAAGATGTAACGGGAGTACGATCTTTTATGGGAATCACAGGTTATTACCGTAAGTTTATTGAAGGATTTTCTAGAATAGCAAATCCTATAATGTCTTTACAAAAGAAAGGTAATAAATTTATATGGGATAAAAAATGTGAAGAAAGCTTTAAGAAACTAAAAGCGTTATTAACAACAACACCTATTTTAAAAATTGTTGATTCTAACAAGGATTTCATAGTATGCACGGATGCATGCAATGACGGACTTGGTGGAGTCTTAACACAAGAAGGTCATACAATTGCATTTGAATCTAGAAAGTTAAAGATTCATGAGAAGAATTATGCAACTTACGGCCTTGAGTTAGCTAATGTAATACATGCATTAAAAATGTGGCGACATCATTTAATTGGAAGAAAAATTATCTTAATGATTGATAATAAAGGATTAAAATATTTATTGGATCAACCAAATATGAACGCAAGGAAAGCTAGGTGGCTAGCTTTCCTTAGCGAGTATGATTTCGAGATTCAACACATTAAGGGAAATGAAAATAAGGTTGCTGATGCATTAAGCAGAAATGCGAAAGTAAATTTTATTTCAGCAATCAACACTTATAAAACTGATCTGGAAAATCAGATTAAGGAGAGAATCGGAATGGATGAAAAATATCAGAATTTACTTAATAAAATTGCTGAAGATAATGCTAAAAATTCTATAACAGATTTCAGAATTGATGAAAGAGGGTTACTGCTATATAAAAACAAACTTTATGTGCCTAATGCTGCTGAAATTAAATTGCATAAATGTCCATACTCAGCATATCCTGGTTATGAGAAAATGATAACCATGCCGAGAAAAGATTATTTTTGTCCTTGTATGAAAAGTGAAGTAGTTGAATATATTACTAGGTGTAGAGAGTGTCAGCAGGTAAAGGCTGAACACTGACACCCAGCAGGTTTGTTGCAGCCACTACCTATTCCAGATTGGAAGTGGGACATAATTAGTATTGATTTTATTACTGGTTTACCTAAAAATCAGAAATAGAATGATTCCATAATGGTAGTTGTGGATAAGCTCAGCAAAGCAGCCCACTTCATACCTGTTAAGACAACCTACAAAGCTGCTAACATTGCTGAAATTTTCATGAAACAGATTTTTCGTTTGCATGGTATTCTGAATGTTATAATTTCTGATAGAGACTCGAAGTTTACAGGAAATTTCTGGAAATCTTTATTTAAAGGTTTAGATACAACTTTAAATTTCAGTACGTCATTTCACCCACAAATAGATGGGAAGACTGAAAGAGTTAATCAAATTCTTGAGGACATGTTAAGATTGTATGTTAGAGATCAGCCAGGTAAATGGGAGGATTATTTACATCTTGCTGAATTTGCTTATAATAACCATTATCATGATTCTGCAAGCTTAGTCCCTTTGAAATTTTATATGGTAGAAAATGTAATACTCCTATCTCTTGGAGTAATCCAGTTGACAGGTTAATGCTAAGAACTTATTTGTTAAGAGAAATGGAACTAACCGTGAAACAGGTTCAAGGCAATTTGAAAATTGCACAAGATAGATAGAATAGTTAGGTAGATCTGAAAAAAACTCAGAAAGAGTTTTAGGTTAGTGAACATGTGTTCCTAAAGGAAAAACCTAAGAAGAGTTCCCTAAGATTGAGAAGCTGTGCTAAATTAGCACCAAGGTATTGTGGACCTTTTGAAATCTTTTCTAGGATAGGACCAGTGGCATATCAGTTGGCATTGTTAAAGTACATAATGTATTTCACATCTCTCTTTTGAAAAAGTATGTGAATGATATTACTCATGTGATTAATTGGAATGATGTACAGGTGGAACCAGAAGAATATTTTCCGGTGGAACCGGATTGTATCCTCGACAAGAGGGAAATTTTGCTTCGTAATCGTACCATTGGAGAGGTTAAGGTGCAGTGGAAGCACCATAGTCCGAACGAATGTACTTGGGAAATGGAAAGTAATATGTGGGTGGCATATCCAATGTTGTTCCAAGAGGAATGAGAGGATGATGAATAAAGAAACATCGAGGACAATGTTGAACTTAAGAGGGGGTGTTTGTCACATACCCAAGTTCTAGACATTTTATGTTATTGAGAAAACATTATGTTTTATTTTTATTGTAAATTTTTATGGCTATTGACCAAGTGGGGTCATGGATGACTGTAATTAATTACTTTGAATATTTTATTATAAATAAATAAAAGTGGAGACAAACATCCAAAGGAGACTGTTAAATGAGTGTTCATTGATCCACTAGGGGGAATGGACTGTGGTGGAGAGAAAACTGACACTTGGCAGCATCCTCAACTCACTTCTAACTGTTGCAAGGAGCAACTTCCCTACTTTTATGGTCATGTTCCCCAAGAAAGTGGAACTGAGAAGGTGGTTGATTTACTGAAATAAACTGACCAAAAGACCTAGGCATACTATTTATCTACCCATCAAATTCAGCAGGTGGCTGTTCTATTCTTACCTTGTGATAATTTCTGAGCATAAGAGATTTGATGAGGGGAAAGTTAGAAGTGTTTGAGGGAAATAAGACTTCATTCTAAACTAGTGCAACCACATTACTGAGTTCAATATTGCTAAAGGTAGGAAGTGCTACTGTTGGTGCTTCTGCTAAGTTGCAAAGGAATTTATTCCATTACTCCACACAACATCTTCGCCCTGGTGGTTCAGTGAACAGGCTCGGGGGTCCTAAGGCAAGTAACTTGGCTGACTTCAGGAGTTGGTTGGGTGGAACGGGCTCCTTTGGCTGTTTGTTTCTTCTTCTGCAGTTTCAGGTTCATATTGTGTTATCTTCTTTAGTTCTGTCATGTTAGTAAATTAAATAGGAATGTTTTTGTTAGCAGTTCTTCTCATTTAATCTAAGATATTCTGCCTTAGTTAGTGAACATTTTACTTATGTAAATTATTACTGTTAGAATAAAATGCAGTATAAATAATGTGGTTAAAATGATAGAATGATTGATTATAAAATTACTTTCCTACATTTTTCCACACAATGTAAACAGTGTCGTACTCTAGTACAGGAAAGGATAATTAGAGTAGATTAGAGTGATCGTATGGAATGGATAAATTTAAATGATTATTTTATAAACAGAGCTATATCATTTTCAATACTGTATTATTGTTTTTATTTAAATAGACAATTTAGAATTGTAAACAGAAAATACAAATTTTCCAAATACTTCACTATTTATGCTTAATAAATAAACCCTATCTTTTGTTTATAAACAACAATAGTATCGAAAGTACTTTCGTTTCAAACAATAGTAAAAAACAGTCCTTAAAACAAAATACTTTATAAATAGATTTTTTCCATTTATCAAACTCCACATACAATTATTGCTAGGCTTCTCATAATACTTTTATTTATCATAGAAATATGTCTAAGATAAACTGAACATCATACTAGTATCAATATCAGTAAAATCCTTACAAACAAACCTAAGTAATATTATTATTACAGTAAGAGATAGTATCCATGCAGTCGTAATTTTAAGAGAAATTTATCATTTCAATAGAGCATTGTATGCTCGAATACAAAACTTAAATACGATTAAAGGGTTTTGATACCTACATAGTTCAAACCCTAAGTTTACAGCCTTTATATCTTTTCAAAGTTTTAAAGTCTTTTTCGTATTATAAAAACGAATGAATGCATCAAGCCATATATCGAAACCCTTATTAAAACACATTACAGTTCCTACAGAAGGGTTACAAGCTAGTCATACGACGTTGTTCAAAGCTTAACCAAAAAAAACTATTAACTCTTCAACATTTAGAGACGGGCCTCGCCCTAAACTCTTGATATTCCTTCATACTTTACAATGCACGACTGTGATGCTAAAATATTATTATTACGACTGTCTACTATTGTTTCATTAACAAAATATTTACATTTGAGATTGAATCCCAACCACAAATGTTACGAAACAATTCCTTTCATTTCTAGCTCCAAAAGCAAAACATCTTACCATAGTATTAAGAAATCGTTGGAAATCCAACGAGAACCCTATAGGCTCACGAATAAAACTCTCCAAAAATCTAAACACTACCTTTCGGCATAAACTCTCAAACATATTGCCTTATAGCTTAAAGACCGTCATTACATTCGAAGGAAAAACCAAGTCTGTACACCTTGGGATATCTCCGAGGCTTACCCGAACCATAAGCACCCAACTCTTCTCGGGCTATCTCCAACACATTTCCAAGGTAGAGCCTGCCACAAAAGACATTACGAAACCGGTTAAAATATTTGAAAAACAAAACAAGGAAATTATGAATACATATCTTAAGCCTGCTGCTAAACAAATATTGTCTTTTGATATCTCACCTGTAAACAGCTAGAGCACGACGAAGCACTCTGATTGCATCAACGTATGCAGACTCAGAATGAAGTTTCCCACATCTTCCCAAGAAAACTCAAAAACCTGTTAGGTTACAAATGCCGAATCCCACTCAAAAAATTCAAACTCCAACAACATTTACAGTTTGGGAGAAGATCTCACCATCGACTCTCTATAAAGGTTGATACCTGTACATACTCCAACTATCTTAAAAACCCTGGTCATAGCAGGTCAAGGCATCGAAACCTCCGGAGGCACCCTCAACCAGACTACAAACCCTGAAGGATAGGGAGTCAGTCGGCCTCATCCTCTCCTTTCGTAAAATGAACCAAGTGGTGGGAAGGTTGGCATACCAATGCAGTTTGGAGTGAAACCCAAGGACCAAGATCAACAAGAGATTGACGGTGTAAACTTCGCCACGAGTTGTGAACTGTATACGATCACCAAACTTCCTTAATGAGCATTTAAACCTTCAACTATCAAGGCTCGGTGTGTGCCATCACACAATACACGTAGAACAAATCTTTACACAGCTCAACATGTAGGGTTTCTTGCAACAGAGGTTTGTCACCACAATCTATGGTGTAATCACGTGAAGTTTCCACGGTGGCTGCCAGTAAGCCTTCCACTACAACGTATTTACTACACCATAAATGCTAAGTTCTGATTCCAAGATTTTTGCCAGAACACTATCCACTAGCAAAACATTACCACAAGTTAAACATTATCACCAGCATATAGTTATACCAATAGCTTTCACTAATGCATCAAGATCCGAGTCTATAGTGTTGCATATAGTATCGTGCTTAGGGTTTTGTAAAATGCTACATAATCATAATGCACTTTATGACTCATAGAAATAACATATAAATGAAGAGTTACATTATATTGTATATTTTGGGTACCATATAAATAATATCGAAATGGTAAAGAATTACAATGTTCTCTCCATAGTTTTGGATCGAGAACATGTAATGAAATATATTACAATGCTTCTATAGTACTAAATCGTCATATATGTATCACTAGCTTATACCTTAAAGATAGTAATTGTTTTCAAATAGGTATCCTTGTCGATCAAGATAGATAAAAACCAGGTATTCTTACCATTACAAAGTATGCAGAGTTAACGCATTCAGGATGTTTAAAAATACCTGAGCCATTGCATAGAATTTAACCTTTTTTCTCACCTGAGCTCTGCAAATAGAAACTTTGAGCATTAGCTAGTAATAGCTAAGTAAGCCTCGGGGCGTACTTAAGGACCCCTTCAATTCAGCAAGACGATCGATCAGTTCTAGGAAACAAACACGTATATTATAGAATAAAAGTAACGATGTGCAAACTAATAATTAAGTGCTTATGAAGACATTATTTAAACATCCGACTTGACTTGACGATAAAAGACTTACAATCTTATAAACGCTGTTTAAATTAACAGTTGTTAAGACACCTGATGCAATTCTTAAGTAATCTAACTCTTAGTAACTAATGTTGAATGTTACAAGTTGTTAAGTACACTATTTGAAGTTTAGTTGTGTTGAAGTTAACACTTTTAGCTTAGCCATATAGCATTTATTGCTACTTAAAATTTTTAAATTTTAGTGAATTTTTGGGGATGTTACAGAAAATCCTGTGAGTGGGGTAGACGATGCAAAATAATTCATACCATGAGAGAATGAAAGAAATGTAGAGAATAAACTCACCTTTGTAATCGCATTGTCTGAGCATTCTCTCCAAGCCAGCTAGGATAATAGTGTTGCGGTCTGCAACCAGAGCATGTAGTCCGCTGGGAGAAAAAAGTCTCCTCATCGATAGCAGCAAGAGCACTAATTGGTTTCCTCTTCTGATGATCCTATGCCATGGCGGTACTAGAGAGAACAAGACCTCCCCTAGTTGAACGCCTCAACCTCTTGAATGTGATGACCTCTTCTAACTATAGGAGCCAAATATTGTTTGTTATTAAATAAAATTGAAATTATTTTAGCTCCCCACAATGAGAGAGGACTTCCAGGTGTGCCATCCTTTTTACGCATCCTCTTTGCTTGCTTCCCAGTAGTGACTTATAGAGTGCCTTGGGACTATTTACTGATATATCAAGAAAACCTTCTTTAAGTGGTTGGACAGCAGGGGCTGGGGCAGATTCTAGCCCATTCCAAAATGTTATTTCCCCATCATTGAACCAGGGCTGATGTCTTAGGACTTAAGCCTGGATAAAAAAAATAGCAGAGCCTCAAAATAAGAATGCTGCTCTGTTTAGTTTCATTCATGAGATGAATAAAATAAAAATAAAAGTTCATGTTCCTTTGATTGAACTAGCAAATCTAAAAGAACAACAAGTCAGATGGGGAGAACAATGACAAGCTAGGGCCATAGCTGTTAGGAAAATTGAAGCCACCGCCATCACACCCGGAAGCAGGTTTAGCAACATAATTTGCTTAAATAACAAACCAAATCCTTCAATAACAAAACCGGCCGATGTGACCATTGGGTCAAGCATCCATATGTAAACAAATGTCAAGCAGGCATCTCGTCCGAACTTTAAATTCTACGTGCCTTACTTATACAAACTTTGATACATTGAGATCAATTATAAATTGGTTTATTCAGGGACCTCAACATCCTACTTGGTTTTGACCTCAAACCCGCACAGAAAACCATAGGAAAAAATTATCATGCAGTCGATATCATCTCTCAACATTTCTCCAATAGAGTCCAGAACTCAGAAATTGCCTATGACATTGTAATTCATCCACTACCAGTTATGATTGCCGACTATAGTGTAATGATAGCAGTGGAAGTGGTTCGAGTGACGCCTTTTATCATCTACCATGACTGCTAAAGAAATTGCAAAAAAAGAGAAAAAGTTTGTAGTTTTAATTGGAACGAATCCATAGAGTGGGAATGTACAGGTACAATTGTGCATTGATTTGATGTGGAAAACACAGTTTACCAGATTGTAGACTATTTCTGCCATGTAATTATATCTCAACTAGTTCTTTGTCTCCCCATAATCATATTTTTGAAACTTTTGTGTTCTATTCTATATAACAAAGCATGAAAGAAAGCATATTGTAATTTACAATCCAGAAATAATGATGCAACAATTTATTCTGAAACTTCTGTGTTCTATTCTATATACTTCATGGCAGTAATGGAAAAAAACAATTAAAATAAATTTCACCCATGAAACAAAACAAAGCATGAAAGAAATCATATTGTAATCTACAGTCCATAAATAATGATGCAGCAATTTATCCCAGTGTTAAGGAAGTATAGTTAGGGAAGTATATGAATAGTAGCTGGTAGGAGCATAACTTTTTACAAGCCACATAGCATTTGGTACACCATCTGTTTACCCATTAGAATTGTTTCACCATCACAAAAGCCGCGTAGGTTATTCTAAAGGGCGGCATTTTCAAAGGAAGCAATATTAAATAATACATATTCTATTAAAAATCATTAAAACATGACGTAGAACCTTTGTGGCAGTTTTTCTCTATAAAAAAAAAACCTTGTGGCAGTGGCGTAGAACCTTACAGATGTTAGATGTTGGAGGCCGCTGAGGAGAAGTGGGCCAAGTTCACAAAACCGGGAAACATGTGTACTTCTAAACTTTGTTTACATATGCAATGCTCCAACTATAATGTTTGTCATTGCATGTGACAACGTGGAAGAGAACTAAGTTGTTTCTATCCAAAGAAGTTATATCTGAACTAGTGTTGAGGTGCATCATATAAGGGGTATATTTCGTATATTTCTATATTTAATGGGAACGACATCTTAGAAAAAAAAAATTGATCATTATATCAAGGTTTATTGCACTGCTCAGTTGTGCAAAGCAAGGACTTCCTCTTTGCAGCAATAGAACAATTGCTACAAAGAAAGTATTTATGATATCACACCAACTCCCACACTACTTCCAAAGTACCTGACATATATCACACCTCCACAATTATTCTCCAAAATTCAGATTCAAATTAGAATAAGGTGTTACACAGTTGTCAAACAATGATTTCTATTTTCATTGCATTGATTGCAAATAGGTGAAGCGGGTCAACAATCATTTCTATCTTGATTGTATTAATTGTAAATAGGTGAAGCAGATCTCCATTATGGACAACTATATCTTTAAAACACTCAAATAAACTGAGATACATCAAAGAAATTTCAAGATATCTGCTTCGGCAACTCTTCTTTATGGTAAGCTGCTGGTAAAGATGGGTCGCCGTTATGGCCGGGTGGTTGGGGCAGTCGGCTGTGGCCGTCCCCATCCAGGATCGACCCCGAGACCCTCTCCGATTCGGCGTCCTCACCCACCATTGGGTGCCGGTTTAACTGCATGTGAAAAAAAGCTGCTGGCAAAGATGTTTAATACCAACTTGTAAAAAAAATGTTTTGGTTTTTCCTATGTATAATAGATATTATAAAAAACAAAAGTGTAAAAAAAATGTTTTGGTTTTTCCTATGTATAATAGATATTATGAAAAAAAAAAAGTGTAGTTAAACGAAAACTAATGTAAATCAACTATTTAGGGTAGCCATTGTACTGATCCCTGACATGAGTTTTGGGAATAAATTCAAAGTTGTGGTAGAAATGATTTTACAACGTATCCAATTTTACACATTAAACAAAATCCTTGTAGGATGGGCTTTTTTTAAGCTATTTTTTATTATATTAATGATGTCAATTAAAATAAAATAAGAAGAAAAAAATGATTTTCTTTTATAATTTAAATCTTTTAAGAATTTGATATATGCTTTTATTATGGCCTAGGCTGCCACATATATATTGATGATTGGACTGATTGGTCATCTAATGTCCAATTGTTATTTTTAGTTATTTTTTTAAATTAAATTGTTATGATGCTTCCTTGAATTTTAGAGTCTAGAGCACGTCAACATTTTATATAGTATTGTCAAGTTATATCAATAAATGTTTATTTCAAGTTATACTGATAAGTGTTCATATCTTAGAATTTAGGATAGATTAGCCTTTATGCTTTTCTTAGTTTACATACAGATGAGACCCAAATTAATTTTATAGCATTAATTCCAAATTTAAAATAAACAATTATAATTATAATTACAATTACAATTATTACGCCGATAGGCGTTTTCTTTTAACTTTTGGGGTGGGGGCTGGGTGGGTGATTTATTAGTTTTTTAATAATCGACGGCCAGATTTTAATGTTCCAGGAATATGCTTCGTCTGGTGCATTAATTAAGCATTCAGATTGGCTGGGTGGGTTTTTATTTGTGGTATGATGCTGGGTAAGCACTGCTTGTAACGGCCATTGTAATGGCCACGTTTTGTGGCCATACAAAACGATTGAAACGCCGGAGTAACCATGAAGGAATTGTAGCCTATCTCTACCTGTGCTGTTTCAATCGTTTCAATAGGTTATCCTGCAATTAGTACCCTAGGGAATCTGTAAGGGATATGGAAGCGAAGACATACTGTGGCGAAGGTCTATTAATGTTGAGACTCCAGCAGTACAATTTTGCACAAGTCTGATCAGTATTGGGATGGTCGTGAACCAAGCAAAGAAAAGGAGAAGAAGAATGTCAAATTTATGGACAATCAACAGCTGCCTTCGAAGAAGACTAAGAATGGGATGATCAATTCATCTACTGGACGGATGGAGGAGGAGTCAACAAGAAGGTCTCCGGCCAACACACGGGGGCTGTGGCCCGCAAAAGAATCATATCTGTGCAGACAAGAACTGCGTCCGCGGTAATGGCTCTGGAAGTTGATACCTGAAGATCTTGAGGATATAGATATGCATTTATTTTAAAGATCAAACAGTGTTTCAATTTCATTTTATTACTGACTTTCATTTTAAACTGGATTCGGTAAAGATCAAACAGTGTTTGACAGATCCGAGAAAAATACATTACTGTATGCCGTTTCTTTTCGAATTCTTGAATTATTTTATGGATTGCAAAGCTGTACTGAAGATCGATTTCTTTAAGTTATTTAAGTTGTTCTGACATATCTCAGAAAATTATATTACTGTATGCCGATTCAATTCTTGAATCTATAAATTCTGGATCACAAAAAAAAAGGGTTAACAATTAAAAGTCGTGGATCATTTTTTTACTTGGGTCAATTGAATATTGAGGGGATCGCCGATGCAGCGTTTTCATCCGGTGTGTATACTTTAAACTATATATATCATGATCATATTCGCTTGGGTTAATATGAATGTCCTCATCCTGTGCGTATGAATCATTTTTAAATTGGTTAGCTCAGAACGAGACTGCATTTCGATTGCAGCACTTAGTTCTATATCCAGATCAGATTTCGTATTTCGAAAATTGGTTAGCTCAGAACAAGACTGCATTTCGATTTCAATACCCAGTTTTCCTGTATGTAAACCGTGTTCAATTTTGCTAATTTCATATTGATCTGCTGGGTATGATCTCGATAATCAGTGTTACCTTTCTGATCGACTTCTTATATGTAAGTTCATAACCGATTAATACCTCAAATGGATTGATTGATTGAATTTTGTATTCCGTTCTATCGAGAGATCATTATCCTAGACTAAATCCCGTGCTCTAAGCATTCACGGCTGGCTTAATTATTGATTGATGTAATTACTTTATTTATTTATTTTCTAGATCTCTTTATACTTACAATTAGCACAATAATTGAAAAGGAATGGAATTGATAGTTTAGTTTATTTTTTGTAAATTTTAAAATGAATGCTATATAAATCGTTAATGTAATTACTTTTGAATATTCTATATTTCTTTATATTTGTAATTAGCGCTTAGTTCTTAAAAAAAAGGAAAGAAAAGAATCTGATGTTTAGTTTTAATTAAATAAATTTTAAATTCGATGCTGTATAAATATAGTTAATATTTACGATAGTAGACCCTACATCAGTGCACAGTAGAGAAATTGGAGCTGAATGTTTAGTTTTAATTTAAATAAATTTTTAAATTTGATGCCCTATAATATGATTAATTTTTATATCCAATATAGTGTGGGTGTGTATCTACATTAGCCCGTAGTTGAGAAATTGGAGCTGGATGTTTAGCTTTAATTTAAATAAATTTTAAACTTATTGCTGTATAAATATGGTTAATCTCTCCATGAGATTCGGAGATTTGTTTTTCTGCTGGTTCGGAGGAGCGTCTAGAGCTTGGTCATAAACCTAAATCAGTTTTAATTATTGAAAACCAAGAATAAAATTGTATTGTATGAGCATGTATCAGTGAAATCGTCCCTCTCGACCTGGTGAAAGCGTTTTAATATTACCTTGTGAAAGCGTTTTCAATATGGATTTCAACAATAATATGAAATTAGCTTACTCCCCATCCAACTGCCCAAAAAGTTGCAGTTCACCCTATGATTTCAATTCTTAGTGTCAAAATTATTTCTATAATCTATATATAATACACATTAACCAACATTTCAATTCTTATGCGTTTGAAAGAAACATCAATAACATGTTCAATCTGTACAGTAAATAAATTTTACAGAGTAAAAACTCTTTATAAGTTGCTGGATTTTTTTTTTCAAAAATCCACTTCCATTGCTTGAACCTCCTTCCTCTTATCTCTCCTTTTTATAACATCTTTTCCTTTTCGTGAATTCTTTTTCTTTTCCTTAATTAAGGAATAGTTATTGGTAGTTCGTTGCATTGCTTTTAGTAGCATTTGAGCCTAATGATTCAAAGTTTAAGTTAATGTATATTTAAAGATTCTCCCCTAAAATTCCCCACATCTGGGATTAAGATCCTTTTGCGGTGTGGAAATACACAATGCACAGATGACAGTCAATGCGGATCAGGATACCATTGTATACTTATATCTGGTGGTCCTAATTACAAAACTTCTTGTTCTTGCACTCCATCGACTCCCTGCCTCACATTGCCTTGCTGCTGCCCCGCACCAATCTGGAAGGGATCGTGCAAATTATCTACTGTGACAGAGGGAGGTAATGGCAAGGTTTAACATTACTGGTTGGCCATGTTAGGCTGTAGTGTTCTGTTATGTAATGACTTTCAGTGTTGTGTAATGGCTTTCGCTTTTCTCTAACCTTACAACTGCATGCACAAAGAGTCCCGAAAGGATTATTCTTATTTAACACCGAGTGCAAATTTTTTGTTAATTGAGGCTGAATTTTGTAATCAAATTATTTAGGTTGCTTCCATGGTTAATATTGTAGTTCTGGTTGATGGATGGCTTACAGGAGTACAATTTAAAAGGGACTCCATTTGAAAATTTTCGAATGAAAGAGAAAGAGATTGTATTTACAGCTTAAGGATTCCTTGTAATTGCTAACTGTGTAATTGCTATTAACTGTGTAAGTTAAAGCAACTGAAGACTTACAATTCAGTCCATCATTCAAATTATTTCTTAAGGGCTCTATAAATATTTGTATCCACCATAAACTATATTGTATATTTCTTTTGAGCACGAGCATAACAATATATTGTAGTACAGTTCAACAAAAGCCTGATAGATTTGTTATTAACATTCATCCGAAAAAAAAAATGCAATTGCCATGTTAAACAATTAATTTTGAAACAAGTCTTAAAATGTAATTGGCATGTTAAACAAAGAAACAAGTATTAAGACTCATATATACTCCCTCCTGCATTTAATGGTGTATATTTACTTTTAATTTTCAATTTATCAATTATAATAATTAACGACATTTTTATTTTAATCCCGTTAATGCATACGGATCACTCTAATGAGCCATTATAGTGAATATTGAATATCGTATTTTCCATTAACGATTGAGTTTGAATAGAACTATTTTGATTTTCTTAAATTTATTAATCTTTTATGTATGGATTCTTAAAAAGTCATTAACTTATATTAATAACTTTATTATAATATAAAAAAAAAAAATTTAATGCATAGACGCTTGTTTAAAGGAGTTGTGATATAATTGTAAAATTAATGCAATATTTTTATATAGTAAATAAAAGTGAAATTTAGAAATTTATTGAGTTAACAAAATAATAATATAGTTGTTAAATTAAAAATGTTTGGTTTAAAATAATAATTTTATGGTTTAGATATTTATAAATTTCAAATTCAAATTTAAATAAATTAAATATAGTATGCTTATCACATTATAATAATTTAGAAAAATTATAAAAACTTCAATATTAATTTTATAGATTAAAAAGAATATATTTTAAATATTATAAATATTTCTTAATTATTTATTATTAATGAAATTATAAAAGTGATTAAAATTTATTATAGAGTAAATCTGTGAATAGAATGTGAAATAAATTTTTCAAAATATATTTTGAGGAAAGTCACTATTATGGTTATCTTAATAGTGGAAAATCACCATAATACTATATGGTTATCTTCATGGACGGATTAGATGCTTTCTTTTAATTCTATAGCATATAAAACCTTAGTTTATATTAAATTTAGTTTATGTAATATATATATATATATATATATATATATATATATATATAAAATTTAGCTCATGCAAAAGTATATATATATATATATATATATATAATACATTGAAATTGTATTTATATAAATAGATATAACATGAAAAACTAAATAATATAGTATTAATGTGATACTAAGAATAAAAAAAATTCTTATATTAAAAACTTATATTAAAATTCTTATATTAAAAATTCTACTACTTGAACCTAAATAAATGAATTTTTAAGTCATTAAAAATGATAGGTCCAAAAGTGAAACAATAAAACATCTTGATAAACACTTGCTTGATAATGTTCAAAATTAGAACATGCATGTTCCAATATTTTAATACTCCATGATTGTCCTACCTGACATTATTTATTTTTTCTAGAAAGCCATATTAATACGATGTAAGGCGTCTTATTTCAACTTTGGGGTGGGGCAGGGGTTGCAGAATTTTCATTTTTAAAAAAATTAATGGCCAGATTTGAAACATAGTCGAATATTCTCCGTTTGGGTCATGATGAGAGCATTCATGAGATTTAATGAAATAACTCATGCGCATGTTTAAATCCAATCGTCACTAATATTTTTTTAACCGTGAATAATATTAATAATGAATACCCATGGTCAACAATGGTTAACCGTAAATAACCATGGTCAAGCATAGTGAACCATGGTCAACCATGAACAACAATGATCAACAAAAGTCAACCATAGTCAACCAAAGTGAACTAAACTCAACAAAAATCAACCATGGGATGCCATGGTCAACCACAGTTAACCATGGTCAATCATAGCCAACCAAAAGTCCATCAAAAGTCAAGGAAGGTCAACGAAAGTCAACCATGGTAAACCAAAGTCAACCATGGTGAATCAAAGCAAACCATGGTCAACCAAAAAGTAATCCAGAATCAACCATGGTCAACCAAAGTCAACCTTGATAATAAAACTTCAACCATGGACACCACAATTCAACAAAAGTCAACCTACCATGGTCGACAAAATTCAACCATTGTCAACAAAATTCAGCCATGGTCAACCATGGTGAATTGGGAGGTGTTCAACATGTAAGTATGTTAAATATTAAATTTACATGGTTTTTCTTCGTGAATTCTTCGTTGGATTCAATTTCATTGTAGTTCTTTGGCCATTGGTTTCAACTCATCCACATGTAGCAACTACTACAAATACCACGCATTGGAGGTTACTTTCTCAATGTCACATACCCAAATTCTAGAAATTTTATGTCATGAAGAAAACATTATGTTTTATTTTTATTGTAAAGTTTTATGACTATTGACCAAGTGGGGTCAAGGATGACTATAATTAATTACTTTGAATATTTTATTATTAATAAATAAAAGTGGAGACAAATATCCAAAGGAGATTGTTGAATGAGTGTTCACTGACCCACTAGGAGGAATGGACTCGGGTGAAGAGCAAACTGACACTTGGCAACATCCTCAACTCACTTCTAACTTTTGCAGGGGGCAACTTCCCTACTTTTATGGTCATGTTCCCCAAGAAAGTGGAACTGAGCAAGTGGCTCATTTACTAAATAAAACTCACCAAAAGACCTAGGCATGCTATTTATCTACCCATTGAATTCAACAGGAGGTTGTTCAATGTTTCCTTATGATAATTTCTGAGCACAAGAGATTCGATGAGGGAAGGTTAGAAGTGAGTGAGTGAACTAAGATTTCATTCTGAACTAGTGCAGCCACATTGTTGAGTTCAATATTTCTAAAAGAAGGAAGTACTACTGTCAAGTGCTATTACTGAGTTGCAAAGGAATTTATTCCATTTCTCCACACAGCATCTTCATCCTGGTGGTTTAGTGAACATGCTCGGGGGTCCTAAGGCAAGTAACTTTGCTGTCTCCAGTAGTAGGTTGGGTGGAATGGGCTCCTTTGGCTGTTTGTCTCTTCTACAACTATCAAGTTCAATTAGTGTTATCTTATTTACTTTATGTCAAGCTATTAGTGAGGATCTGAATGTTATTATGTTATCAGTTTTATATTTCTTCCTATGTATTCTGAACTGTTTCATTTCTGAAAGTTATCTATTCTGAAAAATCATACAGTGATCAGGTCAATTGATAAATGAGTGGTCAAAAGTTTATAGATGAATGATAGAATAAAATGCTTCCTTGCATTTTCCACACACTGTTTTCAGTGTCGTACTCTAGTACATGGAAGATGTTTTAAAAGTAGATTCGAATGATTGAGTATCATAAATAAATCTAAATTATTTCAATACCTTAATGCTATCTAATTTTCAGTAAACATCATAGCATTTATCTAGGAAATACAAATATCTTTTTTTATGCATATCCTTAGCAACATAACTCTTTGATAAATTTCATAACAGTTTAGTATTCTAAATAGTTCTTTTATTTGTTATTCCATAATAGCATTGCGCTCATCAGATTTCAAGTAATTCATACATAAATACAAAAAACTACTTAATACAAGTTTATTTCATAAACATAAGTATCAACAGTTCTTATCATTAAACTAATCTTTAAAAAACAGTATAGCTTATGTATTACAAAACCCTAATAACAACGAAACAATTAATACAAGTTCTAATCCTTAACAACGCAATTGTAACAATTGTAAGAAATTGGATTGAAATCATACATCTGAATCTTTTGTACAAAACTAGAATTATGAAATAATATTATTTGTAAATCAAATATTAACAAACTATTTGAATGACCTAGGGTTAAAATCCTGTCCTTTAAACTTTACACACTATTACCATGTTAACATGACGTTCTTTAACAAAATGATAGAGAATTGGGAAACCAGATTTCGACACCCGAAGGCTCTTCCAAACAGTCTAAGTGTTATAACTTATATAACAAATCCAGGGTTCAAAACCCGAACAACTTCTTCAATCAAAAAATCATTTTAGATTCACACTATCGGACTCTGCAAATAACTTTTCGAATTAACACAGTGACGAGAGTTTCCTCTCAGTTTTCAACACTTCAAAACCTCATTCATTCAAATACATAATACCTATATTATTATCCTTTGAAAGCTCTTACACATAATAGTAGAAATGGAAACAACGCGAGGTTACAGGATCAAACATCAACTGCAAACTTTAATCAAAATCGAGTTTTAATACCCTAGAAGTTTATCATTATATTTTATCCAAATGCCAAGGGGCTTAAACCTTCGAAAAAGAAAACAATATACATAGACATATTTTAAAAGATAATTACAGTACGCATTGACAAACCAACGAAGGGCAGGTCGAGGGTTCAAACCCTCCCTGTATCAAAACTCTGCCTAATGGCTTAAAATATTTTTACAACCACTGTAATTTCTAAAACGAAAATGAAGCCTCGAACAAACCAACACATATCAGCATTGTGCCAAGCATTCACCCAAAGAGTTTTTCCGAGTACTATGTATTCCACGAGGAAATCACCGAGGCTTACCAGGCTTAAGAGCTCTCCTCCCTGTGATTAATAAAAGTATTATGTTGTGTTTCCACGTATTGTTGTTGGTATTAGAGCCTGTGTTAAGATCTATTGGTATCTATTGCTATAGTTTGTGTTTCTATGTTACGCTTCATTCCCTTTTGAGGTGGGAAGAGTTATTATATTCAAAGGCTTGTAATTAGCACATCGTTGGCATATGCATTCACTCGCTCGGTGTTGTCAGCCATCAAGGGTACTCAGGCGTTCTCCTCCAAGCATCGCGCTACACTTCTCCAGGTTCATACTTTGAATTATCTCTTCCATTATGGATTCTTCAAATAGCAGCTTTTATTTCCCTGACTCTGCTTCTTCTAGAAAAGAGAAACATACTAAGCGATGGTCATGGTTAAACAAATATTTAAACAGAACTAATTTCAATACTTTGTATGATACTCGTGTCGTATCTCAAGAATATGAACCTCATCCAAACTGGTATTTGCCTGAGATTGATGTTGATAAAATATATGATCTTCCTATGTTTAAGTTTCGTGCTGCTCAACTGTTTCGTTTCACTTCTATGAATATACCCATATATGTTGGTCAGTCCATATACTAGATCCCGTTAATCAAATCTGAAGATATTGCTTGGGGGTTGGAACATGAATATAAATATATCCATATTGGGTTAGTACAGTTTGGTATCAATCCTCTGGTCCGTCTCGGATTGAATACTTCTTGTTTATCATGTGTTTTAGATTCACGTCTTAACAAGTTTGAAGATGCTTTGTTAGGAGGATTTCAGAGCCCTCTGAACAATGGCCCTGCATGGTCATCTCTTGTTCCCCGATATCAAGTTTCTCTTACAGATTTGTATATTAATGAGTTTTTGCAAGCTTATATCCAGTTTTCAGGCTTTTATGTTGCTCCACAATCTCATATCGCTTAGTTGCATTGTTCCATTTGTATTCGTTTTGTGTCAACTGCCATGCCTGCAATTAATCCCAAATTGCAAAAAAGAGCATTACATGAAGGAGTTGTTGTTGGTCCGAGAAACACTACTCCCCTCCAACTCAGATTTTCTCAGGTAACCTTACCTGAAGAATGGAATAGCACATACCAATCACTTTCTCAGAGATATCCAGAACTCCATGATGCTTCCTCCAAACAAATTCGTGTTGTCCAGCATCCCGATGGTAACACTTTTCTTAGATTTGCTCCTGCATTTCCTCCACCATCACCTTCAATTAATAGACCTGTTTCCCATTCTCAGTATTTACCCCGCAGGTCAAAAACCCCATTACGTTCCTCTGCACATATGCAACCATATGATTCTTAGCTACACCAACATATGGTTAACCAAAGTTAGTTTCCTTCTGCATCCTGCAAATTTTGTAAAGAAAAACATACCCCACAAAAACAAAAACATTTCAGTCTATTAATTCACCCTCTTCATTCTCACCCTCTGTTGATCATAAAGGTCAGCATATTGATTGTCTTGATTGTTCTTCTTTGTTTCGAGATATTAAAAGTTTGTCTCCCCCTCGATAAAAATCTGGAAACTTGTCCCATATTTCAGCAAGAAGATTAGATTCTGGCAATTCCAGTCCTTCTTTTAAGGATGGTAGTTTACAGTCAGATTTTTAATTTGTTAATTTGAGAAGCCCGAATGATCCTAAACCTGCAGAACAAATCCAGTTACAGAATTATGCTAACTTCCAATCTGTACGTGTAGCTCAAAACCTGGATGATGTTGCTAGAGATGTTCTTGAGCTCAAGGCTCATCTGCAGACACTGCATGGATCTTTAAATTATATTTCGGATACTGTTGACTCTTTGGTTAAGAACCAAAAAGAGTAGACAGCTAGGCTGTCAGATATTGAAGCTGGTGAATGGCATAAAAATCTATCCATCTAATAGCAGGGTCAAAAATCTCAAAAAACAAATTTTTGTTTCTCAGTCATCCTGTCAGCAATTTCGTGAAACTGCCAATTATGGTTGTTTCAAGCCTCATCCACATAAAACATCTGCATGCACCTGCCATTCCAAAAATTCTGGTGAATCCATTTCTCGATCCCATCCCAAATTTCGATCTTCTTCAAAAAGAATCTCGAAGTATTCAAAGAAACCTTTTTTTAGAAAGAGTAGGTTTTTCTTTAAGAAAGGGACCCAGCCGCTTCGAAAGTCTACCTGTTACATCCGTGGAAAGCAAGGCCATTGGGCAAACAAGTGTCCAAAGAAGAAGACAAAGTTTCAAAATACAATCTGTGAGATTTTTACAGCAGAGTACAATCCTGCTGAGTGGGATGTAGTCCCCGAGTTACAATCAGAAGATGAAGGATTCTCCATTCATGAGTCTACATATGACTCTGAATATAATTCTAGTTCTTATGAGTTAGATCTCCATAAGCTTTCCATTAATTCTTCGGATAGCTCTAATGATGACCAAACCTTTATCAGTAATTGTTTTATGTTTTCTTTTGCTTCTCTCAAAAGTCAGATAGAAGAGTTAGAAGAAAAAAAGGCTAGTCTTTCTCCAGGCCTGGTCATAATTAGAAGAAGACTACAAGAAAAGATTGATGAGTTGACAAAAAAGTTTCCAGAACCTTCACAGTGTGTCCCTACATATGAAGGATCGATCCAAGCGAGGCAGATCTTCTCAGAAAAATTGTTTTCTTTGAAAACAAAGTAAAAAGAGAGAGAGAACAGTTAGCTAACTTAGTTACAAGTATACAAGGATCTCTACATCAACTCGATGAACTGAACTTTGAATATATCCAGCTAACAATGAGAAAATCTCACAGCTTTACCCCAGCTCCAGAAACAGCAGAAGAACCAGTCCCTGAACAAAAGAGTTTACGAGATCGGATGGTTGTACCTATCCAGATCAAAACAAAAGGGTATAAAGCTTACGACTTGGATGCACAAGTAGATACAGGCTCCATGAACAGTTGTTGTAAATACAAATCCATTCCAGAATATTTTTGGCAGCCTATCTCTATTCACTTCAGAGCAGTTAACAAAGAACTCATCAAGGTAAATTTTATTGCTCCAGATTTTCCTATTTTGTTAGGAAAAATCAAAACATATGCTACTTTATATTGTTTAGACACAGGAGTTGACATATTACTAGGACAAGATTTTGTCAAGAAACGCCTGCCAATGTCAGTTAGAGAAGATTCAGTTGATTTCACAGTCCAAGGAACTGTGACTTCCATTCCAGTAAAGTCTGCTTTCACTATCAGAATTTCTCCTGAAAAGCCAGACATTGTCGAAGAATTAGTCAAGGATTTGGAAAAAATAAAAAAGATTGTCAAACATGAAGACCTACATGGTCAAGACATCCTTGCAGAAATAACTCAGAAGTTACAAAAGGAATGTACTTCTGATCATCCAGATGCCTTCTGGAAGAGAGAAAAATACTATGTCACTTTGCCATACAAACAGAATACAGAAATAAAACCTCAGAAATCCTCAGCAAATAATATGAGTCCTACGGAGCAGCAAGCATGCAAAGAAGAAATCCAACAGTTGTTGGATAGGAAGCTGATAGAACCTTGCAAAAGTGATTGGGCTTGCCCAACATTTTATGTCAATAAGCATTCTGAGCAGAAAAGAGGAAAGAAAAAGATTGGTAGATAATTATGGAGAATTGAACAAAGCTTTAGAACCAATCAGGTATCCTCTACCTCATAAAGATTTAATTCTGTCAAAAATAGCAAAAGCCAATGTCTTTAGTAAGTTTGATCTTAAGAGTGGTTTTTGGCAAATCGGCATAGCACCAGAAGACAGGTACAATACTGCATTCGTAGTCCCTCATGGCCAATATCAGTGGACGGTAATGCCTTTTGGCATGAAGAATGCTCCATCAGAGTTCCAAAAAAGGATGGAAGACATTTTTCGTTCTTTAGACTTTGTTATTGTATATATTGATGATTTGCTCATTTTTAGCAGAGATATAGCTGAGCATAAGATCCATTTAGAACAATTTCATAATTTTGTTTTTAAGCATGGGATTGCACTTTCGTCATCCCTAGATAAGTTTTTTATTGCCAAGACTTCCATTGAATTCTTGGGCCTCCAAATTTCACAAGGAAGAATAATTCTGCAGCCACATGTTTTGTAGAAACTCTTAGAGTTTCTTGACAGATTGCAAGATACTAAACAGGTTCAGCGATTCCTCGGCTGTTTGAATTATATCAGATAGTTTTATCAAGCACAGGGAAAAGACACAAAGCTATTACAGAAAATATTAAATCCTGGCACAGAATGGATACCAGCTATGACTGACACAGTCAGAAGAATCAAAGCAAACATCCAAAAGCTTCCTCCCCTTGCTCTTCCAGTCACAGATCTACCTTTTATTTTAGAGACTGATGCTTCTCATCAAGTTTGGGCAACTGTGCTATTGCAAATGCATTCAAAGAAAGAGGATGTGTGTGCTTATACTTCTGGAACATTTTCTGAAGAAGAATCCAAGTACCCATCATCACACAAAGAGATCCTGCTGTCAAGAAGGGTATTCATCATTTCAGACTTTTCCTCAAAAGTGTCTGTTTTACAGTTAGAACAGATCTTAAGCATATGAAGGGTATGCTTGGTAACAAAATACTTTTATAACATGGCAATGCCAGAGTTCTAATATGGGCAGTCTGGCTTCAAGGTTTTGATTTTGAGATTGTCTACAAAGCCGACAAAGATAATCATCTTGCTGATATGTTAACCCGAGAAGGATCACAATTTCGAGAGATCAAAGTTTTTGAAAAAGGCGAGTCTTCATCCTCGGGAATAGACAATTCAGTTCTTGTTTGTCATGAATGCATTTACTGTTATTGCAGCGATTGTTTTCACAACAAAATCCAGACTCATCCTTTTGAAAGCCAATAGCAGATACTTCAAGATCGGTAAACTCTCCAAAGGGACGCCGTAGCTACAATATCAATTTCAATAATCCCCTTCTCAGAGTCAACCATGTCAATATGATTATTGGGCATTTTCATTTGCTTTCAGGGGAACAACAATTTTTTGTTTACATTTTTGACCCTGCTATTAGATGGATAGATTTTTATGCCATTCACCATCTTTCCATAGCAAATGGAAAAGTTATTGTATGTTTCTTCTGTTATGATCTCCATACTCGTTAGTGGAGTCCTTGGATGAAAATTTTACTCTTTTTGTATGTTCTCAGAATCTCGGCCTTAGAGCATGCCTCTCCTCAGGTTTTCATTCATGTCCTGAAAGATGAAATATATGGTGCCTCTCTCATCTATGGTATTTTCCAGTTTGATATCCTTTGGAAAGGTGTTACTGTCCACCCCTCAGTTACTCCAGGACAAGAATTTTGGCTTGTCGTCAAACATCGTTTCTTTGGTGATGTTTCTGTTCCTAGCTACATGAGGCCTGAACTTTTCCGATAGTCTCCTTTCTTTGCATGTTTTCGAGAAGATGCCCTTCACTAGATGGAGGATGTAATACATTATGGTACTGATTACCAAAGCCAATAATTTATACAATATTCTTCAAATGAAAGCGACTTAGACCATGATGGATTTGGATCCGAGGGATTTGATTATGATCATAGTCTGCTTGACTATGGTTAGCAAATCTGATTTTTGTATATTTCTCTTTATTTGTCTTTCGTGGGTTCTCTCATGAATCTCCACTCTGTATAAATCTGTCCTGCAGATCTTGTCTAGTTACAGCATCTTACTTTATGATTATCTTTCGTGGGTTCTCTTACGAATCTCCACTGTGTAATATGCTTTAGTACAATACAATCTATACTATAGATTTGAGATGCCTTCCGCATTATTATTTTCTTAGTGGGTTCTTTCGAAAAGAATCTCCACATTGTACAAATAAGTCATCTCATGGTGCGGATGTCTCTTCGTGAGTTACCCGAAAACCAAAGATGCCTTGTCAGTTACAAGAAAAGCATCTCCGTGCTTCATGAGTCACAAGTTTAGGTACAGACAACCTCTACTGTTTAAATTGTCCTGCTTAATGAGTCATCGATTCCTTTCTTGCGATGTAATCCTCTCATTTTGTATTTATAGGGGCACAAGGGTTCATTCTAGGCATTCAGAATTCGGAACTAGAGCCTTTGAGTCTAAGTCTGAGTCGAAGAGTATGCTCTACAAGTTGCTCATCTGAGTATAACATTGCATCAGAAATTCCTTGTCTATAAAGTCTCCCAATATTAGTCTATATATGCTGATGTCCCCAGGTAGCTTGGTATTAAGCTTCAGCCTAGCTGATGTCTAAAACCTAAAAGGGCTTAGTACTTTGTATAGAGATATCATTGTCTATGTGTCGTAGTAATGATCTTCGCTCTCCGAAGACGATCTGCAAAAATCTGATGTGTTCATGTACTATGGCGTTGGTGTTGATTAATAAAAGTATTCTGTTGTGTTTCCGCGTATCGTTGTTGTGATTAATAAAAGTATTATGTTGTGTTTCTGCGTATTGTTGTTTTTCTGTTGCGTTTCCGCGTATCGTTGTTGTGATTAATAAAAGTATTCTGTTGTGTTTCTGCATATTGTTGTTGGTATCGTTGGTGTGATTAATAAAAGTATTTTGTATTGTTTCCGCGTATTGTTGTTAAGAACCCACACCGAGGAAGGACCTGTCAAGACAGTACGACATGGTGGTTAAAACTTTGATCATAGCTCGAAACAAAAACCCTATAACACTATTTTAAAAACTATCAATGGAATACAAGTTGGGAATGAGTGACTTTACCTGTAAAAAACTATTTCGTAGCATGCCCGAAAACCCTTGCAGCGTTTAAACTTCCATCATGGAAACCCTGGAGGCATATCGAAACATCACCAAATTCAACACTGTACATCTTGCAACGAAAACAATTACTTTTTAACTGCTAGCACCATTGTTATAGTCAGAGGTCACGCTATCAAACTCACAGAAGGTAAACTGCAATCAGAGTTACAAAACCCTGGAAAACCAAGATCTTGTCGGCCTCTCCACTCTCACTTAGTGCAAAATGAATACTCCAGGAAATAGCTCGGTGTGTAGTTCAAACGGAAGCTAGGGTTAGCACTCCAACCAAGGAACCTTCACGTGGAGTCATTCCACGAGAGTTGCCAATGGACATTCCACCATTCTTACATTTAATGAAACATGAATGCTAAAGCTACCATGTCTTGAATGCCTTCCAACACATTATCCACTAAGCTGGTTATGTGGTCGTCGTTAGAGTCAAAACATTTCCTTTGGTTTTCATCATAACCCTAAAGTGTCACGTAAAACATTTCAAAGTTTCAAACTACATTATAACCTTTAAACATTGTGTTCCACGTAGAACCTTTGATAAGTCACGATTTGTATAACAATCATAATGCATGCAAAAAGGTATCAATACTTATCCATTTAAATAAAATGTGTGCTAGGCATATAATATCTAGCATATATTAAAAGCCAGAGGAGTCTGCGGAAAGAATTTTTCAATTCGACAAGTTTCGAACCTGTTAAGTAGGTTCATCCTCAGGAGAACAATCTCGAGGACATCAGCATATAGTTATATTATGCAATGAGGTAGAATAGTTATAAGCATTATAAATTTAGCATTTAGTAAATTTGTGTGTGGAAGTATAGCATGGTATGCATATAGCCATAACCTTAGGTTACACTTAAAGCTTAGAACCCTTAGAGATAAGGTTGATGGTACACAAAGGAATAATTAACATCCATTGACGAGATTACATAGTTTTGTAAGCTATAGTCGAAATCTCGAACGAAAGTTTAAAACAATACCACTTTACAATTTAATTAAAATGGCATAAGTACGATGTTAATTAAGAAGCTAAGCACAAGAGAAGAAGCACCAGTAATTTTTATTCATGAGTACTTTGCACAACCGCAGTCAGGGTAGGTCTTACCCTTACTCAAACTTTTGTACCCATACTTTTTAACTTTGGACACTACGTGAACATAGTTCTTTTACATGCAACAGTAATGTGTCGAAAAAAAGTATTACGCTTACCTGCGATCTGCAACACAAGTTGCAAGAGCGTTAGATAATTAGCTAAGTAAGCCTCGGGTGCCCATAGGACCCCTCCGTCATCAAGAAAAATTCAAATAGTTAGTACTTCAGATAATTAACAATACTTTTGCATTTATATAAGTAACCATATTTCATGAAAGGACAAGAACGACAGTAAAAACATCCAGCAATACCTAATAAATATATTACACGTATTGGGTCTCTATGAAATAAATGACAAATAATTAATTGTAACATGTTCATACAATTGACAACTAAAGTGAAGAAACGTCATCATCAGATTATCATATAAAAAGCAAACAAATTAACTTTAATTGTACTTCTGCATGGCATTGTAGCACTTCATGCTATACAATTTTTTTTAAAATTTTAGTGAATTTTTGGATCGTTACACTCAAACCATTACAAATATTGCTATGGCCTCCATCCTCCCTCCTTTTCACCATTTCCATGATCTCAATGCACACAATGAATGCTTGTTGGGATGTTATCTCCTATTTCCACTTTTCTCTTATTTCAACCACTTCTTTGTTTCATTCATCTTTCTCCTCCTGCTACTTTGCAACATCTTCACTCTCCTCTATCAAATCTTTTTGTGGCATGCTCCACTTTCTTTTATTTTAGTACAAATTCCATTTCACCTACACAAAACATTCTAGTTTGCATTTCTTTCATTGTTACATTTTTGGTAACATCTACTTACAACTTCACTACTACAAGACCACTCTCTATAGAAACATCACTCACTCCTGCAACCATATCTCTAATCTACACATACACTCTTCAAGACAAATTGCAACTATTTGGGGATTCTTGAGTTTGCTACACAAACTCATTTACCCTAACTCTTTTCCTTGGAGTCTTATGTTACAAAACCCTCTCTACTCTCTTTTGGCATGCTACCATGCAATTCACTTAGAATTTTTTCATTACTTTTCGCAACAACATACACTCCAATGGCACATTCAACATTCTTCACAACCACAACCAAAATAAATCATTTCTCTTTCTCCTATTGCTACTTGCTTTCAAGATTTATCTTTGAATCTACATCGTCTCCATGCTCAAGGCCAAAGGAACCAATCTTCTCAGGAATACTTTTCATCTAATTGAGAACTTCAATCCATCCACACACTACAAGATATTTTCCTCATTGTCTTGTACAAAACCAACCCTCATGCACATCCAAAAAATTCTTTAAATTTTTTTTCTACACATCCATCTTCCTATATTTTATGCTTGATTCTTCAAGGCATACAAGCAAGTTGCAAACTTACCTTTTAATTTGTTTATCATCTTTTTCAATGTTGAGTCTTGTATTTCCCTATCCATCTTCTATATATCTTCAAATGTTCCCAAAATTTCTATGCATAGCCTCTCAGTCTATAACAAACAATCTTCACTAGTTGCAACTCTTCAACTTCATGAAAGTAAAAAAAACATAGCATGTTTTCAATCCACTCTATTAATTATTTTGCAACTTGACTTCCACAAAAATATGACATTTGTAAATTCATTTGGTGTTGCTACATATTATTCTCTTGATCATATTCATCATTTTCCTTTATCACTTTTACTATCACCCTTTGCCTTGACGAAGCCAATTCAAAGGAATCTATCCTCACCATCATTTGTTCTAGAAGATTTGTAGCATCTTCCATTATTTGTGAACTAGCAATCTCTCCCTTGTGGTTCTTCCTCTTACTACATAAATTGATTTTTCTACTATGTTGCAATTTCCAATGCGATTTGCACATTTTCCCTATGCAATCTTCACTACAAATTTCTTTTGCAATTTTCTCTTCTACTGCAACATCCACCACAACATATTTGCAATGTTCTTTTGTAGATTCTTCAACATCTCATCCTCCATGACCTCTATCTATCACTCAATATCACATTCACTGGTTCATATAACACTACACACTATCACACTTTTGTTGGAGTCATCTATACTTCATTTTTGTTTTTGAGTGTAGTCTTCCCTCTTCTCATGTCAACAATTCTATCTATCTCCCCTTCCTTCATGATTCTATTTGGTATTTGAAACCACAAACTCTATACAATATCATATATACATAACAAAATTTCTCAATAAATCCTATAAACAAATTCAATTCCAATATTAAAAATACAATATAAGCCTTAATTATAAATACATTGCAATAATAAAAGATTCACCATAATAACAGATTTATACTTCTATTTTTTCAAACCCTTAAACATCTTTATAATCACAAATTCTATTATAAATTGTAAACTTACAATGTGATTTTTTTTTTAAATAGTTCGGTACGTGGCAAAATATTGTAGGGAAAAAGGGTTTAGGAGGATGTTTTCCATGCATTATATGTGTATTTCTATATGTCAAAGGTAAAGAGATATGAGGTATGAACAAGTATGCTACAATGTAACAATGATTGTAGTGTAATTTGACACATGTAACTTCAAATCAAACGTGATAGGGATTGATACCTATTCCAAATAACGAACTAACATTACTATGTCAATGAAATAGTGAACATCACTATGAGAATAGAGATTATAGGATTTTTTTTATAAAGAACAAGTAACTTGTTAGTGACATTTAACTTGTGACATATTGCCATAATTTAAGTGGTTCTGTTAGTAAATTAAAATCGTCTCGTTATTATTATTGATAGTCAGACCCCCACAATACTCCCTATGACTCCATTCATAGTGATTGCTTTCAAAGTAAATAATTCCATTCATAGTGATTGCTTTTAAAGTAAATAATGTTTGTACTCCTTTATAAGAAGCACATAATAAACATAATTATTCAAATAAATATAAATTTGACAATTAAAACTATTCTCTAATTCCAAATTCAATTGGGAAAATCAACTATATTAACAGATCTATTATTCTTAACATCTATTTATTTTATAATAGATGTATTCAAGCCTTAGTCAACTTCTTCACATGCAATACCATGAGCTAATGCAATGGGATACTCAAATACCTTGGATTAATATACATTTGACTTTTTAAACAAATTACTTAACACTATGTTGAATATAATGTTAATATACTTAACATTACCTGGACTCCATGGGACATAGAGAAATGACAAAACAATGATGCTTATCACATGAACACCATAATTAAAACAAAATATACAAATTATTAAAGTCACGGGCTTTCTATTCCAGGATTGGCGTTGAAGAATTTTACTGAAATACACAAACGAAAACATATGACATAAAGTATGTAGGACGATGCAGCTCAATTTTTGACAGTTTTCCTTTTCATTCGAGAAGATGGTGGCATGCATAAGCTTAACTGGTCCTCTTCACTTTGACATTTGATTTAAATGACCCAACTGTTGACATTCACATTCTACAACAATTAGGTTAAAAAAAGAGTCATGTAGGTGATTGTTTGGGGCCCATAGGAGATAAAAAATTTACAATATACAGTCATGAAAACCCTTGTTCATACTATTGCGTGTAAAACAATTAAGCATAAGATCTTTATCATACCATTGAGCTCATTGAATTTTTCTCTTTATTTTTTTCTATATTCAAATAAACAAAATGAGGAGCAGGGACTTGCTGCTTTGCAGCTATTTCTCTTGTTTTGTTATCATATACAAGAGGAAGTAGTATTAAGTTATATTAAGTTTTTTTTTAAACATATAAAGGAAGAAGTAGATGTATTTATATAATTGTAATCTATATGATATTTACATTTAATGTCTTCCTCCCATAAGGACCCATAAGGACATTTTGAATGCTCTCCTTATTTGCATTATTTTGAAAGAAGAATTTCATCTCCTTCTCCTTAGCTAAGAGTGATATGGAGAACTACATCTTCTTCGCCTTAGTTGAAGAACTAAGTGATATCCAAAACTCTATCTCCAACTCCATCTCCTTCCCCTTAGCTAAGGGTGGTATGGAGCAGAATTTCATTTAGGAAACATGGAACCTCATATCCTCTTAGCCTTGAGTTAGTCTTTTATGATAACTTAATACGAGAAGTAACCTCAAAACTAAGATACCTACAACATTAGTATGATGAATTAAGATTCTCAATGGTTAGTCTCATGACATAAGAATTGCAATGGTTCGAATGAGAGAGTGATTCTACTAAAATGAAATTTCGATTCAACATCATCATAATGCTCGTGAGGAATATAAGACTTATTGATTATGTATTCTCTAGGAATTGGAGATCGAGGAAGACTCTATTTCTTGCTCCCCTAGATTCTCAATGGTTAGTCTCATGACATAAGAATTGCAATGGTTCGAATGAGAGAGTGATTCTACTAAAATGAAATTTCGATTCAGCATCATCATAATGCTCGTGAGGAATATAAGACTTATTGATTATGTATTCTCTAGGAATTGGAGATCGAGGAAGACTCTATTTCTTGCTCCCCTACCTAAGTATATGGAGGCGCAGTATAAACACTAACCAAAACCTCCCTAACTTGCTGGAATCTGGCAAAACAATTGTTGCTGAAATCGTAATTTGGAGTGTTTAAATTGTAATTTTGGTGATCTGGGTTATTTTATAATTAGGCATTTAGTATAGAACAAGTAAATATGATTGTTGTAATCACAAAATTACGGAAATAACAATTTCAACTGATTTTTGTTAAAAATTTGCTGGAAAAGAAAGGTGTTTTAGTTGTCTTTTATCCTACTGGGTATAAGGAGTGAGCGCATGAAATTTATAACAAGAGACGAATTGATAACAAACGGAGTGGAAAACGCTAATATGGTAAAGCCAAGGATTGGGAGTCGTTAAGAGCCCCCAAAGTGAAATTTATGATCAAATTTCCCTCAAAAAGGATAATTCTCTTTTTATTTTCTGCGAAAAAAACATAATATTGTTATTTAATACTGAATCAAATAATACATGATATCAATATTCAAAGCTGTCTTTCCAAGATCATCCCTCGATCATAAAATTCAGATAATCCCACAAAAACAAAATCAAAATTATTACTCTCTTATCATTTATGTCACCCACCCACCTGAACAACGCATCACTATAAAATGAAATAAATTTGTCAACATTTGTTGCTACTCTATCATTGGACCTGTCAAAGTAGTAGATTGTCGTTGGTGAGAAAGTAACATTTCAAATCAAACTCCGACTTTACAACGAAGAGAATTAAAATAGATGGTGTCATAGAACAAGTGGCCACAAATGAACAATTTCTAGCCACCGAAAGCTGACGAGGTCAGATGGCATAAAATGTCAAATATACATTTATAAAATTATTCAATTATTCCACGATTAAATTCAATCGTATGGCTAGCAGCTTTTCTTACCCGCTCAACAAAATTTATTATCAATCTATCTTTGTCGGTTTTGTTTGGGCTTCAAGAAATTTCAGTTTTCCACGTTTCAGTCTATCTGTCTCAGTTTTGTCTTTAAATTCATGAAGGGATTCGACTCGGAGTACCAAATCAGATAAAATAAGATTAAACACGGTGGTCAGGCTTCCACGTTTCTTCGATATCCGTCCAACTCTTCGCCATATCAATACGCTACCGTAGCACGCAATGGACCACAAGGAACGGACGACTCGTACCGCGCTCACCGTTTACATGCCTTCGAAGTTGAATGAGATTCAGTGCCGTATCAGTCAAGAATAGGCGGGCGATTTTCTATATTTATCATTACTTGATTCCAATTGTAGAAGATCGATCAAACTGACATAGTTTCAGTTTTCTCAGAGAAGATTTTGCAGACATTTTCGATATCCGAATAGGTCAGAGGTTCGGTCTTGCCCAATGCAATCACCGTTTAGAAATCATGCTGGCCCTGTTACAAAAAGGAATGGCGAGGCAGAATCACCGAGCGTCCGATTAGATATAATGGCTACTTCACCAGCCGGATATGAAGGTCGGAAACTGGTTTCTCCATTCGAACCGCAGATGGAGACAATCGAAAATCGAGACTCCCAGAGTCGCGGTGACAATTTCGCAGCTCCCGAGAAGAAAATTACTCTGTTTGCCCTCAGGCTTGCCATTTTGGAGAAGGCCGCCAGCGGGCTCGGAACCTTGGCCTTCGTATGGGCCACCGTTGTTCTCCTGGGAGGCTTCGCAATAACTTTAGGAAAAGTAGATTTCTGGTTCGTAAGCATGATATTGTTGACAGAAGGTGCTCGCATCTTCAGCAGAAGCCACGAGCTCGAGTGGCAACATGAGACGACGCTAAACGGCTGAGTCGCAGGTTTTATATTAATGGCAGCAACTTTATTTTAAAACGAATCTGCGGATGGTTTAATTACAAGAAAACCCTAAACCCGAAAATTAATACCGGGAAGAAAATTCCGGTGTCGATGATCATGATTTATTGAAGAGGACTTGGTCCACATCTAAGGTTCAATTGATGCCTTATACCGGGTGGCTGTCCATATCCAGAAACGCCAGCAGGATGCTTTACTGGCTGCAATTGGTGTCAGCTTCGACATGCGTTGCTTTATCCCTCTTTCGGCTAGCCAAGCAAGACTTCGGCGAAGTTACAGGTAGCGATACCAGGAATCGGCAAGCGGCTCTCAATATTTTCTACGGTCTGTCCCCAGCCGAGGCGCTTCTGTTCCTGCTCGAGAATGCCTACTTGCAATGGAAGATCGTTGCAAGAAAATTCCTCACGGAGGTGAACGCAGACTATGGCTTCAGTACTTCAGAGCTCCCGACGGTTCGGCGATTTTTCTATGATACATATTCGCTGTGCGTCAATGGAAGTGTTTTCGACGGATTGAAAATGGAATTTGTGTCATACAGCGTGGAGCTGCTGCAATCTAGAGGTGTTGATCGACAGTTGACAGGAGCTCGAGTTCTGGCCGCGCTTGCGAATAAAGATCGGTTTGCAGACGAGACTTTGAGGGCAATCGGAACCATGCGAGATGTGGTGGAGAAGCTGATCGAGATGCTGAATTGGAAGAGCCATCACGAGCAGGAAATTCGAAGAGCAGCTGCACAGATCATCTCCAAATTAGTTAAGAAAAACCGGAATCGCATTCGGGTGACTGACATCGCCGGGTCCATGGAATCCATAGCGTCTTTGCTTTACGATAGCAAACAGATTGAAATCCATTCGAGGCAGTACGGGAATTGATACAGCCACTTCCACTCTGATGGAACCACTTCCACCCTGATGGAACCACTTGCGGCCGCAGCACACCTGAAACACTGAAGAAAACGTTACAGGAAATAAGGAAATAAACAGACATATGGAACTGAAATCGGGAGCCACTTGGAACAGGCATCTCTTCTTTTATTAAGAATCTACTGAATATTAAAACCCAGAGCCCCCCATTACAGACGCCATCCCTTACCACAGGACGCACAGGCCCTTTTATTTAAATATAGAACCAACCATCTCTCAAACCTTCAAAACAGAGAAAAACTCCAACCAAAAAATCGAGCCTCCTCTCTACAGTAGAAAACCCCTTTTTATCCGAGCATATGCTCGCCACGCAGCCCTGGCAGCATGCAGATCGGATCCCTCAGATTACGGATCCTGTATCCCGCGCCAATTTGTCATGCTCCGCATCATCCTCCTCATCTTTTAAAGTTTCAGAACCTCCTGGTTCTAACTTGTTGGGTGACCTGTCTTGGCTGTGTTTAAACAGTTCTGATTCGGTGATCCAGGAATTGTAAGAATCGGGCAGTCCTTCCCACTTCACCAGGTATAATTTATACGCTTGGGAGCGCGTTCCAGATAGTTTTGTGTCTATGACACGCTCAATTTGCTCACGCTTCTTTTTGGGCAAATGTCTGACCCAATTCTCCACCTTTTCTTGGGAATCTTCAGCTATCTACCTTGTGATGGTTTCTTCTCCAGCTTCCGTAGGCAATGAGTATAGGTCAGCCACATTGAAGACAGGGTTGATGTCTAATTCCTCTGGCAAATCAAGGAGGTAGGCATTGTCATTAATCCTGCTCTTGATTTTACACGGACCGAATTTCCTCGGTTTCAGTTTGTTGTAAGTCCCTCTGGGATATCTTTTCTTGCTCAAGTGTACCATGACCATCTCCCCATCCTGAAAGACCTTTCTTCTCCTATGGCGATCAGCTTCTTCCTTGTATCGACCTATCATTGATATTAATTTCTGCTCCACTTCTTGATGTATCTCCCGAATATTGTCTATAAAATCCGTAGTCTCTCTGCTAACATTGGGATGTGTAGGCAATTCTGCTAGTTCCACAACCCCTTTAGGAATGGCTCCATAGACAATTTGAAACGTTGATTTACCAGTTGATCTGTTGATGCTGGAATTATAAGCAAACTCTGCTTGCGGTATGACTAGGTCCCATTGGCGAGGGTTGCCACCAATTAAACAGCGTAACAGATTCCCCAAACTCCTATTCACTACTTCGGTTTGGCCGTCCGTTTGGGGATGATATGTTGAACTGAATTGTAGCGTACTATCCAGTTTTTTCCACAAAACTCTCCAAAAGTGGCCTAGGAACTTTGTGTCTCGGTCACTCGTAATAGTTTTTGGAAGTCCATGCAAGCGAACTACTTCCTTAAAGAACAGTTGGGCTATTTGACTAGCATCATTTGTTTTCTTACAAGGGAGGAAATGAGCCATTTTGGAAAATCTGTCCACCACTACGAACACAGAATCATGCCCCCTTTGAGTTCGTGGCAATCCCAAAACAAAATCCATGGAAATATCAGTCCATGGTTCCTTGGGAACCGGTAAAGGCATGTACAATCCCGTATTCTGCTGTCCCCCTTTCGCTGTTTGACAAATCCTACAAGCAGCCACCATCCTGTTAACATCTCTTCTCATATTTGGCCAAAAGAACTTTCCATTGACTAGTTCATAAGTCTTGTCCCTTCCGAAGTGTCCAGCCAGCCCATTGGAATGCATTTCTCTTATAAGTTTGTCGTGTCTAGAACCACTGGGAATGCACAATAGGGAGCCTTTGAATAAGAAGCCATCCAGTAAACAGAAATCTGCAATTGAAGACATATCAGTCAGATCCTGCCCACTCAGGATCATCAGAATTTTGGCAAAGTAAGGGTCTTCTGTGTACTCAGTTTTCATTTCTTCAAACCCAACTAGCGCATTGCTCATCACTACAAGCAGATGTCCCCTCCTACTCAAAGCATCTGCTACCACATTAGTTTTTCCACTCCTATGTTGCACAACAAAGGTATACGCCTGCAAAAAGGAAGCCCATTTAGCATGCTTGTGGGAGAGCTTATTCTGGGAGTTGATGTATTTCAAAGCTTGATTATCAATCATCAGAATGAACTCTCTGTGCAGGAGGTAAATATTAATATTTTAATTAAATAATAATAATTGAATTAAATACAATATTCAATTTTATATAATTAATTAAAAAATATTATATTATATTATTTTTAAAATAATTATTATATTATAAATAATTAATTAATATTATTTTATTAATTCTATTTAATTAAATCATATTATTTTTATTATTATTTTATTACTAATATAATAAAATAATTATTTTATTTTATTTTATAAATAAAGTTGTATTATTATGATATTCTTCAAACATTATTAAAATAATATCATTAAATTATAATATTTTATTATATTTTAATAAATAAAATTGTTATAATGATAGTTCATAAATATATTAAAAATCAAAGTAATAATAAAATAATATTAATTAATTAATTATAATATAATAATTATTCTAAAAATAATATAATCATAATATTTTTTAAATAAATATATAAAATTGAATATTGTATTTAATTCAAATATGATTTTAACTATAATAAATATATTAAAAATCAAAGTATTAATAAAATAATATTAATTATTTATTTATAATATAATAATTATTTTAAAAATAATATAATATAATATTTTTTAATTAATTATATAAAATTGAATATTGTATTTAATTCAATTATTATTATTTAATTAAAATATTAATATTTAACAATGATATACTATACTACACAAAATTATTATATTGATGATAGATAGAAATATTATATTATAATATTACATGAATATGGTATTTAATTAAAATGTTATTATGAAAGAAATAATAAATTATTTTTATTTAATTAAAAATGTTAAATGTGTAGGAATGTTGACATTTAACATCAATGAATATATGTCATATTGCATTGCCTACCTAAAGATTACAATGTGACA
Organism: Larix kaempferi; assembly: GCA_027924585.1. NCBI lineage: Eukaryota > Viridiplantae > Streptophyta > Pinopsida > Pinales > Pinaceae > Larix > Larix kaempferi. The sequence continues at coordinate 21,390,565 of BSBM01000305.1, forward strand.
TAACTCTTGATGAATGTCACAGTGTGATCTAACATTTTATGAATGTTATCTTTAGAAGACATTTAATATTACAATGCAATAAAACCTTCAAGGAACATTGCAAATATGAATGTCATAATGTGACATAACTATGGAGGAATATCACAATCAAACATAACACTTATGAACATCTCAATGTGACAGAACCCTTGCAAAATATTCTAGGAATATTAAAAAAATGAATTTTAGATTGTGACACAAACACGTAGGAATGTTGCAATCCAACATAAAATTTAATGAATGTCACAATGTGAAAAACCTTAAAATGTGACATAAAAATGAATTAATGTCCAAGGCAACGAAAAAAAAATATTTCCCTTAACTTGAAAAACCTTCTAGGAAGATTAAAAAAATTGAACTTCATAATTGTGGCATAAACATGGAGGAATGTCACAATCCAACCTAAAATTTGATGAACGTCAAAATGCGACAAAACCCTAAAATGTGACATAACAATTGATTGATGTCCCAAGTCGACATAACCCTATAGTATGTGATAAAACCCTTGCAAAACCTTCTAGGAACATTAAAATTTTGAATTTCAGATTGTGACAAACATGAAGGAATGTCGCAACCCAACATTAAACTCAATGAAAGTCACAATGTGACAAAACCTAAAATGTGACATAATAATTTATTACTGTCCCAAGCTGAAATAACCCTATAGTAAGTGACAAATCCCTTGCAAAATATTATCGAAACATTAAAAATTTGAATGCCATGTTATGACCATAAACATTGAAGAATGTGATAAACATCACGGCGTGACAAAACCTAAAATGTGACATAACAATTTATTAATGTCCCAAGCCAACATAAATTTATAGTATGTTGACTATAACGACCCCTGAACATGCCTGTACATCCTTCTCTTATGGTGATACCTGGCTTGGTCCCAACCACCTTCTTAAGTGCCATTAACTTCCTCAACAACCCACAATGGTTGCCGATATGTTTCCTTGACTTCTGAACTCTTCGGCCTTTATTTCCCTTTAACTTTGCTACAGTTGTTGGTCTTGTCAATATCCACTTTCGACTGGTCTACACATCAACTCGTCGATCATTTTCTATCTTATCTGTCCTCAACTTAACTTGTCCACTTTACTTACTCTCCATGGTTGTCGTCCTCCTTGCTTCGCCTTTGTCACTTCTGTCAATGTCACTATTATGCCTCTTGTCGACTTTCAACTTTGTCGACTTCCATTCTGTCGACTATACTTCGACAGCTTCTCGCTCAATTTCGTGGCTTCAACTACTAGTCTTCCCACACCAACGGTCGTCGCCAATTCCCTTGGTTTTCCTTTTTCTGTCGGTCCAATCTACCAACTTATCTTCCTTCAGATTCTAGTCTCTCTACTCCGACTGTCCCTTCTCTTGTTGGCCTGACCTGTCATCGACCACTTCGACTCGTCCTCCCGTGATCAGTTAGTATTCTGTTGACTGGGCTATACCTTGACCTGTTGGCTTGCACTTAGCCAACAATGTCGATCCTCTTTTTGACACTTCTACTGCGAATTCAGTTTATGTCGCCTTTCCTTCGGTCGCATTTGATCCAACAAATGGAGGTCACGTCTTTCTTTCCCAACCATAGCTGATCTCATCCTTGATTGTAATTCAGTTGTTGACTCTCTGTCATGTGTATCAAAAGCAAGTGGCTACTCCACATACACTTGCTCCTCAACTACACCATTCAAGAAAGCTGTCTTGGCATCCATCTGGTGTATCTTCCACTTCATCACTGCAGCCAGAGCAAGTACTGTTCTGATGGAAGTGTACCTGGATACAGGAGAAAAAATCACGAGCCACAAAATGGCCTTGTATTTCTCTATGCTTCCATCTACAGCATGCTTGATCTTATAGATCCACTTGGAAGTTACAACAGACTTCCCTTTAGGTCTTCGGACCGAATCCCAAACATCATTCATGATCGATTGGTATTCCTTGACCATGGCATCCTTCCATTACTGCATCCCGAATCCTGGGAACTTCAGATTCTTCAATATCTTCAATAGATAGTTTTCTTGAACTTCGTTGCTGGAACAAATGTTGTAGTCCTTCTTTTGTAGGTGATTGTACACGATCTTTCCTACAAGTCAAATTCAATTGCATTGATTAGAAACTTCTCATTGTTTTCAAAAAAAAATCCTTATGCATAAAGGCATATGTCATACAGTCATGCAATTATCTTAGCTAGTACTTCAATACAACATTTATCCATATCCTGTAACTTTCTAGATGCCTTCCATCTCTACCATAACATTGTTAAGAGTGTGCACAACTCCCAACATGTCAGCAAAGAGGTTTCATTCTAGATAAGTAGCAATGGAATGTTGTACAATACCATCTAAATTTCCTTGCGTTTAGATTTGTTTGATCCAACAAGTATTTTAAACCCTTATTATCTTTCATTAATACAAACTTTCTTTCAATCAAGTGATGACACCAAATATTTAGTGCATGTATCATGGCTGCCAACTCAAGATCATAATTTGCGTAATTATTTTCGTGGATTTTTAACTTTCTAGACTCAAAAGCAATAGCATGACCTTCTTGAGTTAAGACCCCACCAAGTCCATCATTGCATGCATCAATACATACAACGAATTCTCTGTTAGGATCAACAATTTTTAGAATCGGTGCGGTTGTTAATAATTCTTTTAACTCATTAAAACTTTCTTGGCATTTTTTAACCCATACAAATTTATTCCCCTTCTTCTGCAAGGAAGTGATGGGATCCGCAATTCGTGAGAGCCCTTCAATAAAATTTCTGTAGTAACCTGTTATCCCCATAAATGACCGAATGTCAGTTACATCTTTAGGAACAGGCCACTCGTTAATTGATTTTATCTTATCAGGGTCGACGAAAATTCTGTCTTTAGAGATTATGTGACCTAGGTACTGTATTTATCTTTATAAAAGTCACACTTGCTGAACTTAGCATAAAACTGATGTTCTCTTAACACTTGCAAAATTATTCTTAAATGTTCGTCATGCTATTCTTTAGTTTTTGAGTAAATTAGAATATCATCAATGAACACAACTACAAACTTATCCAAGTACTTATGCAGAATGTCGTTCATTAAACACATGAAAACTGTTGGTGCGTTAGTTAGCCCAAAAGGCATAACTATGAACTCATTGTGTCCATAACCATTTCTGAAAGCAGTTTTGAATATGTCTTCGTCTTTTATTCTAACTTGATGATATCCGAACCTTAAATCAATTTTAGTGAATATCTCTGCTCCGCGTACTTGATCAAATAGATCGTCAATGCGGGGCAAGGGATATTGGTTTTTAATTGTCATTTTATTATGTTGGCGGTAATCTATGCATAGTCGCATGGTTCCGTCCTTCTTTTTAACAAAAATAACTAGCGCTCCCCAAGGGGACACACTTGGCCTTATGTAGTTTTTATCTATTAATTCCTTCAGCTGAGATTTTAGTTCATTTAGTTCAAGAATATTCATTCTGTAGGGAGCCTTTGAGTTTGGTACCGCACTCGGTACTAACTCAATGGTGAAATCAAGTTCCCTTTTCAAAGGTAGTCCTGGAATTTCTTCCGGGAATGCATCAGAAAAGTACCTAAGGATGGGTATATCCTCCAGTTTTAACTTATCTTCTTTAGATGAACATTCATCATTAATAACATTAACAGCAAACAATTTATATCCCTTTCTTGCAGCTCTCTTAACTTGTAAAGCAGAAATTTGTCTTATAGAAATATTCCTATGAATTCCTTTTACTGTTTCAGTTTTGTCTTCATTATTCAAATAAGTAAAAGATTTCTCATAACAATTAAGTACTACTCTATGCTGTTCAATCTAGCCCATGCCAATTAACAAGTCATATGACCCTAATGGTAAAACATTCAGATTAACTTGTGTTTTCAACTGACTCATAAATACATCACAACTTTTGACAAAATCTGTAACCTTTCTTTTAATGCTTGTTGCTAGCTGGACTAACCATGAATTATCAAATTTCTCTACCTTTAACTTGCAAATTTTCACTAATTCAGGTGAAATGTAACTCAAACTTGCACCTGGATATATTAGAATGGAAATAGATTTGTTGTGTATCATACCTTCAATTTCAACCGTAGACGTTTGATGATCTGCTTGACGATTTTTCAGCGCTGCATTTATCCTGGGCATCTCTCTTGCTACATCACCAACTGTAGGCTCCACTTGTATGGTGTGAATGTTGTTGACTATCTTTCTATTGCGTGGGCATTGAGCTCTAGTATGGGGTCCACCGCAATCATAACACTTCAAAGGTGCTTTCTGTTTAGCATATCTGGTGTTGTTATTATTATTAGGCACATTCCTTGCAGCAGTAAAGTTGTATGGTGCATTACCTCTGTAATTATTATTATTTGGAAAATTTCTGTTATTAAAGATTTTCTTAAAATTTCCAGAATTATGATTAAATCTTTTCTTTTTATGCTCAAAATTATTAGACTTGTTACTTCTCCATCTAGATATTCCTTCTCTTTTTTCTGTTTTGGTCAAAACAAAAATTAACTTTCCTCATAGCCTCCTCTAAAGTGGAAGGGTTATCATACTCAATCCTGTCTTTTATGTTGAAAGGTAGACAACTTAGAAACCTTTGTACCTTAGGATTCTCTTCGACCATGTAAGGTACATACCTCAGCAAACTAAGGAACTTGATGCACAACTCCTTCATACTCATAGTACCCAATTTTAAATCTAAAATTCCTTGGATTTATCTTCATAGTACTGTTACGACAAAAAAAATTCTTAAATAAATTTTTAAACATATTTGAGGTTAAATGTTTCTTTCTTTTATGCTCTTAATTCTTTTAAGATCCTGCCACCAAATATCTGCCTTTCCGGTCAGATTGTAAATAGCCATCTTGGCTTTTAACTGAGAAGAGTAATCATAAATATGAAAGTATTTCTTCATCCCAGACAACCATGCTTCAGCTATCTCAACCTTCTCATTTTCGTCATTAAAGGTTGGTGGTTAATCTTTTTAAACTCTCATGTAATTTTTTCATGATGCTTATGGGTACCCGCATGAAGATGGTACCCAAAATAACTACAACAAGGGTGTGTGAGCGGAAAAAAAAAGGATGTGCATGCACCTCCAAAGGCGTGCACGCGTCCCTGCTTCGGCAATGTCGAACGTCCACATGGTTTAGCCCACGTGGACAAAAGGGGTGTGCACGCACCCTTGATGCGTACGCACATATTGGCGCGCACGTGCTTGCCTCTGTTTTTTAATAAAAAAAATAGAGCTCATGGGTTTTGTCATTTTTGATAGACCCGTGAGCTAAATTACCAACCCACGAGCACACCTTCAACCACGCGAACATGTCCTCGTGCACCCCCATCATCATCAACACCAAGCAGTCACCCCTACACCACGGTGCCGTCCGTTTCTCCAGGTAAGTGCTTCTCAAAGCACAAATTTGTCTTTATTTTTGATTTTTTTTTGTTTTCCATTTGAATTTTAATTTAAAAAAAAAAATTACAATCCATTAAAAAACCAAGGAAATTTAATTGCAAGCCATCTACACACCTAACAAGATGTCAGACACACCACCACCATCCGATGAAACCTGACCTCCAGAAGAGAATATGGGAACTAACAATGAACCCAATGAACCCAATGAAAACCGTGAATATCAATTACACCAAGACTTAAATCAATTGAGGGCACTAAGTAATGAATTGAACAGTACCACTGAACCCTCTCGGGTTTCCTTCGCTTCATCACTTCAAAACATTATTGAATCAATCAATATTGCACACAGTGAGATAACAAACTTGAGCCAATACAGGGCTCGAATGAGGGAACACTACTCCACTGGGTTGTCCAAAGAGCAAATAAAATACCTCAACATCAGCAAAGCCCAGTTGTATAGCAAGTTCATAGTTCCCTCCACCGGATAGCCTCCAGCTTTGACGAGGCCTCAGGTTTGCATGGACTGGTGCATTTACCAGCCATGGAGAGATAACTGGAGATAGAGGTGGTTCATGGTGTTTGACAAGCCCCCGTGCAACAATTTGGACGCCCCACAGTATTTCCTTCAAAAATTGTGGGCTGAATTTGAGCTAGGGTACCATGTCAACTATTTTGACATCACTGAGTTTCAGGGTGTCGGTCTTGGCTTTGCCCAAGATCGACCTCAGGCGCACCGCAACCCGCTTAGAGGACCTCCTGCACCCAGGAGAGAGCCAAACCCCCCTCCTCAACCACCCGGGTTTGGTAGCGGTCTAGATGAGATTCATGACTCCGTCAGACGTGCCACACATGACTTGCTTAGACATACCAAATTTGTGGCCATGTCTACCCAGAGCCGGGAGGACATCGACGAGACACAGACAGTTGCACAGTCTATGGGTGGTGGTCGAGACATGCCGGGTACAGGTGGAACCCAGGCGGGGCCTTCTAGTTCTGCTGGAACAACAGCACATTGTTGTTCTCACTGCGGTCATTCTTGCCATGGTGATACGCAGCAGCATGCCACAGGGAGCTTCATGTATCAGGTTTGCTATTGTTTTATTTAATGTTCAATTATTTTTTGTATTTTATTTGATATCGTATTGTTTAATATATTTAACTTTGAATTACACATTGTTGACTTTATTTGTTTTAATGTTCAGTTATTGGGTGTCGGGTCTCCACCCCCCGGGTGGGAGGACGTCAGTCCCTTTGACCTTAATGGAGCCATGGCGGTAGCAGAGGAGATTGCGGCACCATACACACATGTAACTTCTTTACTTTGAATAATTAGATCCAGTTATGAGTAATTTGTGTTTAGTAATTACAATATAATTAGCATTGAGTAATTACCATATTATCATCATATTTTACAGTTGTGTTTATAATATTGTCTAATTTATTTGAGAGATATAAATTCATATAATCCCACCAAAAAAAAAATGAAACCTTATCAAACATGAAAACCTAACAAAACTATAAACATTTGTGTTAGACACAATGCTCACTGAGAGGGGGGGGTGAATCAGTGAGCCTATACTTTATTTAATTTCAACTTCAATCACCAACTCTTATATCATCATTTCACATTCACATCACATTCATCAATGAACTAACTATCAACTAATGAAACACATCAACACATAATACGAGACTATATATAGTTTTTGTAATCTTTTGTATTTGGTTCAACGGCTACAACCGTGAGGCAATTCAGCACCAACTGATACAATGAGCACCAACTCATCATCTAGGACCCAGCCTAGTTTTTCTTAGATCCTACTAAGAAAATGGATTCAAGACCCTGCTTGTATTTACGATTACATAGTTGTCACATATCATACATATCACAGTCATGTCATTATTCACATCATCTCATTCATCAATCTATTGCCAGCACCTTGTCTTCAATCATCATTCTATCCATGTTTCATCATGTCCAACATCTTCTCAAACATATCGATATTCTATCTACATTCACATCTTTAACCTGTCATCAAACTGTCATTAACCATAGGCAAATTATCATTCTACTGTCAAGATATCAAAGATATCCACATTTATATCACTTTCTGCTCATCATCACTATGTCATAGTTTTAACCAGGATATACACAAATACATCATTCTCTCCTTTCACCAAACTGCTCCCCAAAGTATTAGTCTCTTCATACTATCTAGATCATCATGTCTTTCTATTGTACATGCACATCATATCACATGATATTCAATCGACCTGTCTATGTAATTTTCATTTTATTTTTATTTTTAATTGTTGAGCCGACTTTGTCCTTTGAATAAACACATAATAGTTCACATACAATGTTTTATTTGCATGCTTGTTTTGGTTTGACTTCACACAACCACATCAAAGGCCACGTTAGAAACTTAGGGCTTCCTCATTTTTTTTGTGGGCTTCTACATCATCATGTTTAAATACTTTAGCATCAAAGGTTTCGTCAAGCAATTATAAGGGCAAGGGCTCCATCACACCCACAACAATAGACCACAAACAATTCCAAGAACCCCAAGGCAACAATACATTATGTCTTCATCACCATACATCAAGGATTCCACATATGGACATCTTCAAGGTTCAAGGGCTTCAACATCCATCATAAGTGTCATTAGATAAGGGCTGATTCAATTTGTATGTGGGTTTCAATGTGGGTTCCACCATCAAGAGTCAATCATTTAGTATTTAATCAACATGCTTTCAATGGACATCAATCCCATCATCAAATGGTAGCATGGACCATCACCAAGGGTTCCACTGCCCCATCAAACCACAAATGACCACAGAATGGGTCATTTGGCTCATTATGTGTTCCAATGGCTCCAATGCCCACCTCCATGGATCTTCATGCCATGTGTGTTCTTCAAGCCATCCACATCATCATCTTCTTTGCCATTCCTCAAGCCTTTGTCATTAATGTTGTCACCACCATCACCATCACCGTCAACGTCTTCATAGTGGCCAAAAGAGAATCATAGTGGCCAAGCTTCTAGAAATTCAAGAACCTGATGTTTCTCATGTCCTTATTACCCTAGTTTATTATCACGGGATTTCCAATTTATTCTAATACTTGAAACTGAAAGTAATCATACTACTACTCCTAAAACATGCTATTAGGAAAGACATATAAACAATGTAAAACAACTTATCACATGTATTGTCACTAAAGTTTTTGAAAATGATGTAAGGCCCATAAGGAAGAGCGATAATCTTACAAATATGGTCTATGGGGCCTTGCTATTATCTTGATTCAAATTCAACTCGATAAAAGATTTGGAATCAAGAATACTCATTTAACTCATTTCACTCAAGATTTCTTTGATTTCAATCAAGTGATATCATTCTGACAACATAGCGATTCAATCAAGAACACATAATTACTCATTCAATGCAAAAGAACATGGCACATTCAAGCTTGTAAGTAAGTTAACCATGAAAAATATTTCTCTTTCTTCCTTTTTCTAATGATCAACACTCTAAAGTGTATTAAATAACATGCACACTAACTTAACTGCTATTAGCACCTCTTTGCAAATTTAAACAATGAGATTCCATTTTATTTGATGATGTAAATGTTATGCAAATAAAGGGACTCAAGATCCTCACTCTAGGGATGCAAATACTTTTCCATTGGGTGAATCAAGCTTCTAGGAAACTACAAATCTATAAGAAGACATAAAAACCTAGGAACTCTTCACCAAGAATCCAAACACATTACATAGGTTTCCAATTCAAATTTGTAAATGGACATGAATTCCATTTGCTTATGAGACACTGCACATCTCTCTAGGGCCAAAGGAAAAGCTCACCTACTCATGGGGATGACTCTAGAAAAGGAAAAGCTCACCTACTCATGGAGATGACTCTAGAAAAGGAAAATCTCACCATGTCACCTTCTATGCCCTCTCACCTTATTTAATTTTAATTTCATGCCATGCCACCTTCTATCCTTTCAGAATATTGGATATCATCTAACTTGAATATAAATTTATTGCAGTCATGTTTTCTAAGTACCATCGTTGTCATTCTCATTTTCATTGTGTTTAATATTGTTAATATTGTTTTTATAAATTCATTCTAAAAATTGTAGTGTTCGCACAAGTGTCCACGGGCTCCAGCGACCAGCCACCACCACCGGGGACCAACAGTTCTCCCCGTGCGCAGGTATTGTGTATTAAAGCATAAATTTAATTTCAAATACGATGACTAGTCTGTGTATATTTATATTTTTGTATATTAAACCATGAAGTTATAAATCTGTATGCAGGTGGGAGCACCTCGGCCTACCAGTGCCATTATTCCTCCCTCCTCAACCTTTTGGCCACCCTATATGCCAGTTGTATCCCTTGGCATACATGCCCCATTCCCCAACCCCTTCCATCCAGGCCCCCCTCCTATATAGCACCACAATTCCATCTAGCTCCCCCTTACGCATCATATCCAGCTCCACCTCTGTATCAGTTTCCCATGTTCCCACCCTCCCCTATCCGACCACAGCACACCACCCATCCACAGTCACCCATCCCTCTACCGCAACACAGACCTCGCCCCCCCCCCCCCACATTCCCCCACCACACTCGCTTCTCCTTCTAGGGTGCGCCCATCCATACTACATCCAGTTGGGGTTTATAGCCCTAGACGTACATCTCCACTTTCCCCACCCCAGTCCATGCCTCCTCCTTCCATGCCCCCTTCTTCCACTGTTACCCCCAGTGGTGTAGCCACCTTTGATGTGTCTACATCCTCCCCTTTACTTTCCACCCTAGCATCGGAGCCGGCTGTCCAGCCAACTGCTCCATCCACCAGCCCCAAAGACTAGCCGATTGTGTTCATGGTGAGATTGACTAGTTTATTATTTAACTCTCGTTCAATTTTAATGGAAATTACTATATGCATCGAGTTTCAGCATTGATCTAAATGTTGTAGGGTGGCATTGCCGAGAGACTTGGATCACGGAGGAGGGAGACCCCCTCACGACTTATAGTCTCTCATGCGGTGAGTTATCCAAGATTTGAAAACTATTTTTAGTTTGAAATTATGTTTTATACTTGTATAAGTGCCAAGAAAAGTTGACATATTATTGTTGTCGTTTCAGGGCTCAAGGGGACGTGCTCAAAGACGCCGGAAGGACCCAGCTTCCTCTAGCACGAAGAAGAGGAAGATTGATTTTGGAGATGCACCTGGGAGCTCCGAGGGTGGGCAGGAGGATTGAGAGACCCTCCTATGTACAGTAGCCACGATGTGGCATTTTCGGCACGAGTTGCCATATTTTGTACAAGGCACCATGGGCCATATTTTGTATAGGGCACGAGTTGCCTTTTTTTGTACGGGGCACGAGTTGACATTATATAGACACTGGGAACGATGTTCCATTTTTCCAAAAATTGTACATGATTGGATCATTTTTGCATATTAATAGATGGATTTGCACTTGTGTATATGAGTTTGTCCTTTATTACATTTTTGCATACATGATTTTGTCTTCGATTCAGAACTCTCATTTGTGGATCATAGTGTTAATTGCATGTTATTTGAATGGTTATTATTTCACAAATTTGTCTTAAGCAATTACACACAACATATCCTAAATGTTTATGGTTTATTGAATGAATTTTTACAATCATCTAATCATTTACATTCTAGAAATTACCAAACCTGTGCAAGTGGTTTTAGTGTCATGTTCTCTGCCTTGCTCGGGAACGATGGGAGGGGACCTGACATAATGGAAATGACTGCAAGTGGTAATTGATTAAATTCTTAACTATTCTTTTGAGATGAGTTTAAATAATATAAATAAAAATAACGATTCAAAAGGTAGTATATAGTGCCCTTAGTTATGAATCCATGTGCAAATGACAAATGATAATCCATTTATTGTTAAGATTTAATATGCTAAGACAGAAAATAGCAGCATTACATTCCATTTCACAATAATAGCATATACAGGATCACTGAAGAAACAACAAGCATAGCATAAACACAAGAGACAGAGATTTATCCTGGGAAACCCTCATGGGGTAGAAAACCCAGCAAAGCTTCCTCAATATAGATGACCAGCAATATACAAAGATGAAACCCTGAGACATGATCTCCTCCTCCACAATAGAAGACCTCTCCTCCACAAGTGCGCTATCCTCAAGTGAGTGAATGTGTATAATGAGGAACACACCTCCTCTATTTATACACTCACTCTGATATGTATTTTACACAAGTACATGTAGGCTCGTATTTAACCATTAGGTTAAATACCCCATTATAACTGACTGGGCCGACCCCCACATGGTGGGTCTAATAACCCTTTGACCCACATAACACATATAGGGCCGAACCCCACTAGGGAAGTCTAATAACCCAAGTTACCACATTCCAACGGAGGAATAAACATCTCCGGATATACAATAAGATCGTCACGGAGGAATGAAACATCTCCGGAATAATAAAGTACAAATATAATATTCTTTGAAGTTACAATATCTCAACACTCCCCCTTACCGAGAAGGATATTATAACAGCATCTGCACGAGCAAGGAGTCATCAACATCATACATGATACATCTATAAATCATTGGAAGCTTTCTCAACATCATCAGTAACTCAAGCAGTTACTGGAACATCTTCAATACTGGAACATCAACATCTTCAGTACTAAGTCTTTATCTTCTGCAGCACTCGAGCAACTACAACAACATCAACATCTGGATCCTCACAATCATCAGCATCATCATCTCACGATCATCAGCATCGTCATCACACGATCATCAGCATCGTCATCAGCATCACGATCATCAGCATCGTCATCACACGATCATCAGCATCGTCATCACATGATCATCAGCATCGTCATCACACGATCATCAGCATCGTCATCACACGATCATCAACATCGTTATCACACGATCATCAGCATCGTCATCACATGATCATCAGCATCGTCATCACACGATCAGCAGCATCGTCATCTAGATCATCACGATCAGCAGCATCGTCATCAAGATCATCATGATCAGCAGCATTGTCATCTATATCATCACGATCAACATCATCGTCATCTAGACCATCACGATCAACAACATCGTCATCTAGATCATCACGATCAACAACATCATCAATACAAGTATAAATATCATTAATACAAGTATCCTCATCAATACAAGTATACACATCATCAATACAAGTATCCTCATCAATACAAGTATACACATCATCAATACAAGTATCCTCATCAATACAAGTATACACATCAGCAATACAAGTATCCTCATCAATACAAGTATACATATCATCAATACAAGTATCCTCATCAATACAAGTATACATATCATCAATACAAGTATCCTCATCAATACAAGTATACACAATAGCAGCATACCCTGCAACACACAAGATCCAATTACGGGATGATCAATCCCTCTCACTTTAGGACATAGGTCCAAGGATGATACAATCCTGATCCGCTTACGGGATGATCACTCCCTCTCGGTTTAAGACAACTCTCATGTCTATGGATGATGCAATCCAGATCAACTTACAGGATGATCAATCCTTATCACTTTAAGACACCTCACCATGTCTAGGGACGAGGCAATCCTAATCTATTTACAGGATGATTAGTCCTTATCACTTTAAGACATCTCACCATGTCTAGGGACGAGGCAATCCCAATCTATTTACAGGATGATCAGTCCTTATCACTTTAAGACATCTCACCATGTCTAGGGATGATGCAATCCCAATCTATTTACAGGATGATCAGTCCTTATCACTTTAAGACATCTCACCATGTCTAGGGACGAGGCAATCCCAATCTATTTACAAGATGATCAGTCCTTATCACTTTAAGACATCTCACCATGTCTAGGGACGAGGCAAACCCAATCTATTTACAGGATGATTAGTCCTTATCACTTTAAGACATCTCACCATGTCTAGGGATGAGGCAATCCCAATCTATTTACAGGATGATTAGTCCTTATCACTTTAAGACATCTCACCATGTCTAGGGACGAGGCAATCCCAATCTATTTACAAGATGATTAGTCCACTCAATCTCATTTAGTACTATCCTTCCTTTCGGAATTACTGGATTTACTATCCAAGGATGATTTAATCCACTCAATTCATTTAGGACTATCCTTCCTTTCGGAATTACTGGATTTACTGTCCAAGGATGATTTAATCCACTCAATTCATTTAGGACTATCCTTCCTTTCGGAATTACTGGATTTACTGTCCAAGGATGATTTAATCCACTCAATTCATTTAGGACTATCCTTCCTTTCGGAATTACTGGATTTACTGTCCAAGGATGATTTAATCCACTCAATTCATTTAGGACTATCCTTCCTTTCGGAATTACTGGATTTACTGTCCAAGGATGATTTAATCCACAACCGTACATTTAGGACCACGTCCAAGGATGACTCAATCCTCAACCGTACATTTAGGACCACGTCCAAGGATGACTCAATCCTCAACCGTACATTTAGGACCTACGTCCAAGGATGACTTAATCCTCAACTGTACATTTAGGACCTACGTCCAAGGATGACTTAATCCTCAACCGTACATTTAGGACCTACGTCCAAGGATGACTTAATCCTCCACTGTACATTTAGGACCTACGTCCAAGGATGGCTTAATCCTCCACCGTACATTTAGGACCTACGTCCAAGGATGACTTAATCCTCCACCGTACCTTTAGGACCTACATCCAAGGATGACTTAATCCTCAACCGTACATTTAGGACCTACGTCCAAGGATGACTTAATCCTCCACCGTACATTTAGGACCTACGTCCAAGGATGACTTAATCCTCCACCGTACATTTAGGACCTACATCCAAGGATGACTTAATCCTCAGCCATCCACCAAGGACTTCATTCTCGAAGACATACGTCTACGGCTCTCTTTAGGACTGAAGTCCAGGGATGATCCAATCCCCTCAAGTCCACCAAGGACTTCATTCTCGAAGACATACGTCTACGGCTCTCTTTAGGACTGAAGTCCAGGGATGATCCAATCCCTTCAAGTCCACCAAGGACTTCATTCTCGAAGACATACATCTACGGCTCTCTTTAGAACAAGTGTTCAAGGATGATACAATCCCTCTTCTTTCTCAGAGACACTTGTCTACGGCTCACTTTAGAACTTGTGTTCAAGGATGATGCAATCCTCACATGTATTCTCATCAATTACTATCGATCCTGGGAACCCATATAGAACCTGATTCACACTTCTTCTTCTTCTTTTTTTTAATTACACCATTAAGAGAATGGTCTTATCTAGCCACTTGGAGCAAACATCTCATCATGATTCTCTTCCCCTTTCTAAGAGAATATTCTAGCCATGAGCCTTCTATATTTTGTTTGATTTGTAAATCTTCTTGTTTGAACATCCATCACTTGTACGATGTCCATCATTCTTCATGATCTTTCCTACAAATCAAAATTAAGTACATGATTAGTAATACTTCATAATCATCAAATCATATTGACATGGTAACCTATTATGCATACAGATATCATTTACATAGTTATGCAACTAATTTGACCAATACTTTGGCACAACACTTTCCCATATCCTGTATGCATACAGTGGCTATCTAGATGCCTTCCATGATCCGGATTTTATGAGCAGAACGAAATGAATACAGATTATTATCAGATGCTTAACACAAAATAACAGAGATACAGTAAAACTGGTTTTCTATTCAATAAGGAAATAAGCTAGAACTGTAAAATGCAGCGGAAAACAAGCTTGCTGGAATGGTGGCGGCTTATCTCTGAGAAGAGATGTGACGGCTGCTCTCATTTCGCAAGAAGATGGTTACAATGAGGCTCTCAAGGCCTTTTTACAATAAACAGGAATGTCAAAAACCCTAGACATCCAAAAACCTAACCCTAGGAGATGAAGCGCCAAAAGTCATGTGGGCCCCGTTTGGGTAAGTTAGTACATCAACTTCCCGGGGTCGTAACTTTTGCATACGATCTCCGTTTGGGGCGCTCGGTAGCCCGTTGGAAAGGTCTATCCGAGATTTACAACTTTCGACTGGGGCCAAATGTATGCCGGAGGCGGCCATTTGGCCCCCCAAATTGCCAAAAAAGGTCGTTTAGGGCCTCAAAATGGCCCCGGAAGTTCAGGACCCGAAAAACTGCTAAAAATAGTACAATACCAAAATTGCCATAAAACTGTTTTGAGCCAGTTGGAAAGGTGGGTGGCCACCAATATCCACCTGGATCAATCCTCCCTCCTTAGGAAGCAATGGTCTCCATTGCGTTGAGTTCCCCCATCAGATGAGGAAATTTCTGCTGAATTTGGCCTTGGGTGAGCCACTTGCCTTGGTGCAGGAGCTGCCCTGCTTTGACAACTCGATAAAGCTGGATCCTTTGATGTCGAGTGCCCTTGATCTGTGTGTCTGCAATATGATCACTGGATGCTTGTTGTAGGCAGTGAGGGTTGAGCTCTGTTGGTGTCAACTTCTCTGCTATCTCTGAGGTGTCTAATAGTGGTGGTAAATATGGCCGAAGGAGAGCCACGTTGAAGACTGGATGCAGACCCAGGAAGGGGGGAATGTTGAGCTCAAAAGCATTGTCACCCACCGCCTTGGTGATGGTGTATGGCCCATAACGGAGTGGGTGAAGCTTTCGATGGGGCCCTGTAAGGCGTCCTTTCTGCAAATGCAACCAAACTTTGTCGCCCACCTGAAACTTATGTGGCACCCGATGTTTATCATGGCGCTGCTTGTACTTGGCATTAGACTTCTGTAGAATATCCTGAACCTGTTGGCGGATATGCTGGATCCGTTCAATGAACCGGGCGGCTTTGTCAGCTTCTGGGGACGAGTCGGCCTAGGTGGTCGCAAGGGGAAGTGCAACATCCATGGGGCCCAATGGTTGGAATCCCAATCCCACCTGAAAGGGGCTGTGGCCAGTTGAGCTATGCAAGGCTCGGTTGTAGCTATGTTGGACATAGGGGAGACTCTCATCCCATGTGCGGGGGTGTGTTGAATTGTACATGCGCAGGATATGTACGATTATCTGGTTGACGACCTCCATTTGTCCATCGGTTTGGGGGTGGAAGGCAGTGGATTTGGTGAGCTTGGTATCCATCAGTGACCAGAGGCTTGACCAGAATGAGCTAAGGAAACGACTGTCACGGTCTGAGATAATGGTCTGTGGGATCCCAAAATGTACCCATACTCGTTCAAAGAAGAGCTTGGCAGTGGCTTCTGCTGTGATGTTCTTCTTGCAAGTGGCTAGAATCGCCATCTTGGAAAAGCGATCAACAACCACGAAAACACAGTCGTTTCCCCTCTTGGTGGACGGGAGGCCCGACATGTAGTCCATTGAGATGGATTCCCACGGCCTGTCAGGAGTTGGCAGAGGGGTGTATAGGCCCTGTTTCTTAGTGGTCGGTTTGGCAATAGCGCAAGCAGTGCAGGACCTGATATACTTGCCGACATCCTGTCGAAGTTTCGGCCAGTAGAAATGTTTCTGCAACACTGCCACTGTCTTTTCGACGCCAAAGTGTCCTGCCACCCGACTATAGTGAGCTTCCCAAATCAGCTTCGCACGCTCGCTTGATGGAACGCAGAGATGGCCCATATGACACAACAACCCGTCCTGAAGATGGAAATTAGCAACCACTGAGTTGTTGCCCAACATTTGATAGGTGGTGGAGAAGTCAGGGTCTGTCTCGTAGAGGTGAGGCCATCCGGAGGTCTCGTGGCCACAAGAGTCTAGCACCGTGGTAAGTGCCGCGACTGGAGGTCGACTGAGGCAGTCAGCAACTCGGTTGGTATTCCCTGTCTTATATTTGATGTTGAGGTGGAACTGCTGTAAATATGTTGACCACTTCTGATGGCGGTCATTCTGCAACTTTCCCTGGGTTTGCATGAACTGTAGTGGCTTGTGATCAGTGTGGATGACTGTCTCCTTCCCAAGAATGTAATGTCTCCACTGGCGCCAGGCTTGTACAATGGAGTACATTTCTTTGTCATAGGTAGGGTACTTGCGGACAGCATCTGATAGTGTCTCACTATGATATGCCACGGGGTGGCCGTGTTGAGTGAGAACGGCACCCACAGCATAATCTGAAGCATCTGTCTCGATCTCAAAGGGATGTTGCAGGTTCCGTATTGAGAGTACCGGCGATGAGCACAAACGCTTCTTCAAGTCATCGAAGGCTTGTTGTTGGGACAGGCCCCACACAAATTTTTCCTTACCACCACCCCTGGTCACTTGGCTGAGGGCCCATGCGATATGAGAGAATCCCAGCATGAACCGACGATAGAAATTGGCGAGGCCCAAGAAGCTCCGAAGTTCAGTGAGTGTGGTTGGGGCTGGCCAGTCACGGATGACCTGGATCTTGGCTGGATCCACATGCACACCATGTCGATCAACGATGTAGCCTAAGTAATGGACCCTGTCCATGCCGAAGGAGCATTTTTCCAAGTTTGCATATAGTTTGTGCTTCCGCAGGGTGTGCAGAACCTGCTGAATATGCTGCAAGTGTTCCTCCCAAGTCTTGCTGTAGATGAGGATGTCATCCAAATACACCACTACAAAATTGTTGGTGAAAGGTCGTAGGATATCGTCCATCATCCTCATAAAAGTTGCTGGAGCATTTGTCAAACCAAAAGGCATGACCAGCCATTCAAAGAGACCTTCTTTTGACTTGAAGGCAGTCTTCCATACATCTGTCTGTTCTATTGGGACCTGGTGGTAGCCCGACTTCAGATCAATCTTACTGAAGTATTTGGCCCCCGTGAGCTGATCAAGGAGGTCGTCGATTCGGGGAATCGGGTACCGGTTACGGACTGTGATTTTATTCAGGGCCCGGTAATCAATGCAGAGTCGCCAGGTCCCATCTTTCTTCTGCACCAGCACGATTGGGCTCCCACAAGGTGATGAACTGGGACGGATGTGCCCCTTGTGGAGCAATTCTTGGATCTGCCTCTTGATCTCCTCGTTTTCCAATAGAGAGCGGCGATAGACTGGCCCATTGGGTAGCGGTGCGCCTGGGGTCAGATCGATGGGATGCTTGACCTGGCAGTGCAGAGGTACCCCGGTCGGAGAGGAGAAGATATCTGAGTATCCTTCCACCACCTTATCCACTTGCTTCTGTTGTGTGGATAGATCGGTCGCGGAGGCCCGGGATGTGGCTGCGATCTTTCTTTCACTCTGAGAGCGAATCACGAAGAAGACAAATTTCCCGGTCTGAGAGATGACCTTCCTGCATTGCTTGGCAGAGATCAAGGAAATAGCACTAGGAGGGACTGCCTCGGGTATCCTGTACAATTTCCTGTTCAAAGAAATAATAACACTACGAGGCCTAGAATCATATACAGCGTGACGTTTCCATAAATAAGGTTGGCCCAAAAGAACATCTGAAACTTCGAGAGGAGCAACATCACACAATACCTCGTCCTTGAAGGGCTTGATGCCGTATGGCAGTCGGCACTGTTGGCTGACGCGGAGATCGCTTCCTTTGCGGAGCCATCCAATGGTGTAGGGTTGTGGGTGCGGCGTTGTCGGTAGGGCCAGGCGCTTGACGACCTCTGCTGAGATGAGATTCTTCTGGCTACCGCTATCAACGATGAAATGCAGCGGGGTGCCTTTTACCCACATCTGTGAATGGAAGAGGCGTTCTCCTTCTTCTGGCTCGTCTGGTTCATCAGGCTGGAGCTTGGTGGTGGCAACGGTGGCACTGGGTTCCGCATCAATGATCCGTTTTCCCCTTTCTGGTTCGGACTCAGAGTCAGAACCCGCATCTGATTCAGATGCTTTCACTTCGGCCACCAGCGACTGCTTTTAGCGGCAATCAGCAGTGTTATGCCAAGGGCTCTTATGGAAGTCGCACCACTTCCCGGTATCTTTCTTTGTTTTTCCGGTGTCCTTCTTTGCTTGCGGCTTGGACTGGTTGTCCTGATGCTGTCCATCTTTGCTCTGTCCTTTATTCTGTGGGTTGGGGCTGCCCTTTCCTGTCTTTTGCTGTGAAGGGTTCCCAGGCCCAAATTGCCGTGTCTTTTGTTTGAGCTTCTGCTCGATTTTGACAGCATATCGGTAGGCCGCGCCCAAGGAAGAGATGTCTAGAAATTCCATTTCGGTCTGGATGTATCTATGCAAATCACCGCGATACTTGAGCACCAGATGTCGCTCTGAATCTTTGATACCCATCTTGGTGCGCAAGGTATGGAAGATATTTGTGAACTCTGGCACTGCTTGGTCTCTTTCTTGTCGCAGTGTGGTCCATTTGGTATACAAATCGTAATAACTTCCAACAGGGTAGTATTGTTCCTTAATAGAATCCCTGAAGGATTCCCAGGTGGCCGTGACTGAAAATAATGAGGCTTCTTCTGTGTCCTTTTGCTCGCAGAATGTTTCCCACCAATCTTTGACATGGGGAACGGCTTTGAGGAGCGCAAAAGTAATCTTTTCTTTATTCGAAAAGTTATGGACAGAAAAATACCCTTCTAGTAGATTCAACCACTTGTCTACAGCATCTGCGTCTATCTATCCTTCAAATATAGGGATATCAAAGTTGATTTGTACCTTGAAGGGGGCGGCGCCTCCGCTCGAGGAAGATGCGTCGCTTGTTGGTAGTCGCCGAAGGATTTGCGCGAAATTTTCCATCATCTCGTTCCTCTGCTGCGTGAGGGCTTCCTCAAGCAACATTTTGATAGGATCTCCTGTCCCGTCATCTTTCTTTTCTCCTGCCATGAGAGGTCGCTTGGGCGTGCGATAGCTCTTGTCCTCAAGAGAAACAAGCTCGAGACCCAATTCTTTGTACCCTGACCTCGTTGGGGACATGCATTAAGACGACAAGGAGCAGACCGCTCTGATACCACTGATCCGGATTTTATGAGCAGAACGAAATGAATATAGATTATTATCAGATGCTTAACACAAAATAACAGAGATACAGTAAAACTGGTTTTCTATTCAATAAGGAAATAAGCTAGAACTGTAAAATGCAGCGGAAAACAAGCTTGCTGGAATGGTGGCGGCTTATCTCTGAGAAGAGATGTGACGGCTGCTCTCATTTCGCAAGAAGATGGTTACAATGAGGCTCTCAAGGCCTTTTTACAATAAACAGGAATGTCAAAAACCCTAGACATCCAAAAACCTAACCCTAGGAGATGAAGCGCCAAAAGTCATGTGGGCCCCGTTTGGGTAAGTTAGTACATCAACTTCCCGGGGTCGTAACTTTTGCATACGATCTCCGTTTGGGGCGCTCGGTAGCCCGTTGGAAAGGTCTATCCGAGATTTACAACTTTCGACTAGGACCAAATGTATGTCGGAGGCGACCATTTGGCCCCCTAAATTGCCAAAAAAGGTCGTTTAGGGCCTCAAAATGGCCCCGGAAGTTCAGGACCCGAAAAACTGCTAAAAATAGTACAATACCAAAATTGCCATAAAACTGTTTTGAGCCAGTTGGAAAGGCTGGTGGCCACCAATATCCACCTGGATCAATCCTCCCTCCTTAGGAAGCAATGGTCTCCATTGCGTTGAGTTCCCCCATCAGATGAGGAAATTTCTGCTGAATTTGGCCTTGGGTGAGCCACTTGCCTTGGTGCAGGAGCTGCCCTGCTTTGACAACTCGATAAAGCTGGATCCTTTGATGTCGAGTGCCCTTGATCTGTGTGTCTGCAATATGATCACTGGATGCTTGTTGTAGGCAGTGAGGGTTGAGCTCTGTTGGTGTCAACTTCTCTGCTATCTCTGAGGTGTCTAATAGTGGTGGGAAATATGGCCGAAGGAGAGCCACGTTGAAGACTGGATGCAGACCCAAGAAGGGGGGAATGTTAAGCTCAAAAGCATTGTCACCCACCGCCTTGGTGATGGTGTATGGCCCATAACGGAGTGGGCGAAGCTTTCGATGGGGCCCTGTAAGGCGTTCTTTCTGCAAATGCAACCAAACTTTGTCGCCCACCTGAAACTTATGTGGCACCCGATGTTGATCATGGCGCTGCTTGTACTTGGCATTAGACTTCTGTAGAATATCCTGAACCTGTTGGCGGATATACTGGATCCGTTCAATGAACCGGGCGGCTTTGTCATCTTCTGGGGACGAGTCGGCCGAGGTGGTCGCAAGGGGAAGTGCAACATCCATGGGGCCCAATGGTTGGAATCCCAATCCCACCTGAAAGGGGCTGTGGCCAGTTGAGCTATGCAAGGCTCGGTTGTAGCTATGTTGGACATAGGGGAGACTCTCATCCCATGTGCGGGGGTGTGTTGAATTGTACATGCGCAGGATATGTACGACCATCTGGTTGACGACCTCCGTTTGTCCATCGGTTTGGGGGTGGAAGGCAGTGGATTTGGTGAGCTTGGTATCCAGCAGTGACCAGAGGCTTGACCAGAATGAGCTAAGGAACCGACTGTCACGGTCTGAGATAATGGTCTGTGGGATCCCAAAATGTACCCATACTCGTTCAAAGAAGAGCTTGGCAGTGGCTTCTGCTGTGATGTTCTTCTTGCAAGCGGCTAGAATCGCCATCTTGGAAAAGCGATCAACAACCACGAAAACACAGTCGTTTCCCCTCTTGGTGGACGGGAGGCCCAACATGTAGTCCATTGAGATGGATTCCCACGGCCTGTCAGGAGTTGGCAGAGGGGTGTATAGGCCCTGTTTCTTAGTGGTCGGTTTGGAAATAGCGCAAGCAGTGCAGGACCTGATATACTTGCCGACATCCTGTCGAAGTTTCGGCCAGTAGAAATGTTTCTGCAACACTGCCACTGTCTTTTCGACGCCAAAGTGTCCTGCCACTCGACTATAGTGAGCTTCCCAAATCAGTTTCGCACGCTCGCTTGATGGAACACAGAGATGGCCCATATGACACAACAACCCGTCCTGAAGATGGAAATTAGCAACCACTGAGTTGTTGCCCAACATTTGATAGGTGGTGGAGAAGTCAGGGTCTGTCTCGTAGAGGTGAGGCCATCCGGAGGTCTCGTGGCCACAAGAGTCTAGCACCGTGGTAAGTGCCGCGACTGGAGGTCGACTGAGGCAGTCAGCAACTCGGTTGGTATTCCCTGTCTTATATTTGATGTTGAGGTGGAACTGCTGTAAATATGTTGACCACTTCTGATGGCGGTCATTCTGCAACTTTCCTTGGGTCTGCATGAACTGTAGTGGCTTGTGATCAGTGTGGATGACTGTCTCCTTCCCAAGAATGTAATGTCTCCACTAGCGGCAGGCTTGTACAATGGAGTACATTTCTTTGTCATAGGTAGGGTACTTGCGGACAGCATCTGATAGTGTCTCACTATGATATGCCACGGGGTGGCCGTGTTGAGTGAGAACGGCACCCACAGCATAATCTGAAGCATCTGTCTCGATCTCAAAGGGATGTTGCAGGTTCGGTAATGAGAGTACCGACGATGAGCACAAACGCTTCTTCAAGTCATCGAAGGCTTGTTGTTGGGACAGGACCCACACAAATTTTTCCTTACCACCACCCCTGGTCACTTGGCTGAGGGCCCATGCGATATGAGAGAATCCCAGCACGAACCGGCGATAGAAATTGGCGAGGCCCAAGAAGCTCCGAAGTTCAGTGAGTGTGGTTGGGGCTGGCCAGTCACGGATGACCTGGATCTTGGCTGGATCCACATGCACACCATGTCGATCAACGATGTAGCCTAAGTAATGGACCCTGTCCATGCCGAAGGAGCATTTTTCCAAGTTTGCATATAGTTTGTGCTTCCGCAGGGTGTGCAGAACCTGCTGAATATGCTGCAAGTGTTCCTCCCAAGTCTTGCTGTAGATGAGGATGTCATCCAAATACACCACTACAAAATTGTTGGTGAAAGGTCGTAGGATATCGTCCATCATCCTCATAAAAGTTGCTGGAGCGTTTGTCAAACCAAAAGGCATGACCAGCCATTCAAAGAGACCTTCTTTTGACTTGAAGGCAGTCTTCCATACATCTGTCTGTTCTATTGGGACCTGGTGGTAGCCCGACTTCAGATCAATCTTACTGAATTATTTGGCCCCCGTGAGCTGATCAAGGAGGTCGTCGATTCGGGGAATCGGGTACCGGTTACGGACTGTGATTTTATTCAGGGCCCGGTAATCAATGCAGAGTCGCCAGGTCCCATCTTTCTTCTGCACCAGCACGATTGGGCTCCCACAAGGTGATGAACTGGGACGGATGTGCCCCTTGTGGAGCAATTCTTGGATCTGCCTCTTGATCTCCTCGTTTTCCAATAGAGAGCGGCGATAGACTGGCCCATTGGGTAGCGGTGCGCCTGGGGTCAGATCGATGGGATGCTTGACCTGGCAGTGCAGAGGTACCCCGGTCGGAGAGGAGAAGATATCTGAGTATCCTTCCACCACCTTATCCACTTGCTTCTGTTGTGTGGATAGATCGGTCGCGGAGGCCCGGGATGTGGCTGCGATCTTTCTTTCACTCTGAGAGCGAATCACGAAGAAGACAAATTTCCCAGTCTGAGAGATGACCTTCCTGCAATGCTTGGCAGAGATCAAGGAAATAGCACTAGGAGGGACTGGCTCGGGTATCCTGTACAATTTCCTGTTCAAAGAAATAATAACACTACGAGGCCTAGACTCATATACAGCGTGACGTTTCCATAAATAAGGTTGGCCCAAAAGAACATTTGAAACTTCGAGAGGAGCAACATCACACAATACCTCGTCCTTGAAGGGCTTGATGCCGTATGGCAGTCGGCACTGTTGGCTGACGCGGAGATCGCTTCCTTTGCGGAGCCATCCAATGGTGTAGGGTTGTGGGTGCGGCGTTGTCGGAAGGGCCAGGCGCTTGACGACCTCTGCTGAGATGAGATTCTTCTGGCTACCGCTATCAATGATGAAATGCAGCGGGGTGCCTTTTACCCACATCTGTGAATGGAAGAGGCGTTCTCCTTCTTCTGGCTCGTCTGTTTCATCAGGCTGGAGCTTGGTGGTGGCAACGATGGCACTGGGTTCCGCGTCAATGATCCGTTTTCCCCCTTTCTGGTTCGGACTCAGAGTCAGAACCCGCATCTGATTCAGATGCTTTCACTTCGGCCACCAGCGACTGCTTTGAGCGGCAATCAGCAGTGTTATGCCAAGGGCTCTTATGGAAGTCGCACCACTTCCCGGTATCTTTCTTTGTTTTTCCGGTGTCCTTCTTTGCTTGCGGCTTGGACTGGTTGTCCTGATGCTGTCCATCTTTGCTCTGTCCTTTATTCTGTGGGTTGGGGCTGCCCTTTCCTGTCTTTTGCTGTGAAGGGTTCCCAGGCCCAAATTGCCGTGTCTTTTGTTTGAGCTTCTGCTCGATTTTGACAGCATATCGGTAGGCCGCGCCCAAGGAAGAGATGTCCAGAAATTCCATTTCGGTCTGGATGTATCTATGCAAACCACCGCGATACTTGAGCACCAGATGTCGCTCTGAATCTTTGATACCCAGCTTGGTGCGCAAGGTATGGAAGATATTTGTGAACTCTGGCACTGCTTGGTCTCTTTCTTGTCGCAGTGTGGTCCATTTGGTATACAAATCGTCATAACTTCCAACAGGGTAGTATTGTTCCTTAATAGAATCCCTGAAGGATTCCCAGGTGGCCGTGACTGAAAATAATGAGGCTTCTTCTGTGTCCTTTTGCTCGCAGAATGTTTCCCACCAATCTTTGACATGGGGAACGGCTTTGAGGAGCGCAAAAGTAATCTTTTCTTTATTCGAAAAGTTATGGACAGAAAAATACCCTTCTAGTAGATTCAACCACTTGTCTACAGCATCTGCGTCTATCTGTCCTTCAAATATAGGGATATCAAAGTTGATTTGTACCTTGAAGGGGGCGGCACCTCCGCTCGAGGAAGATGCGTCGCTTGTTGGTAGTCGCCGAAGGATTTGCGCGAAATTATCCATCATCTCGTTCCTCTGCTGCGTGAGGGCTTCCTCAAGCAACATTTTGATAGGATCTCCTGTCCCGTCATCTTTCTTTTCTCCTGCCATGAGAGGTCGCTTGGGCGTGCGATAGCTCTTGTCCTCAAGAGAAACAAGCTCGAGACCCAATTCTTTGTACCCTGACCTCGTTGGGGACATGCATTAAGACGACAAGGAGCAGACCGCTCTGATACCACTGATCCGGATTTTATGAGCAGAACGAAATGAATACAGATTATTATCAGATGCTTAACACAAAATAACAGAGATACAGTAAAACTGGTTTTCTATTCAATAAGGAAATAAGCTAGAACTGTAAAATGCAGCGGAAAACAAGCTTGCTGGAATGGTGGCGGCTTATCTCTGAGAAGAGATGTGACGGCTGCTCTCATTTCGCAAGAAGATGGTTACAATGAGGCTCTCAAGGCCTTTTTACAATAAACAGGAATGTAAAAAACCCTAGACATCCAAAAACCTAACCCTAGGAGATGAAGCGCCAAAAGTCATGTGGGCCCCGTTTGGGTAAGTTAGTACATCAACTTCCCGGGGTCATAACTTTTGCATACGATCTCCGTTTGGGGCGCTCGGTAGCCCGTTGGAAAGGTCTATCCGAGATTTACAACTTTCGACTAGGGCCAAATGTATGCCGGAGGTGACCATTTGGCCCCCCAAATTGCCAAAAAAGGTCGTTTAGGGCCTCAAAATGGCCCCGGAAGTTCAGGACCCGAAAAACTGCTAAAAATAGTACAATACCAAAATTGCCATAAAACTGTTTTGAGCCAGTTGGAAAGCTGGGTGGCCACCAATATCCACCTAGATCAATCCTCCCTCCTTAGGAATCAATGGTCTCCATTGCGTTGAGTTCCCCCATCAGATGAGGAAATTTCTGCTGAATTTGGCCTTGGGTGAGCCACTTGCCTTGGTGCAGGAGCTGCCCTACTTTGACAACTCGATAAAGCTGGATCCTTTGATGTCGAGTGCCCTTGATCTGTGTGTCTGCAATATGATCACCGGATGCTTGTTGTAGGCAATGAGGGTTGAGCTCTGTTGGTGTCAACTTCTCTGCTATCTCTGAGGTGTCTAATAGTGGTGGGAAATATGGCCGAAGGAGAGCCACGTTGAAGACTGGATGCAGACCCAGGAAGGGGGGAATGTTGAGCTCAAAAGAATTGTCACCCACCGCCTTGGTGATGGTTTATGGCCCATAACGGAGTGGGCGAAGCTTTCGATGGGGCCCTGTAAGGCGTTCTTTCTGCAAATGCAACCAAACTTTGTCGCCCACCTGAAACTTATGTGGCACCCGATGTTGATCATGGCACTGCTTGTACTTGGCATTAGACTTCTGTAGAATATCCTGAACCTGTTGGCGGATATGCTGGATCCATTCAATGAACCGGGCGGCTTTGTCAGCTTCTGGGGACGAGTCGGCCGAGGTGGTCGCAAGGGGAAGTGCAACATCCATGGGGCCCAATGGTTGGAATCCCAATCCCACCTGAAAGGGGCTGTGGCCAGTTGAGCTATGCAAGGCTCGGTTGTAGCTATGTTGGACATAGGGGAGACTCTCATCCCATGTGCGGGGGTGTGTTGAATTGTACATGCGCAGGATATGTACGACCATCTGGTTGACGACCTCCGTTTGTCCATCGGTTTGGGGGTGGAAGGCAGTAGATTTGGTGAGCTTGGTATCCAGCAGTGACCAGAGGCTTGACCAGAATGAGCTAAGGAACCGACTGTCACGGTCTGAGATAATGGTCTGTGGGATCCCAAAATGTACCCATACTCGTTCAAAGAAGATCTTGGCAGTGGCTTCTGCTGTGATGTTCTTCTTGCAAGCGGCTAGAATCGCCATCTTGGAAAAGCGATCAACAACCACGAAAACATAGTCGTTTCCCCTCTTGGTGGACGGGAGGCCCGACATGTAGTCCATTGAGATGGATTCCCATGGCCTGTCAGGAGTTGGCAGAGGGGTGTATAGGCCCTGTTTCTTAGTGGTCGGTTTGGCAATAGCGCAAGCAGTGCAGGACCTGATATACTTGCCGACATCCTGTCAAAGTTTCGGCCAGTAGAAATGTTTCTGCAACACTGCCACTGTCTTTTCGACGCCAAAGTGTCCTGCCACCCGACTATAGTGAGCTTCCCAAATCAGCTTCGCACGCTCGCTTGATGGAACGCAGAGATGGCCCATATGACACAACAACCCGTCCTGAAGATGGAAATTAGCAACCACTGAGTTGTTTCCCAACATTTGATAGGTGGTGGAGAAGTCAGGGTCTGTCTCGTAGAGGTGAGGCCATCCGGAGGTCTCGTGGCCACAAGAGTCTAGCACCGTGGTAAGTGCCGCGACTGGAGGTCGACTAAGGCAGTCAGCAACTCGGTTGGTATTCCCTGTCTTATATTTGATGTTGAGGTGGAACTGCTGTAAATATGTTGACCACTTCTGATGGCGGTCATTCTGCAACTTTCCTTGGGTCTGCATGAACTGTAGTTGCTTGTGATCAGTGTGGATGACTGTCTCCTTCCCAAGAATGTAATGTCTCCACTGGCGGCAGGCTTGTACAATGGAGTACATTTCTTTGTCATAGGTAGGGTACTTGCGGACAGCATCTGATAGTGTCTCACTATGATATGCCACGGGGTGGCCGTGTTGAGTGAGAACGGAACCCACAGCATAATCTGAAGCATCTGTCTCGATCTCAAAGGGATGTTGCAGGTTCGGTAATGAGAGTACCGGCGATGAGCACAAACGCTTCTTCAAGTCATCGAAGGCTTGTTGTTTGGACAGGCCCCACACAAATTTTGCCTTACCACCACCCCTGGTCACTTGGCTGAGGGCCCATGCGATATGAGAGAATCCCAGCACGAACCGGCGATAGAAATTGGCGAGGCCCAAGAAGATCCGAAGTTCAGTGAGTGTGGTTGGGGCTGGCCAGTCACGGATGACCTGGATCTTGGCTGGATCCACATGCACACCATGTCGATCAACGATGTAGCCTAAGTAATGGACCCTGTCCATGCCGAAGGAGCATTTTTCCAAGTTTGCATATAGTTTGTGCTTCCGCAGGGTGTGCAGAACCTGCTGAATATGCTGCAAGTGTTCCTCCCAAGTCTTGCTGTAGATGAGGATGTCATCCAAATACACCACTACAAAATTGTTGGTGAAAGGTCGTAGGATATCGTCCATCATCCTCATAAAAGTTGTTGGAGCATTTGTCAAACCAAAAGGCATGACCAGCCATTCAAAGAGACCTTCTTTTGACTTGAAGGAAGTCTTCCATACATCTGTCTGTTGTATTGGGACCTGGTGGTAGCCCGACTTCAGATCAATCTTACTGAAGTATTTGGCCCCCGTGAGCTGTTCAAGGAGGTCGTCGATTCGGGGAATCGGGTACCGGTTACGGACTGTGATTTTATTCAGGGCCCGGTAATCAATGCAGAGTCGCCAGGTCCCATCTTTCTTCTGCACCAGCACGATTGGGCTCCCACAAGGTGATGAACTGGGACGGATGTGCCCCTTGTGGAGCAATTCTTGGATCTGCCTCTTGATCTCCTCGTTTTCCAATAGAGAGCGGCGATAGACTGGCCCATTGGGTAGCGGTGCGCCTGGGGTCAGATCGATGGGATGCTTGACCTGGCAGTGCAGAGGTACCCCGGTCGGAGAGGAGAAGATATCTGAGTATCCTTCCACCACCTTATCCACTTGCTTCTGTTGTGTGGATAGATCGGTCGCGGAGGCCCGGGATGTGGCTGCGATCTTTCTTTCACTCTGAGAGCGAATCACGAAGAAGACAAATTTCCCGGTCTGAGAGATGACCTTCCTGTATTGCTTGGCAGAGATCAAGGAAATAGCACTAGGAGGGACTGCCTCGGGTATCCTGTACAATTTCCTGTTCAAAGAAATAATAACACTACGAGGCCTAGACTCATATACAGCGTGACGTTTCCATAAATAAGGTTGGCCCAAAAGAACATCTGAAACTTCGAGAGGAGCAACATCACACAATACCTCGTCCTTGAAGGGCTTGATGCCGTATGGCAGTCGGCACTGTTGGCTGACGCGGAGATCGCTTCCTTTGTGGAGCCATCCAATGGTGTAGGGTTGTGGGTGCGGCGTTGTCGGCAGGGCCAGGCGCTTGACGACCTCTGCTGAGATGAGATTCTTCTGGCTACCGCTATCAACGATGAAATGCAGCGGGGTGCCTTTTACCCACATCTGTGAATGGAAGAGGCGTTCTCCTTCTTCTGGCTCGTCTGGTTCATCAGGCTGGAGCTTGGTGGTGGAAACGGTGGCACTGGGTTCCGCGTCAATGATCCGTTTTCCCCTTTCTGGTTCGGACTCAGAGTCAGAACCAGTATCTGATTCAGATGCTTTCACTTCGGCCACCAGCGACTGCTTTGAGCGGCAATCAGCAGTGTTATGCCAAGGGCTCTTATGGAAGTCGCACCACTTCCCGGTATCTTTCTTTGTTTTTCCGGTGTCCTTCTTTGCTTGCGGCTTGGACTGGTTGTCCTGATGCTGTCCATCTTTGCTCTGTCCTTTATTCTGTGGGTTGGGGCTGCCCTTTCCTGTCTTTTGCTGTGAAGGGTTCCCAGGCCCAAATTGCCGTGTCTTTTGTTTGAGCTTCTGCTCGATTTTGACAGCATATCGGTAGGCCGCGCCCAAGGAAGAGATGTCCAGAAATTCCATTTCGGTCTGGATGTATCTATGCAAACCACCGCGATACTTGAGCACCAGATGTCGCTCTGAATCTTTGATACCCAGCTTGGTGCGCAAGGTATGGAAGATATTTGTGAACTCTGGCACTGCTTGGTCTCTTTCTTGTCGCAGTGTGGTCCATTTGGTATACAAATCGTCATAACTTCCAACAGGGTAGTATTGTTCCTTAATAGAATCCCTGAAGGATTCCCAGGTGGCCGTGACTGAAAATAATGAGGCTTCTTCTGTGTCCTTTTGCTCGCAGAATGTTTCCCACCAATCTTTGACATGGGGAACGGCTTTGAGGAGCGCAAAAGTAATCTTTTCTTTATTCGAAAAGTTATGGACAGAAAAATACCCTTCTAATAGATTCAACCACTTGTCTACAGCATCTGCGTCTATCTGTCCTTCAAATATAGGGATATCAAAGTTGATTTGTACCTTGAAGGGGGCGGCGCCTCCGCTCGAGGAAGATGCGTCGCTTATTGGTAGTCGCCGAAGGATTTGCGCGAAATTATCCATCATCTCGTTCCTCTGCTGCGTGAGGGCTTCCTCAAGCAACATTTTGATAGGATCTCCTGTCCCGTCATCTTTCTTTTCTCCTGCCATGAGAGGTCGCTTGGGCGTGCGATAGCTCTTGTCCTCAAGAGAAACAAGCTCGAGACCCAATTCTTTGTACCCTGACCTCGTTGGGGACATGCATTAAGACGACAAGGAGCAGACCGCTCTGATACCACTGATCCGGATTTTATGAGCAGAACGAAATGAATACAGATTATTATCAGATGCTTAACACAAAATAACAGAGATACAGTAAAACTGGTTTTCTATTCAATAAGGAAATAAGCTAGAACTGTAAAATGCAGCGGAAAACAAGCTTGCTGGAATGGTGGCGGCTTATCTCTGAGAAGAGATGTGACGGCTGCTCTCATTTCGCAAGAAGATGGTTACAATGAGGCTCTCAAGGCCTTTTTACAATAAACAGGAATGTCAAAAACCCTAGACATCCAAAAACCTAACCCTAGGAGATGAAGCGCCAAAAGTCATGTGGGCCCCGTTTGGGTAAGTTAGTACATCAACTTCCCGGGGTCGTAACTTTTGCATACGATCTCCGTTTGGGGCGCTCGGTAGCCCGTTGGAAAGGTGTATCCGAGATTTACAACTTTCGACTGGGGCCAAATGTATGTCGGAGGCGAGCATTTGGCCCCCCAAATTTCCAAAAAAGGTCGTTTAGGGCCTCAAAATGGCCCCGGAAGTTCAGGACCCGAAAAACTGCTAAAAATAGTACAATACCAAAATTGCCATAAAACTGTTTTGAGTCAGTTGGAAAGGTGGGTGGCCACCAATATCCACCTGGATCATTCCATCTCTACCAGAACATACTATCGAGAGTGTGCACAACTCTCAGCATGTCAGCAAAGAGGTTTCATTCTAGACAAGCAACAATGGAATGTTTGTCCAACTTACCAATCATATGCACATTAGTAGTATAGTGTTCAATGCTCTTTGAATGTTTACACTCAGCATTATATATTCTAGGAATACAAATATGCATACAACCTATTACAGGCAATATCATTACTATTTCAAATAACAACTCAAATACTTATCTTTTATGTTTGTGTGGTTGCCTCCCGCTTGATCTTTTGTATGTCTTTTGAACTTCTATTC
Source organism: Larix kaempferi (assembly GCA_027924585.1). NCBI lineage: Eukaryota > Viridiplantae > Streptophyta > Pinopsida > Pinales > Pinaceae > Larix > Larix kaempferi. The sequence goes on from BSBM01000305.1 coordinate 21,422,338, forward strand.
ATTCTGTACCACTGTGCATGCTCAAGAGTCATCCTCATGATCTCATACACAAACATACACTCATTAGTATATTCTAAATGCTATCAAAACATTATAGTTCTAAATAATCTTGAAAATGTATAGTCATGATTATAGTTAATAAACATTAGTATTCAAGATTTCAGGGAAGTCTTCTTTTACTCATGCATATCATCAATCAAGATAAAAGACATAATATGCATAATCCCTTGATTACTAACTTTATGAATAAGCATAACCAATCATTCCAAGTATACTTATATAGGGGAACCTAACACAAGGTAAGATTCATGGGAAACATACCTGGATTAGTATACCTACTTGGTTATGTACAACATACCTAAACAATCTCTTCAATGATTTAGAGATCCTGAGCTAGAACTTGCATGTCTCATAGGTTAAGCATAATATAACAAAGTCATACATACCTCGTAAGTAGAACAAAGATTATGGATGAGTCTTTGTCTTCATGTTTCATGGTCATGGAACCTGATTTTTCTTTTGTGATGTACCTGTATCTTGCTAGCAGACAACATCAACCTCACACAACATCATAATGCATTAGTACAATCATATAGCCCTAATCAATGAATGTCTTTGATCATTCACATGCATTCATACTGTTACTAGGGTGATAAGACATTTCTAACATTAATCAAGATTGTACTAATAAATAATATGAAGACAAACACATCATGAACTTAATCAAGAATTAGATTTCAAGACATACCTGAGCCTTCTTAAGTCATACCTGTCGAGACTTCTTGTAGTCTTCTTATGTAAGGCCTTAGCCTCAACTCCCCCTAAAACTTGATCTGGAGCTTGATTAGGGTTTGCTAGAGAAAACCTAAAAATTTAATCTATGACTTTCACACTTCTGAATGGATGAAAGAATATGTCTTGCTGAGCTGATCAAACTAGCATACTTAAATTTTGGAATTTCCAAAATTTGACCCCTCAAAATTGCCTTCGAAACTTCTGGATCTTCTGGACAGGATCCCGAACTAGGGTTTGATGAATCCCACCCTTCTACCCAAACAAAAGGTTCGATCCAAGCCTCTAAACTCTTATTTTTCTTAGGAGTTTCCAGCCGTGGTTACAGACTTCAAAAATTCCAACTTTTGCTGAAGCCCTAATTTTCCGTCTTTCTGATCAAAATCCCGAACTGGAGTTTGATCAAGCCCGGTCTTCCACCCAACCAAAAAATTAGATCTTGGTCTCTAAATTTCAATTTTCTTGAGTATCATTCAGCCGTGGACTCCGATTCCAAAAATTCTAACTTTCTCCGAAACCCTAAATTCCGGAAGCCATGAATAAAGGTGCTCGAAAAATAATTCTGTTTTGACAGAAATATGCACCTGATTGTTTCTGCTATAACTCTGAAATTTTTGCTCCACAGGGTCTGAAACCCTTTTTCTGCAGTAGCCTGACCTGTCATCTTTCCATCCCGACAGGTCTGACCTCAATTGGGTTTTCTGAGAGAGAGTTATGCCAAGTGTCGCAGCGTGACCTGTTTATGGGATAAAACAGGAGAGCGAACTTGTACGGCATGCCGTGTGTCACTGTTTGAACTTCGGCCTCTGAAAACTTTTCCTGAGATAGATAGACCTGTTATATTTCCATCCTAATAGGTCTGACCTCAATTGGACTCTCTGAGAGAGAGTTATTCCAAGTGTCGCAACGTGACCTGTTTATGGGATAAAACAGGAGAGCAAACTTGTACGGCGTGCCACGTGTCACTGGTTAAACTTCGGACTCTGAAAACGTTTCCTGAGATAGTACAGTCTGTGTACTACTTGTCACTTTTTACGAAATTTCATTTGGATCTTCCTAGCCCAAGTTATGACCTTTTTTCCTAGGTCACCTGATTTTGACTAAAATCTGGAAGAGGCAGAAACCCTAACTTGTACTGATCATAACTCACAAAGTAAAACGAATCTGAGGGTTCCCTTTGGACACAAGGTACCTGGGGATGTTATATTCGACCTGTAAACTTTTCAGACCCTGAACCTTCGCAGAAATGGATTTATAGCGAAAGTTCCAAGATGACTTGTTTTTTCTATGTAAAACCCTAACCTTCAAATTGTCGTAAGTAAAGCAAGTGTCGTAAGTGCCATACCTTGCCTTCCTTCAGGTTAGCTCTGATACCATGTTAAGATTTAATATGCTAAGACAGAAAATAGCAGCATTACATTCCATTTCACAATAATAGCATATACAGGATCACTGAAGAAACAACAAGCATAGCATAAACACAAGAGACAGAGATTTATCCTGGGAAACCCTCATGGGGTAGAAAACCCAGCAAAGCTTCCTCAATATAGATGACCAGCAATATACAAAGATGAAACCCTGAGACATGATCTCCTCCTCCACAATAGCAGACCTCTCCTCCACAAGTGCGCTATCCTCAAGTGAGTGAATGTGTATAATGAGGAACACACCTCCTCTATTTATACACTACTCTGATATGTATTTTACACAAGTACATGTAGGCTCGTATTTAACCATTAGGTTAAATACCCCATTATAACTGACCGGGCCGACCCCCACATGGTGGGTCTAATAACCCTTTGACCCACATAACACATACAGGGCCGACCCCCACTAGGGAAGTCTAATAACCCAAGTTACCACATTCCAACGGAGGAATAAACATCTCCGGATATACAATAAGATCGTCACGGAGGAATGAAACATCTCCGAAATAATAAAGTACAAATATAATATTCTTTGAAGTTACAATATCTCAACATTTATGTGAATAGAGACTTAGGAATTATGAGTCCACCTTCTATACCTTAAGTGATTTAATTAATAATCGTGGTTGATGAGATGTAAAATTACAAGAACATCAACTTACAATTCTTGGAAAATTTAAAGTTTCCCTCAAGCTAAGCTACTGACAAAACATACAATTAAATCTAACTAAAAATTCACGACTTGTTACAAAGATAACTATGCAAGTTACACAAGTAAATAGTTACACTTCCTATGGAATGAATTTGCATGTATATTACATTGGCCACTATGGAACACTAATGAAAATTAGGGATTCTACCATTGAACTCTTCTGAGAAAAAGAGAAAAAATGTGCAAGTCACCAAGATCATGCAAAATAAAATTCCAAAAACCTTGATTCCTTACAAGGGTTGCTAAGTGAGTTTGCATGCTAGTTAATGAATTTGCATGTCACTAGAGGTTAGAAAACAACTAAAAACAACCTAGTAAGTAAGATTAACTGATCAAGATTCTAAACCCAAAATGGAGTAGTCAATCTATTTTAGGGATTTTGTTGCAATGATGAGCAAAATTTGTTAATATATCCAAGTTGTGAGCGAGACAATATACAATGGTTATTTATTTGACAAGCATGAGAGTACTATAATAGAAAATAAATAACTAAGCATGCAAGCAATCATATCATAATATTAAATACAAGAATGTAATTCAAATACAATAAATGGATGGAAAAAACAAAACTCATATATTCTTCAAATGGAAAAGCATACAAATGTGTTACATCATTTGAGAAAAAATAATTTGAGGCAATTTAGCTCCAACACTCTCCTTGGGATGGGTCATTTTTCTTTATTAAAATATCTCTCTAGCTATAGTGACTGAAGAACACTTACTTCCTTAATGAAATAACTCAAGTAAGAATGAATACAATGAATGGTAAAGATGAGAGAATGAGGTGTTTGATCTCCAAGCTCTTTCTTCCCACATGACCTTACAATTATTCTCTTCTTCAAGTCTACCCCATGGCTTTGATTTATAGAAAAATTATGAGATTCAATGAAGAAATATTTCCAAACCATCTTCCCAAACCCTAGCACATACCCTCATCCAAACCCTAGCACTAAACCATCTTCTTCATCCTCACCATCACCATCACCATCACCGTCAACGTCTTCATCATCACCACCATCTTCATCATCATCATTAACTCTAACTCTAACCTTAATTCAATTTCCTTCTCTAACTCTAGACCTAACCCTCACCCAAACCCTAGCACTAAGCCATCTTCTTCATCCTCACCATCACCATCACCATCACCGTCACCATCATTATCATCATTAACTCTAACTCTAACCCTAATTCAATTTCCTTCTATGATTCTAGCCCTAACCCTCACCCAAACCCTAGCACTAATCCATATTCTTCATCCTCACCATCACCATCACCATCACTGTCACCATCACCATCATCATCATGTCTTCATCATCATCATTAACTCTAACTCTAACCCTAATTCAATTTTCTTCTATGATTCTAGCCCTAACCATCACCCAAATACTAGCACTAATCCATCTTCTTCATCCTCGCCATCACCATCACCATCACCGTCACCGTCACCATAATCATCATGTCTTCATCATCATCATTAACTCTAACTCTAGCCCTAACCCTCACCCAAACCCTAGCACTAAACCATCTTCTTCATCCTCACCATCACCATCACTGTAATGTCCCCATTCAAATAATTTCATAGTAAGACAATCCCATCAATCCTACTAGTTTCCTAGGTTGGATGGGCACATGTGGTATAATAATAAGGAAGCTAATAAATAATGTTTAGACATTAGAAGGGTTCAATTATTTAATAAATAGATTGAATAAAGAAATTCAAGAGAAATCCTAGATGGCAAATGATTTTGGAGACATATGGAGGATGTGGGACCCACACTAGCTTGATTTTTCATAATACATGGTATCTCTCTCTTGCAAATTCGAATTAATGGGAAGGTGAACACTCTTGGGTGAGTTGGTAAGTCATAACACATGTCATTTAGCATCTTAGGTCGAATTGGGAAGGATTGGTAACCTCCATGGAAGATAAAGAGTCAAATTGGAAGTTTGTGGACACTTGGGCTAGATTCCCTAGCCCCTATGACACCAATGATGGAGCATCTATGACAAATATGACAAATTGCAGACCTGACCTCTGACATATGACCACTATGACATGTCAGCCCCAAAAATAGGCTCAAGGAAGGCGCTCATGGGAGTTGGAGAAGCCAAAGAGACTCAAAATCGAATTTGGGAGAAGATGGAAGGTTGGAACTAGGAGACAAGTGGCAAATGTGGAATATTTCCTAAATGGAAATATATTGAATCTATTGAGAGGATTTCGACCCTTAGAAGGCTAATGATGGTTATAAAATGTAGAAATGAAGTATGAGAATGGATTTTGATGATTTGAGAAAAATTGCATTTGTGAAGAGAGAGCTAGTGGATGACTAGTTTCTTGCCTTAGCCAATTTCGAGGGTGAAAGATTCCCATCCAAGTTGGTGTTTGGAGAGGCCACTTAGGTATTTCATGGTGCTTTAATGGAGTTTGTATTTGCAGGTAGCAGCTACAGGAAGTTTCATGGTTTGGTTTAGTACAGCACTTTCTCTCCACCGTTTCCAGTTTTGAAGGCATATTCATGCTCCTTGAGGGAGGGCGTTTTTGGTGAGCACTTGTGCTTCTTGAGAGAGATTTACATTATATATTTCTAATTGTAATATATTCATATCCTCTGTTATTAATATTCAGAAATTCTCAGGTCGAAATACCCACTGGTTGTATGCAAAACTATTGATTAATGAGCAAACAATGTCCATTTCCCCAATGCATCGATGTATGACACTATAATGTTGATTATTTCGAATGGATTGATGATTCTCTGATATATTTGTGATAAATATACTGCCATGGATGTCTTCTACAAGTTTCATGTACTGTACTTGAGCATTTGCAGCATTTTTACTCAGTTTAGTTGTATTGGGAGGTGAAATAGTGCCATTTCCCCAAGGGTCGAATTGGGGGTTTTTGCTGTTGAATGTGAGAGAGTTAGAATAGTAGTAAAAATCAATTAATGGTGCACATGATACCTTAATCACATACTTAAAACATTATATACCTATGTTCATAAATTTGTGGGAGTTTGGAGGCATTTGGAAGGCCATTTGCAGTGTTACCCGAGGAGGATTTGATGCACAAATTACTAGTCAAAATTACATATATTGATCAGAATACAAATAAAGTTTGCAGAAGTATTTGGAGGGCCATAAAACATCCCTAAACCTGATATTCAAGTATAAATACCATTCATACACTCCTACAGAAGATTTGGGAGCATTTGGGTTGATTTGGAGGTCAAAACAGTAAAACTAGTCAAAGGTCGAAATTGGGGAAAAAAGTGGAAAATTGGGCATTTTAATAAAATTTTGAAAAAGGGTCATTACAATCACCACCAACATCAACGTCTTCATCATCACCACCATCTTCATCATCATCACTAACTCTAACTCTAACCCTAATTCAATTTCCTTCTATAACTCTAGCCCTAACCCTCACCCAAACCCTAGCACTAAGCCATCTTCTTCATCCTCACCATCACCGTCACCATCACCATCATCATCAACGTCTTCATCATCAACACCATATCCGTCATCATCATTAACTCTAACTCTAACCCTAACTCTAACTCTAACTCTAACTCTAACTCTAGGTTCCTCATCAACATCTCCATCATCATCATCTTCTCCATCGTCATCATCTTCATCACCATCACCATCACCATCACCATCACCATCACCATCACCATCACCATCACCATCATCATCATCATCATCATCATCATAAGTGCCCGACGGATGATTTTGCAGAGTTGACCCCCGTGTGCAAAAATTGCACACTCCCTCACTGAGCAAAACCCTATTTTCCAAGATGGATGTACAAGATGGCACCGAGGCCACGAGACCAGAGGAGAGGGGCACCCATGGCACTATCCTGGCATCTTGAATCCAACGGATTCAATGGTTCATCGATCGGAGCCACGTTCATCATTCTATGGCTCGTTCCGTCTCGCATCCAAAAGGCCTTCATGGACACCTACTGGATACCTGCTGAGGGCATAGAAGTCCAACCGTGTAGCAAAACCGGGCTCCGGAGAGTCCTACAAGTGTGTCTAGGCAAGTTCCATTTAGGAACGCTGGCTGTAAGTGCCCAGCGGACGATTTTGCAAAGTTGACCCCCGTGTGCAAAAATTGCACACTCCCTCACTGAGCAAAACCCTAGTTTCCAAGATGGACGTACAAGATGGCATCGGGGCCACAGGATTGGAGGAGAGGGGTGCCCCTGGCACTATCCCGGCGTCCTAAATCCAATGGAGTTGACAGTTTGTCGATTGAAGCCACGTTCGTCATTCTATGGCTCGTTCCATCTCGCGTTCCTTGTACTGTAATCCACGTGTTCCTTGTACTGTGCCGCAACTATAGGAACGCGATCGATCTATGTCAACCACTAGCCAAAAATTTCTCCCCACACGTCCTACCACCGATGATGTTTGTTGATCTCTTGCTCGTTCTGACATTGTTGCGGAGCACCATTGAACTATGGATTCTGCATCTCGGATATGAGGTTCCCTGTCAAACCTCATCTCTTCCCTTCGTAGTGCGGTCTTGATGCATGCACCGGCCCCATCATGCTCGCCTTTGCCGTGCCCGGTCTCAAAATAGTTCCAGATATGCAACACATTGCAAGTCTTATGCAAAGTACTCATCCATTGGAATACTCAGGAATTTTTGAACTGGCCCGCAAAACCATCCGACCATATTCAGTGCAGATCCATCTGTATATCTCTCTCCTTCAATTGATCATAGAAAATTCGAAAACAATGTTGCACATAATGCAGATCATGGGTTCTATCATCACTTATGTAAAAGTTTGTCTCCTTCAGTATTATCCTCTTGTCATTGCTGCTCTTTGGCCCATGCCTATACATAATATGTACCATGATGATGACTTGGTCTGAATGGTAGTATTGACTCTGGATTTCATTTTGTGGCTGAAGGGTGTAATTTTCTGCAAAATCCACAATTGACACTATGGTTCCAACGGGAAATGTGTCCCTGTATTTTTTGTACTGCTCATATTGCCATCGTGCTACATGCACATGTTGAACATACTGCTCTGTTTTCTCGTAGAATTCCGTCAATAAGTCACATACTGGTACCTGTTACCATGGAAACAAGAGAAATATTACAATGTGGCCTTTGGAAAAATGTATATGCCATAAATTGAACATGTAATATGAAAAATATGCAATATTCATTTGTACCTGTGACTTTACCAATGAAATCTTTTTACATTCTTTGACACTGTCTAATTGATAGGTCATGTACTTGAAGCTCTGCATCTCCACACCCATCATGCCAAATATTGTGTCCTTGCTTTCATGAATGCAACGGTTCAAAAGAGAAAACCCACTGCACATAGAACATGTCCCATATAGACACGAATTTTTATAATACTTTTGTCCTTCGGGCCTTGGACACATGATGTTGTGGATAAAGTCTCTTGATGCATTCGGTGGTAGTATGGATTCATTGCAGCCTTGTGCAATGTTAGTATGCAAATCACAAAATATATGTTTATATGTGTCATAATAATATTCATATTCTATGTGGTATCTACAACAATAAGTGTTCCAATCAATGCATATACGAACATACCATGGTTTTCATTTCTCAAAGGACTTTTGGCCAAGGTTCAATTGTGTGTGCTCGTTCCTGAATCTCTCATAGAGTTCAGTCTGTGTGGTGTCAAGGAAGTGTTTAACATGGGGCTCACGTTCAGTAGAACCTTTTCTCAGTTTTAGCACGTCTCTTTGGTTTGATGAAGGTCTAGTATGATCATGCCAAAACTTTTATACTAACTCCTTAACAGCATCAATTAGCTTCCTATCTGCACGAGGCAACCTACCAACAAAATCCCAACAATCGTTTCCACCCGGAGTGTCAATATTTTCTCTTATAACAGAGTACTTTTTAATAGTTTTTCTATTTAATTTGAGTATGTGAGAGGTGTGTGATAGCAGGCGACGTTGCCTTGTGGACTTGCTTACAACTGATTCCGCTAAAACACGACGAGCCGCACAAAGATCTTTTGTACGAGACTTCTTCCCAATCGCATTAAATGCAAATTGGAGATTTCTAACAATATGATTGTTGGCCTCTGAACTTTTAACCATCTTTATTCCCAAAATTCTCCTAACAATAGCTAAAGAACGTGAATTTAACAAACATAGCAATAATTGACATTTACCTGCATCACCTTTGGATTTAAAATATTCTTTCACAATTTTGTTGCATTGCCATTCGATAGTGCGTTTTGGAAACTTGCCTTCAAGCCCCGACATAGCACTCTCATCCACATGAATACGTCTAGGAGTTCTTCTTCTTGCACTAAACAGTCGAGGTAGGGAGGGTGGACATGAGACATGAATACCGGAGCTTGTTTGTTGTGGTGCTTCGTTCATAGATTGGGCCATAATGGGAGTGTGGTCGATGGGGTTGTGGTCTTCTTGGGGAGATTGAAAATTAAGCAAGGCTTGTATGTACATCTCTACACATGCATCATCTCCCAAAATTCTTGTGTCGTGAGGAACTTTAGAATGACTCGTTGATGGATTGTAGGTTGGAGATTGTGTTGATGTTGGAATTTGAGTTGGGTCCGTTGGATGCGACCGCTTTACCCATGGTTCTGAACAAGAGGTTGTCATGTCAACAACTGTGTTAGGATCAGTGGAAGGATCTGGGGCAATGATAGGACCATGTCTCAATCTTTCCATTCCCAACCTGGCCTTTTCTCTTAAGTCATTGACATTTTCAATGGGCAGATTCCTTCTTCTTCTTTTTTTGCGTTTCGTGAGTTTCCCATCTCCAAAAGTCTCTTTAACACAACTATCAGGCCTATCCCTGCAAAAGAAACAACAAATAAGATATTAGTGCCATTATACAATGAACTTGACACATTCCAACATAGCTTACCACTTTACAAATTAACATATACAACTACAGACTATGTTGGTTTATTTGTGTTCGAATAAACATCATTATCCCTTACAATTCCAATCAATATAGATGATGTTTGGTCAAGTGTAGAGAGGAGAAACTAGTGTCTTGCCTGGCCATGAATTCATAAAAATTATGTAGTAACACCCTACAACAGAGATGGCTAGATATGTCTTGGGAATAGTTTGATAGTTTTTCTACATCAAATAAGGTAACCTTAATTAATTGCATTTTTTGCTTTCTCCCTTAATGTTATCAATTCTGGGACTTTGCACCTAGTTTGATTGCTTTGTCTTCCTATTGGAATGGTATATCCTTCCATTTGAGGCAATGTCTTTTACCATCGTAAATTACTAGGTTATATAACACATTAAGGAGTTGAAGAAACAACAACAAACTATTTCCTTAGATCTATAAACCTTGAGATGATAGAATGTGGTTTTGAGTTTAAAATACCCATGGTTGAATTCAACAATGCATCACAATAGAATGAATGTATACCTTGTTTTGTGCAAAACCTTTAGGAGGATGCAAAGGTTTCTAACAAAGATCATGGTATTGGGAAGGGTGATTAGGAGAAATATAATTTGACCTTTCAATGTGCAATATCTAGGGTGGGGAGGTGTTGGAGAGTGGGGAACTAGGGACTATACCAACAATCATCATGTTGAATAGAGCATGAAGTGGGGAAGTCTTGGTTTTTGGAAAAAAAATCATTGTTAGAGGTGAGGGGATATTGTAAGGATGGTAAATATGGATGAAAATGATCATATTTGGATTCATAGAGAAAGGAAAGGTGCATATACTTACAGATATCCGCATTCCATACAATGGTATTGAATGAGAGATGAGAGAGTTGAGGTTTTGTGGATGAGTTGAAGTGATATTTTTAGTTATGTTTAGTGAGTGTGTGGTTTTTTTTTGCTAGCATAATATGAGGTGAAAAGAACAAAATAACTTGGGAACTAATTACACAATGAGGAGGTTGCATACTTCATCTTGTCTAGTGTTCATATAAGTTTTTTTAGATGTGAACTTGGGAAATCTTCTTGTCAAATTCATTGTTGTCTATGAATGGATATTGTTGTGGGAATATGACAAAAACAAAAAGGCATGGGCTCATCTCAAATCTTGTGAATGAAAAGACTCATTTACAATTCACCATACCTCTATAGAAATGATCTCCACTTGCAATGGAAACTAGTAGCTTGAATGAATCCACTAGATTCCAAGAACACTGAAGATGTTTGATAGATTCCAAGGGTGATTTTGTGTCCAATAGATCAAAGAGTGTCCAAAATATCAATGAGTGTGAGCCAATGAGCAACCTGAAAGCTTGAAAGCCGCGGAAGAAGTGAAACCCGTGATTTTTGTAGAATTCCCGGGAAACAGAGAGCACTGTTTTTTTTTAACTAGTAACAAGGACGCGCACACATGTTAAAACATGCACACGCGTGTTTTTCACGCGTACACGTGAGGAGCGCTCACATGGACGCGCCCTTGTACAACATATAAACTATTTATTCCCCAACGTTTACACCATTTAATGCCAAAGCTTCCCCCCACTTCGAAAATATTTGCATAAATTGGACTCGGTGATTAAGTTTGAAGGGTGGGTCTTAATTTTTATTGGATTGGATTACTCTTTGACACATTTGATAATTTATGGTTGTCTATGCGCCTGGACCCAATTGACATTGTAAGGTGAGGATGTGCATGCATAATAATCCTTATTTATTACTGTGCGATGAGGATTTAAAAGGAAGAGGATGTAAAGACGTGTTATTTTTATACGTATTTTGATGGTGAGTGTCGAAGAGAACTTGGTGATAAACCACAATTCCTGAGCCAAAACTTGTTTTTTTAAATTTTATTAATAAGCATTGTGGTACTTTGGTCCAAATGTTTTTTCTAACTCATTGTTTCTCCATATTGTCTGCCTACTGCCACCTCACTATATCAATGCATAAAATCAACCTCTTCTTGGCTTGTGGTTATAGTTGCATGCCATTGAGTGTTGTTTAGAGTTTCTGTGAGTCTGTGACATTCATGCAATAAATGAAGTCTTGTAGAGGAGGATTCATCAAAGAGGCAAATTGAATTTCATTTTTACAAAACACATCTTTTGTAAAGATCTAATTCCATGAATGCATCCTCAGCCTACCATGCAAGACCGTGGATATGTTGAAAAGCATTGAACATCATCGAAGAATGAAAACCGGTTCCTCGAGATCTTTTTGAAACATATTGAGCTCAATTGAATTCCACCTGGGCCTTAATTGAAAATTCTAGACCTCACGCGTCATCAATAACACATAGAATCCATGACCCTATCCCTCTACACGGAGCCTCCTCCTCCTCCTCCTCCTCCTCATAATCATCTTCGTCATCGTCATCATCATCATCATCATCATCATCATCATCCTCGTCATTGTCATCATCCTCATCATCATCATCATCATCATCGTTCCACTTCCTCATCCTCATCCTCATCCTCCTCCTCCTCCTTGACATCATCTTGGTCATCATATTCATCATCATCTTCATCATCAACATCGTCATCATCCGCATCATCATCATCCATCATATTCTTCATCATCTTCATCATCATCATGATTATCAATGATGATGATGATGAAGATGATGGATGATGATGCAGATGAGTACGAATATGAAGATGATGATGTTGATGATGACGAATATGATCACCATCATCATCCTCATTATCCTCCTCCTCCTCCTCATCATCATCATAATCATCCTTGTCATCATCATCCTCATCGTCATCATCCACGCCAT
>BSBM01000305.1:21437500-21595000 GCA_027924585.1 Larix kaempferi
GAACCCACACAACTACACACAAAAACATACATCCTAAAAAAAAAAATGTTGATTGATTAGGTTAAGACCATGATATCGAGGGCTAACGCTGGGCCTCATCATTTTAGGGATGGGCTGACTTCCTTAATTAAAAAAATAAAAATTAACATAAATAAATATGGAAAATTAACGCCGCACTAGAACGACCTGTGATCTACGACTGTATATAATTTTTTTAACAAAAATCCACCATTTGAATATCGAACCAGAGGGCTAACGCAAACATATTCATTATATTTTCTTAAAAAAATAACATGCCAACCTTAGGAGAACCCCATTTTTTGGGAGTTATACTTAATTTCCATAAATAATATTTATATATTCCGAAAGGTAATCCGATTTTCTACGTTTGATCTTCTTGCATTATATTCCAAAAAGTTTTGTAGGTAGCTCTAATATTGCTTTTTGACGTTCAGATTTCTATTTTTCCAGAAGTCCATTGTGACTAACGCCTCATGAGTGGCCAGCATTATCTTGCACCAGCCCTTATGCTTCCTCTTCTTAGAACAACAATCACTGTCACTGCTGTCATGAACATAATTATAATTACTTTGATTAGATTCAGATGAAGAGTAGTTATTAATTTTACCATTCTTTGCTTTCTTACTCTTATGTTTGTGAGACATTGTACCAGAATCAGAATTTACTTATGATTTTCTTCCTCTTTCCTGGCTATGGTATTTCTCCATTGAAATCTGATTTAACTCATCACGTGCCTTCTAATTCGTTCATTCTCTTTTTTAACAGTCCTTATTTCATATTTTAAATCTTTTACAGTACATAGCAGTTCAGAAGATTGATTATTTAGCTCTACGTAAATTCCTTCATTACCATTATTGTGTGCATTGTTATTATGTTCATTATGATGAGGAGATATGTCCTCTGTTGATTCCTCCAGTATATCCATACCTACAATTTAAACGTCAAACTGTTCTATACAGAAACAAAATTTAAATAAAGTCAGTAACTAAGTTTTCTGTTTTATTTTCTGTTTTGCATGTGTGGGCCTATTTCAAGCCTAAAGTTTGAACTTTTAACCATCTTTATGCCCAAAATTCTCCTAACAACAGCTAAAGAACGTGACTTTGACAAACATAGCAATAATTGACATTTACCTGCATCACTTTTGGATTCAAAATATTCTTTGACAATTTTGTTGCATTTCCATTCGATAGTGCGTTTTGGCAACTTGCCTTCAAGCCCCAACATAGCACTCTCATCCAAAATGAATACGTCTAGGAGTTCTTCTTCTTGCACTGGATAGTCGAGGTAGGGAGGGTGGACATGAGATATGAATACCAGAGCTTGTTTGTTGTGGTGCTTCGTTCACAGTGGGCCATAATGGGAGTGTGGTCGACATGGTTGTGGTCTTCTTGGGGAGATTGCAAATTAAGCAAGGCTTGTATGTCCATCTCTACACATGCAGCATCTCCCAAAATTCTTGTGTCATGAGGAAGTTCAGCATGACTCGTTGATGGATTGTTGGTTGGAGATTGCATTGATGTTGGAATTTGAGTTGGGTCCATTGGACGCGACCACTTTACCTGTGGTTCTGAACAAGAGGTTGTCATGTCAAAAACTGTTTTAAGATCAGTGGCAGGATCTGGGGCAATGATAGGACCATGTCTCAATATTTCCATTCCCAACCTGGCCTTTTCTCTTAAGTCATTGACCTTTTCAATGGGAAGATTTGTTCTATGTTTTCTTTTTGCGTTTCGTGAGTTTTCCATCTCCAAAAGTCTCTTTAACACAACTATCAGGCCTACCCCTACAAAAGAAACAAGAAATAAGATAAATTAGTGCCATTATTCAATGAACTTGACACATTCCAACATAACTTACCACTTTACAAATTAACATATACAACTACAGACTATGTTGGTTTATTTGTGTTCAAATAAACATCATTATCCCTTACAATTCCAATCAATATAGATGATGGTTGGTCAAGTGTAGAGTGGAGAAACTAGTGTCTTGCCTAGCCATGAATTCATAAAAATTATGGTAGTAACACCCTACAACAAAGATGGCTAGAGATGCCTTGGGAATAGTTTGATAGTTTTACTACATCAAATAAGGTAACCTACGAGAATAGTTTGGGAATAGTTTTTCTTATTGGTTTACATCATATTTTTCACCTTAATTAGTTGCATTTTTTGCTTTCTCCCTTAATGTTATCAATTCTAAATTTTGCACCTAGTTTGATTGCTTTGTCTTCATAGTATAATGGTATATCCTTCCATATGAGGCAATGTCCTTTACCATCATAAATTACTAGGTTATATAACACCTTAAGGAGTTGAAGAAACAACAACAAACTATTTCCTTATCTATAAACCTTGAGATGATAGAATGTGATTTTGAGTTTAAAATACCCATGGTTGAATTCAGCAATGCATCACAATAGAATGAATGTATACCTTTTATTGTGCAAAACCTTAAGGAGGATGCAAAGGTTTCTAACAAGGATCATGGTCTTGGTAAGGGTGATTAAGGGGAGTATAATTTGACCATTCAATGTGCAATATCTAAGGTGGGGAGGTGTTGGAGAGTGGGGAACTAGGGACTATACCAACAATGATCATGTTGAATAGAGCATGAAGTGGGAAAGTCTTGGTTTTTGGAAAAAAAATCAGTATTAAAGGTGAGGGGATATTGTAAGGATGGTAAATATGGATGAATATTATCATATTTGGATTCATATAGAAAGGAAAGGTGCATATACTTATAGATATCCTCATTCCAAACAATGGTATTGTATAAGAGATGAGAGAGTTGAGGTTTTGTGGATGAGTTGAAGTGATATTTTTAGTCATGTTTAGTGAGTGTGTAGTATTTTTTGCTATCATAATATGAGGTGAAAAGAACAAAATTAACTTGGGAACTAATTACACAATGAGGAGGTTGCATACTTCATCTTGTCTAGTGTTCATATGAGTTTTTTTAGATGTGAACTTGGGAAATCTTCTCAAGTCAAATTCATTGTTGTTTATGCATGGATATTGTTGTGGGAATATGATAAAAACGTAAAGGCAGGGAGAATCTCAAATCTTGTGAATGAAAAGACTTATTTAAAATTCACCATACCTCTATAGAAATGATCTCCACTTGCAATGGAAACTGGTAGCTTGAATGTATCCACTAGATTCCAAGACCACTGAAGATGTTTGTTAGATTCCAAGGGTGATTTTGTGTCCAATAGATCAATGAGTGTCCAAAATATCATTGAGTGTGAGCCAATAAGAAACCTGTAAGAGCTTGAAACCCGCGGAAGAAATGAAACTCTTTTTTTTGGTAGAATTCCTGAGAAACAGAGAACTCTATTTTTTTTTAACTAGTAACAGGGACATGCACGCGTGCACGCGTGTTTTTAGCGCGTAAACATCACTAGCACGCACACGCTAAAACACGCGCACATGCCCCTGCATAACGTTTGAACCATTTATTCCCCAACGTTCACACCATTTAATGCCAAACCTTCCCCCACTTCGAAAATATTTGCATAAATTGGACTCAATGATGAAGTTTGAAGGGTGGGTCTTAATTTTTATTTGAAGGGCCTACTCTTTGCGTCTTGACACATTTGATAATTTATGGTTGTCTATGCGCCTTGACCCATTTGATATTGTAAGGTGAGGATGTGCATGCATAATAATCCTTATTTATGACTATGCGATGAGGATTTAAATGGAAGAGGATGTAAACACATGTTATTTGTATACGTATTTTGATGGCGAGTGTCGAAGAGGAACGTGGTGATAAACCACATATGTTTGGAAGGACGGAGGGAGGTTACATGATCATGATCATGCCACCCATCAAATTGAAGACAATTCCTGAGCCAAAAATTGTTTTTTTAAATTTTATAAATAACCATTGTGGTACTTTGCTCCAAATTGTTTTTCTAACTCATTGTTTCTCCATATTGTGTGCCTACTGCCACCTCTCTATATCAATGCATAAAATCAACCTCTGCTTGGTTTGTGGTTATAGTTGCATGCCATTATTTTTAGTTGCATGCCATTAAGTGTTGTTTAGAGTTTTCATGAGTCTGTGACAATCATGCAATAAATGAAGTCTTGTAGAGGAGGACTCATCAAAGAGGCAATTTGAATTTCATTTTGACAAAAAACATATTTTGTAAAGATCAAATGCCATGAATGCATCCTCATCCTACCATGCAAGACCATGGATATGTTGAAAAGCATTGAACATCATCAAAGCATGAAAATAAGTTCCTCGAGATATTTTTGAAGCATATTGAGCTCAATTGAATTCCACCTGGGCCTTAATTGAAAATTCTAGACCTCACGCATCATCAATAACACATAGAATCCATGACACTATCCCTCTACAAGGAGCCTTTTGCATATGAATTGAATATTGTTGCCATTATAATGTCTTGGACATTAAGGATTTATCTTGGTTCCTTAACCATGGTTAGTGGAGGGAAACAAGAACCTCCAACACTAACTCTTTCTTCTTAGGCACAAACACCATGAATGAGTCCCTGGACCACCACATATGAAATCTATAGGGTATTAGTCAACTTCAAGTGTGTTATGTGTGCGATGACTAGGCTAGTTGTGAACCAAAAATGGGTCTCTAGGTCTGACCAAGTTATATGGACAAAAAGAAGCTTCTCATGCCTTAAATGAAGATTCTGGGGCTCAAGCACCTTGAACAACACCTACAACCCAAGAAGCTTCTTAGGATACAATGTTGAATTCATCTTCAAACCACCACACATAACCCTTGTGGGGTATCTCTAGCAAATGTAGAGGGATACATATACCATGATTAGGATACATTGCATGCCTTAACCATCATCATCATCATCATCATCATCATCATCTTCATCATAACCATCATATTCATCGTCATAATCATCATCAACATCATATTCATCGTCGTCGTCATCATCATCATCATCATCACCGCCACCTTCTTCATCATCGTCATCATCATCAACATCTTCGTCATCATCATCAACATCTTCGTCATCATCATCATCATCATTAACATCATCGTCATCATCATCTTCTTCATCATCATCATTGATAATGATGATGATGACGAAGATGATGATGATGATGATGATTATGATGATGATGAAGATGATGGATGATCACGAAGATGAGTATGAAGATGAATATGTTGATGTTGATGATGACGAATATGATCATCATCCTGCTCCTCCTCCTCCTCCTCCTCCTCATCATCATAATCATCTCCGTCATCATTAGCATCATCATCCTCCTCCTCCTCCTCATCATCTTCATCCTCGTCATCATCCTCATCATCATCATCATTATCAATGAATATGATGAAGAAGACGATCATATTCTTCATCATCATCATCATCATCATCATTATCATCATCATCATCCTCGTCATCATCATCATCTCCATCATCATCATCATTATTGTCACCCACTTCCTCATCATCATCCCCATACTCATCATCATCATCATCATCATCATCTTGGCCATCATCTTCATCATCAACATCATCATCATTGTCATCATCATCATCAACATCATCATCATCTTCTTCTTCATCATCACCATTGATAATGATGATGATGAGGAAGCTGATGATGACGATGAAGATGACAGATGATGATGAAGATGAGTACGAAGATGAAGATGATGATGCTGATGATGACGAATATGATCATCCTCCTCCTCCTCCTCCTCCTCCTCATCATAATCATCTTTGTCATCATCAACATCATCATCATCATCCTCATCCTCATCATCCTCATCATCCTCATCATCTTCATCATCATCATCATCGTTATCACCCACTTCCTCATCATCATCCCCATCCTCATCATCATCATCATCATCATCTTGGTCATCATATTGATCATCAACATCGTCATCATTGACATCATCATCATCATCATCATCATCATCATCATCAATCATCATCATCTTCATCATCCTCATCCTCATCATCATCTTCGTCATCATCATCATTGATGATGATGATTGTGAAGATGAGTACGAAGATGAAAATGATGATGTTGATGATGACGAATATGATCATCCTTCTCCTCCTCCTCCTCCTCCTCATAATAATCTTCTTCTTCATCATCATCATCATCCTCATTGTCATCATCCTCATCATCGTCATCATCCTCGTCATCATCATCATCTCCATCATCATCATCATCGTTACCACCCACTTCCTCATCATCATCCTCATCCTCATCCTCATCATCATCTTCATCATCATACTGGCCATTATCTTTATCATCAATATCATCATCATCGTTATCATCATCACACTAGTACAAATTGAGAGATAAATGATTTAAAAAATGACCAAAATCCGCATATAAATGACCATTTTTGAGTTGGTGACCACTGGTAGAAAATATGTGGCCATATTTAGCTTGGTCATTTATATCTTATATTGTGGTCATATATTTGGTCGTATATTTGGTCCTTTATAGATTATATATGTGGTCATTTATATGCATATTTTGGTCATTTTTTTGGTCACTTATCTCTCATGTTGTACTAGTGGTCGTTTATATGCAAAGTTTAGTCATTTTTTTAGTCATTTATCTATTTTTAGTGGTTTCGGAATATAAATAAGGCATGGAGGAATCGAACCACCAACCTCCTGCCTGTAAGGCAGGTGCTCTACCATTGAGCTAGCACCCTTAAATAGATTTCCTTATGGATTGATATGAGAATAAAATTTCCAACAGTTAACACCATCTTGCCAAATTCTGGAAAAGGATCACATACCTCTATCCGAGTGGTACCAAATCAAGAATCGCAATTGTCTTTTCCTGATCTTGGGCATCTGCATTTCCCTCTTGACTGGTTTTCCCCTTTGGGGTTTTTTCAAGGTCATTGGACCAAATATTCCTGTGTCAAATGTGTTTTACAGTATGTTGTTCATGAGTTATTTCCACTGCAAATGTGTACTTAGCTACTGTGTTTCAGCTTGCTATTCACTGGAAAGTGTGCATGTGATATGCATTTTTTTTTTTATGATTGTTGAAGACTGAGATCTGTGAAATTCTAAGTGTTTGACTGAGTTTAAGTCATATTGGGAGAAATCTGTAGCTGAGTTTTTTATTTCATATTTCTTAACATAGATAACAAGAAGTATGTAGCATGCACATACATATCAGCCTATTGTTTGGGGATCAAGACACAAAATAGTATAAAACATTAATACGGGGCATGGAAAGCGACTACTAAAAATAAAATATTATAGCTGCAATTGAGCTTTTTTTTATATGCAAATGTTTAACTTAAAACTACACAAGAGATTATTTAAACTCTAACTCTAAACATGCCCGCAGAAAGCAAACTTGCATATGTTAAGAACTAATCTAGCTTCAAATTCTAGGAACCTGTTACCTCAAACTCTCAAAAATGTGTCTACATAAGAAGCTCAACCAAAAGTGGTTGGATTTTTTTCCACAAAAACATGTGTATTAGCTTACTTTCTAGGCTTTCACTTTCATTTTCATAAATGTCCTCCATCTAAATATCAATGTCATCTACAACTTCTTCCTCAATGCTTGAAACAGATAGCATTTCCTTAAGTACATCAGACAAGCATTTTTTTGTAAAAATCGACTTGCATAACATATCCATACAAATAACTACTGTATGGATCAGTCCATCTCCTGCTTCATCAGATGCCTTCTTCACCCTACTTTCCTTGTTCCGTGTTTTCTCCTGTGTTGAAACTAAGCTTGAAGTTGATTTTAATAAACACATTAATTGCAGCAGTGGACCTCCCAGAAATTTCATGTCACCACAAAAAAGGGCCTTGAGTGTATTTTGAGACACCCCTTGCATCAGTGACTCAGTAGAAAATGCTTTCAGATGATGCAAACATGTTCTCAATGCAAATGATGCAAGCTTGAAGTGATGGATAGTTTGCTTCCTAGATGCTCCTTGGCTATAATGTTGGGAAGTTGGTTGGCTGGAAGATATGTTATCAGTGTTAATTAACTTCAATGAAGCCTCTAAGAGGTAAGCAATGTTTGAAGTTGTTAAGAAAGGGATTCTCTCTTGAGAACTTGGTGGCGCTGCAAGTGAACCATGTTTCAAATTGAGATTGGAATGAGTTCCATCTTCTTGAGTCTGTAGAGAACCTACAAGTTATGATGAATTTAAAATATTGAAGATATTCGGTAAGCACAAGGAAAGGAAGACTCACTTCAAGTTGTAGTTCACCAAACTGGTGGAGAATCTCAAAAAATATGCTTGTTGCATAAAACGTCTTTGCAGTATTCCTAAAATACAAATAGGAATGTTATCAAATGTCTAAATAGTAAAACCTATAAAAGTAAATCCAAGATACTATACATTATCCCATATCATTGACATCAACCATACACATCAAACTAATAATCTCTTTAAAGCAAGTATCTACTTCATATACTTAAAAGCTGGCAGCGAGCCTCATGGGAAGTAAATCATAACATCATTGACTAGATTGGAAACTGAGAAAACTACACATAACTATAAAACATCCAAACGTTGCACAATAGCCATCAACACAAATAAATCATGTTGAAATGGTCATACAAGTCTACCCACCCTGCTCTATCTTGTTTGTCAGCTTTTGCAAAAACATTCGAAGCAAAGCCCTCTACATAAAGATTATCATCATGACCCAACGTCAAATCATTCCTGTCCTACATAATAAAACAAAAAAAGTCGTAAGAACACATGCATTTTTTTATAACTTAATAATGATTCTTAAATCCATTGAACGAAATGAATATTGACTTTGCTCTACCTTTAAGATATGGATTTTCTTTTTGAAAAGTTAATTTGAAGTTGGTTCATTTAAATATACCAAATATCAATATGCAGTCAATTTCCTAAATCCCTCAAACTAAGGTAGCTTGAAATTGCTTTAACTGTAGGGTTATTGTTTCACTATGCCTTTTGATCTCTTCTGGATAACTTGTACTAATATTTTGGAAGTAGTGTAGTTCCTAACTACTAGTCTTAAGCTATCTGTAATAATGTTTTTATCACCGTATTTTGCCAAAAAAATCTCATAAAGTTCATATGTTTTCGGACTTTGGAGCTTTCACTTATCTGCTGATGATTCTCAAGTATTCGGTAGATGAAAATATACAAAATTTACTTGTGTAGATGGATATCTGTCTAGATTCCTAGTTATAGTACTTGCAAACACCTACAATCAATGGTCCCATGCTTTTCATTTTATAAAGTTAGTTTTTTTCCCGGAGAGGCATCTTTAGTATTTCATGAGATAGATCTCCATTCCTCAAATCTGATACTCTGATAACTCTAAACCAGTTCTGTAATTCCTATGCTCTTCTCATCTCCAAGAGAGTATGCAAATATACTGGTAAATAGAGCCACCTTAGGTTCAAACTACATCCAGTTCCTATCTCCAAAAGAGTATACTCAGAAGTTGGTAAATAAAGCCAGCTTGGTTCAAATTACACTCGATTATACATAACTAAGATAGAATTTGTGTAATGCAACCTTTGTTAATCCCGTAGATAAGAAATATGTTCAGACCAACATAATTTCTTAGCCCTAGGAAACTCATTAAAAGGAGAATGTCATTTGACAAGGAAAAAATATTTAATCCAAAAAAATGAGAGTGCGAGTGTAGATTCAGATAGCTCTGGAAACAATGATCTAACACAAAGCATTCAACCAATGGCAAGTCATATCATTCTCTAGAACATCCGAATCTCTCTAATATGGATCCTATAATTTATGGTGGAAGGAGTAGTTCTCATCTTACTATTATTCAAAGATGAATCAAAAGAAATATCTGTTAGCAATATTCAACTAGAGACATGTATTGTCTTCAATGTTGCAGTAAGAGTTAAAGTTCTCTTTAGGTGATTTCTATTCAAATTGCACTCTAGATCCACCAGTACATTACTTTTAATAGAAAGATATGGCTTATTTTCCCTGTTCATGAAAAGCAATCTCTGCTATGAAATGAAAACAATAGGAAGGAATGTTACACCTTCACCTTTTCTACATAATAAGGAAAAAAAAAATCCTAAACAAATTTGAGAGTGCAAGTATAGATTTGGACAACTTTGGGAACAGTAGTCTAACAAAGAGCATTCAAACACTGGAAAATCAAATCAAACCACAAAGAGCATTCAAGCAATGTCAACTCAAAACATTCTCTAAAACATCCAACAAGTTACTTAGCCAAAAGCAAACATTTTGAGAATTAGCCTCATCGTGATAAGTGGAAGCTCAACTCCAAAAATACATTAAATGAATTTTGTTGTTACTTTCTAAATTTTATTTTAATATTTATAAATAATTTAAAACAATACAAATTACATATACATGACAATTTTCCATTTTAAGGAATTTTGAAATTGTCACTGTTTTAGAAACCCATACCTGTCTCTGGTTTCAGGGGATAACATTCAAAAGAAAGCCACCTCGATCTGACAATTAAAGCTATCCATATTTTTTCAACTACCATTTTTATTAGGCTAACCAGAATTTAGCTGTAACAAAACTAGTCCTCCATTATTTAGCCCACTTGTATTGTATGGTTGTCATTTATTATTAGCCTAACTAGAATTAAGCTGTAACAAAACTAGTCTTCCATTACAGCTTGAGTGAACCTAACAGTTAACAACATGTGTTTCCTCGTTGGACATCCACAGGTTGAAATTTAGATGGGAATAGGGCATGTACAACTCCGTATAATGGGCAGCCAAATCACTGCATGGAGGTATTCCCTTGTCACACAAACAAGGTGTTCTTACACATCATTTTGGTGTTTGACTAGGTCGTGACGACCTAAAAAATAGATTATTATTATTATTATGATATGGGTCATTGATCACCTTCATATCATAGGTAAATGTAAAGATGTGTCAAAACATTTTATCTATGGGTCACTCACTACAACTAAGACTAGATGCAGCTATAGGAAACACTAAAGGCCATATATCATCCTTTTATGCCTACAAATGTATTAAAGGCTTATATATAAAAAAATTATTTGCCAGCCTAGCTAGAAATATAGAAGGAAAAATTAAAAGGAAGACAATATGCTGGTCAGTCATGGCCCACATCCAAATGCCTTCCCCATATTAAAGTTGTTGGACATCACAAAAAATATACATTTACTATACATTTGATGAGGATATTCAATGAGAAATTATTCAGTGGGTACTCGTTCATATCACACAGTGAACACTGTCCAACAAGCTAGGGGCTCTGCCATAGTTTTATGTATATATAGTGCATACTTTGTTGCTTGGTTGGTAATCTGCTTCAGTGAGGATTCTTGGCTCCATCTAGATCTTTAAGGATCGTTTTCACATGCACCCCTGGAAAAATAATAGGGCGTAAGAAAGGTGAGATGGTGTATTTGCACATACAACCACATGTTGAAACAACTTTGTCATGCATCAACCTTATCAAGACATGTGTTCTCTTTAACCGTATGGATGGCATCAAATATCATTTAATAAACTACTAATGATACAGTTTGCAGAGTGTTTCCATGTCCTTTCAATTAATCACACACAATCATATAGGGCACATTTTTGTTTAAAGGTCTGGATTATAATCAAATTGGCTATCATCATGAAGTCATGCTATATATGTGTGTGTTGGGAAGTAATCATTATAGTGTGGCGTGGTTTTCCTTTCTGTAAGTGATTCAAGAAACATGTTTCGAGGAATAGCAATGCAAAGAGAGAACTTTCTTTGGCTTACATGGTAGGTATGGGTAGCTAGTTATTCTGCAAAAATAAACTAGAGTCTAGTGCAAGCTTCACAAGCCCTTTGTACATAGCCTCCTTGACCCTGTTGAAGGAAGTTATACAAGTAATTAAAATCTATGTGTTATAACCTAGAAATAAATATCATGGATCACGTTGTTTACATACCTATTGTGAAAGACAACTTTGCAATAACCCTTTGAGCTCTTGAAATAGATTCAACCCTACAGGACTAGGGAGTTTTGTTTGTTGACTACAGCTAGCTTGACTTGAAAATGGAAAAGTTTCTGAATCATTGCCTGGAAACTGTTTTTCTGATATAATTAAATCTATTATGGCTCTAGTTGCAGCCATGCGTGCAGCTTCTTCCTGTCCAAACATTGCCTTTCATAGAACCAGAACAGTGTAATTCCGTGAATGTGAGAGTTGTCAATGCTGAATATTTTTATTAGATTTTTTCTTTTGAAATGAGTGTTATTTTAAAATTGGGATAATCACTTGAAGGTCACGGTTCATCTGAAAAAGTGGGCATATAGCTCTGATAAGAGAGGAAGCAAATAAGGAATTCAAAAAGGTGAAATAATCTAAGCACGCCTTCAAGCGAGCAGCGTGCTCCAGTAGCAGATGTGGATATTGCTGGACTAGTTGATCAAGTAACCTCCAAAACAAAATTAGATATTTGTACAGAATAATACAAAACAGTCATGAAGTTGTGCTCATATGAGATCACCTGATGACTAGCGAGCTTTGTTGAGGCTTCAGAGAAATTATGCGAAATTTACTCTGCTCAATAATCTGCAAATTACAATAATTGCATAAATCAAATAATTGCAAATAGACTTTCCCAATCAAGAGACCCAAAAGAAAATTTAAATTATAAGACTTTTTTGTAGTAAGAAACCAAAAATACAGTTAGCACAAACCTCATTCCGTGCCATCTCATGAACTTTGAATGTTGTCTGCAGTACTTGGATACCTAGCTCCTTGCTCCCTACCAATCCTTCAAAACTAACGGAGTCTGCTGCAAAAGACATCTTACCAGCTTCAAAAGATTCAAGCAAAGCAAAACCAATCCTGAATACACTTGGTATAATATGGTCTCGTCCAAGGACCAAAACTGCTATATTGAACCTGAGATTCATAAGCCAAGAAAGGACATCAAATGGAAGTGCAGAAAGTAAGAGAACATGTAGAAGGGAACCCGTCTCACCTAAATGATGCTACTGTAGAAGGGAACCCGGTTCAAAACCATTTGGAAATTATGCAAATGGTAGGGTTAGGGTTTGGCAACCCTTTTTATGCTGTTGTTTGAAAGTTGGGGTACACCAAGAATGAAAACAATGAAAAATATTGTTTTCAGCTGTTTTAACTATGTATTTTTTAATTTTTGTTGGGGAATTCCAAAGTCTAGTCATGTCCTAAAGATGACCAGAAAAATAGGTGTCCTGTAAAAAAAAGTGAAATAGGTAACTTGTGGTTTGGCACCAGAAGTGACCTGCATACAAGGACAAAATTCTCCCCTGAGGCTGAGCCATTCAACATATTAGGGAAATTAAACCTATGTGGCGTGTCTAAACATACTGCCATATTACTTATCGGTGGAAGTGAAATACCAAAGGGATACCATGGCCAAACATACCACCATATTCACCATTGAATCACAAGGGGAGTGGTCAAACATACCGTCATATTTCTTATAAGGAGAAGCGAAAGAAATTGTTTCTCATCGAGGCCCAGATCCCGACATAAACATGGAAAGAGGTCGAATCCTTTTTCCACCAAAGTGCTTGACAAGTTTGAGAGCGTCTATGCCGAGCTCTCTACGAAAAGAGAATATATTGCGAAGAATATTGGTGCACCAATGTCCCTGGTGAAGTTCGTTTCTTCAAAGAATGGATGGATTCCGGTGGTGGTGAGGCACAGAGTGGGAAATGGGAAGCAAAATGGTGGCACGGGTGCTTCTTGGGCCTCTATCCTGGGACCCGTTGATAAAAATAATCTGGAGGAAGGGGATTTGAAGAGAAAATATGAAAGGAATGACGGTAATGGCGTGTCTGAGAGTATATCAATTTCTGGGTTCAACGAGAGGAGTCATAGAAATTCAGTTGTTTCTGTCTCCACGGTCGTGGCCATGGTCATGGCGGTGGGAAGTGCGATGGGTATAATGTTTATTTTGAGTGGGGTTTCATACTTGACAATGCTATGTAGAAACACTAAGACTAGTCTGAATGGAGGAGGCATTGAAGAAATTGCAGAACAGAAACACATCTATAAGCTGAGCAGAAGAACCCTAAGGCCAAGCCTTTGTGTGAGTGCATCTAGCAGCCCTCTTAGAGCTCATGTTCATCCAATCAATTTCTTTGATTCGGCTTCTCTGAAGCCGAAAAACATCAATCCTAAGCACAAACATCATCACTCTAAAGCTTACAAAAATATTTTCAAAGATTAAAGAAATCCCATAAATACAATGGAACCAAAGTGATAAGGGTAGGAATTGTTACCCATGATTGTGTTGCAGTAGTTGAGCTAAGGTTTCGAACCCACCCCAAAGATTGTTGAAAAAATTGATGGCCAATTGAAGCAGAATCTCACAAATATGGCACCGATCCACATAATAAAACCATCTAAAAACCTAACAGACAGACAAATCTTGCGATCACCCCACTTAGAAAACACGATCCTTAAGCCGATCTACTCACCTATATGGAGAGTTCTAGATAACCCTCCAAGTACTGAAAAAATTTGAACCGACGTTTTCCTCTGGCTAATGGAAAAGTCCCTTCCACCTCCACTCGTGCCAAAATAACAAATCTATTAGTGTGTTTTGGTATAAAATGAAATTTGTTTTGTGTTTGTTTAATATGGTCATGTTTATTTATTTTTAATATACTAAATTTATTTGTTCTAAATTTTTAAATTTATTTATTTTATTTTGTTTTTGTTTAATTTATTTTTTATATACTATAAATTTATCTGTATATAATGTCTCAACTAAGCTAATATAAGTCTAGAACATGTATTATTTGTTTTTTCTTTATATTATATGCAAAATTAACATAAGTCTAGAGCTTTACAAAATAAAAATATGTATATTATAGGATCAAAATGATATACTGGAGATTATGTAGCATCTCTATATGCACAAAGTTCGAGCTACCAAACTGGAAACTGCATCTTTAAACCTGTCTTTGATGAACTACCTCTATCCATCTAAAAGGTGAGGAGAAAAGATTTAAAATTTTACTATTTAAGGAATAGAATTTTAGAAGGGGTAAATAAAGATGGGAGATTTAATATAAAAGGGGTTTTTTTATTTATTTTTAATGGGTGATATATGTTTTTTCTTCTCAAGGGAAACACCAACATGGTATTTTTAACTTTCTAGACATTGAATTGATGAGTTGGCATCCATATATAAGATCAACAAATTAACAGGGAGGCACAAAATAGGAGGATTTCTACTGATGAGATGCAAAAGATTCTTACTTGCCGAAACTTCAAACAAGTGTCGAAAGGGTCAAACGATGATGATTTTTTCCAAACAAAATATGAACTAGATCAATGTGTTAAGTTAAACACAATGGTATAAATTTCAAGACATGGCGATACAACTTTGAATAAGAAATGACCAATCTCCAATACATGACATTAACTGGACTATGACGATGTAAAATACGCAACTTGGCAAGTCTGTCGAAGGGGTAATATAGAATCTTAAATAGAGAATGATATAGAGATGTGATAAGAATATTTCCCTAGCTGAACAGAAGACTATATATGTATAAGGTTGTTAATGTAAGGGGTGCAAATTTGCTTCATGCATTAATGCTGAACTATGACACATGAGGGGGTCTACAATTTACTAAATTTTAACACTGCTGATGGATTCAGATGGGGTCTCTGAATCCATCGGCAGTGTTAAAATTTAGTAAATTGTACAAATTCATTGTCAAAATTATAACTTTTGATTGTCGAAGTGACAAAACTAAAAATGACCAAATAAATGACCAATTGTTTGTGGTCATTTTTAGTTTAGTTTTTATCTTGTGACCAAATTGGTCATTTTTAGTTTAGCTCTTATCTTGTGACCAAATTGGTCATTTTTAGTTAGCTCACTTAAAATTTATCAATTTTGGTCATTTATCCCTTAAAAAAACTATGGCAACCAAATTTTTTGGTCGCGTGGTCACTTATCTCTCATTTTGTACTAGTGTCATCAACATCATCATCATCATCTTCATCATCATCATCATCTTCTTCATCATCATCATTGATAATGATGATGATGACGAAGATGATGATGATGATGATGATGATGATGAAGATGATGATGAAGATGAGTACGAAGATGAAGATGATGATGACGAATATGATCATCATCATCATCCTCATCCTCATCATCATCATCATCATCATCATAATCATCTTCGTCATCATCAATATCATCATCATCATCATCCTCGTCATCGTCATCATCCTCGCCATCATCACCATCATCATCGTTATCACCCAATTCTTCATCATCATCCCCATCCTCATGATCATGATCATCATCATCTCCATTATCATCATCATCATCGTTATCACCCAATTCCTCATCATCATCCCCATCCTCACCATCATCATCATCATCATCATCGTGGCCATCATCTTCATCATCAACATCATCATCATCGTGATCATCATCATCATCTTCATCATCATCATCATCATCATCATCATCATCATCATCATCATCATCTTTGTCATCATCATCATTATCAATGATGACATCATCATCATCATCTTCGTCGTCATCATCATTATCAATGATGATGACGACGAATATGATGGATGATGATGAAGATGAGTACAAAGATGAAGATGATGATGCTGATGATGACGAATATGATGATGATGATGATCATCGTTGTCACTCACTTCCTCATCCTCATCCTCATCTTGGTCATCATCTTCATCATCAACAACATCATCATCATCATCACCCTCTTCCTCATCATCATCATCATCATCTTGGTCATCATCTTCATCATCAACATCATCATCATCATCATCATCATCATCAACTTCATCCATTCAATAGGATTTTTATATGGATGCATATGTGCTTAAGCTATGGTTTAGTCCGATTTTACTGAATAGCGCATACGCACACAATAGCGCTTATGCACTATTAGTGTGTACGCGCTATTAGTGCGTACGCGCTAGCTATGCGTACATGCATTTAAAACAACGTGCATGCGCCTTTAAATCAATGCACATGCACCATTTAAATTTTTAAGTTTTGGCAGGTAATTCCTTTCCCACCAACGTGGTGGATGACTTGCCTGCTATGGTTTTAGGTTCAAGTTGCCAAAATACATATAATACTATTAAAAAATACATCTTATTCTATAACTTCTTATGTTTCGAGCATGATTCTGCGTATGCTACACTAGTCCACTGCTAATGAAATTGCACACACTTGTAGAACTATGTGTGCAGATTCCGAATATGTAATTTTTTATTAAATCTATTATTTGTTCCTATTTTTTAATTAATTTCAATTGCACTAACGTCAATCTTACACAAAAAGTAGGTTATTTCTTTCGTCTATAACTTTTGATTGGCTCACCTATTTTGAAAACAAAAAAGAACCCACACAAGTACACACAAAGACCTACATCCTAAAAAAAAAAAGGTTCATTGATTATGTTAAGACCATCATGTTGTGCACTAACGCTCAACCTAGTCATTCTAGGGCTTGGCCGACTTCCTTAATTAAAAAAAAAAAAAATTAATATAAATAAATATAGAAAAATAGCACTGCACTAGAATACCCTGTTAGCTATGACTGTATATAAATTTTTTCACAAAATTCCACCATTTGCATACCGAACCAGGGAACTAACGCAAACATATTCATTATGTTTTCTTAAAAAGATAACATACCAACCTTAGGAGAACCCCATTTTTTGGGAGTTATACTTAATTTCCATAAATAATATTTATATATTCCAGAAGGTAATCAGATTGTCTACGTTTAATCTTCTTTCGCCATATTCCAAAAAGTTGTGTAGGTAGCTCTAATATTGCTTTTTGACGTTCAGATTTCTGTTTTTCCACGAGTCCATTGCGACTAATGCGTCATGAGTGGCCAGCATTAGCTTGCACCAACCCAAAACCTTCTAGGAAGATTAAAAAAATTGAATTTCATATTGTGGCATAAACATGGAGGAATGTCACAATCCAACCTAAAATTTGATGAATGTCACAATGCGACAAAACCCTAAAATGTGGCATAACAATTGATTGATGTCCCAAGTCGACATAACCCTATAGTATGTGATAAAACCCTTGCAAAACCTTCTAGGAACATTAAAATTTTGAATTTCAGATTGTGACAAACATGAAGGAATGTCGCAACCCAACATAAAACTCGATGAACGTCACAATGTGACAAAACCTAAATGTGACATAATAATTTATTAATGTCCCAAACTAAAATAACCCTATAAAGAAAGAAAGGGCAATGGCTTTGTTCCCATGATTCTGGACGACGAACAACCCGAGTAAGTAATATGCCACAGGCCTGATCTTCTCTAGAATATAAAACAGTCCCACAAATCGAGGAAAAAGTTTGGATCCCTTTTAAAACCTTATGGAACTCTTCTTGGGATTAACTCACAAGAAGGCACTATCACCAACTCAATAGTTACGTTCCACTCTATGCACATCCATATAACTTTTCTATTGATCCTGAGCCTCTTTCCATCTTTGTATAATTAATAACACTTGTTCTTCCATTTACTAATGGATCTAAAGTCGCACCAAATATATATCCTTAAGTATATCTCAACTCAAAGAGGTTATAAAATGTTTTCCATACAAGAACTCAAATGGTGCCATGCCAATGGAGCTATGCTCATTTTTATCGTAGGAGAATAAAACCAAAGGAATATAATCTTGTAACTTGGTTTGTTGGTCCATCGAATAAATGCAAAGAATGAAAAATATTATCGGAACATTATTCTCTAGGAATTTGAGACCGAGGAAGACTCTATTTCTTGCTCCGCTACCTACGTCTATGAAGGGAGTCATATAGGAAATAGTAAAGTCAATACAATAAAGCTTGGTAGTTTGCTTATTTGGAGCCAACGAAAACAAAGAGGCTTCTAGAAACAAGTGGAAAACGCTAATATGGTAAAGCCAAGGATTGGGAGTTGTTAACGGTCCCTAAAGTGAAATTTATGATCAAATTTCCCTCAAGGAGGTTAACTCTCTTATGTCACCCACCCATCAATATAACGTGCACAATGCATGACTATAAAATGAAATAAATTTGTGAGTAGATGCCAACATTTGTTGCTACTCTAATTGGACCTGTCGAAGTAGTCGATGGTCGTTGCTGAGAAAGTAACATTTCAAATCGAACTCCGACTTTACAACGAAGAGAAGATAAAATAGATGGTGTCATAGAACAAGTGGCCACTAATAAACAATTTATAATTATATAGCCACCGAAAGAAGCTGACGAGGTCAGATGGAATAAAATGTCAAATATACATTTATAAAATTATTCAATTATTCCACGATTCAAAAATTCAATCGTATGGCTAGAAGCTCTTCTGATCCGGTCAACAAAATTTATTATCAATCTATCTTTGTCGGTTTTGTTTGGGCTTCAAGAAATTTCAGTTTTCCACGTTTCAATCTATCTGTCTCAGTTTTGTCTTTGGCTTCAATAAAATTCATGAGAGGATTCGATTCGGAGTACCAAATCGGATAAAATAAGATTAAACACGGTGGTCAGGCTTCCACGTTCCTTCGATATCCGTCCAACTCTTCGCCATATCAATACGCTACCGTAGCACGCAATGGACCAGAAGGAACGGACGACTCTTCGCCATGCCTTCGAAGTTGAATGAGATTCAGTGCCGTATCAGTCAAGAATAGGCGGGGGATTTTCTATATTTATCATTACTTGATTCCAATTGTAGAAGATCGATCAAACTGACATAGTTTCAGTTTTCTCAGAGAAGATTTTGCAGACATTTTCGATATCCGAATAGGTCAGAGGGTCGATCTTGCCCAATGCAATCAGCGTTTAGAGATCATGCTGGCCCTGTTACAGAGAGGAATGGCGACGCAGAATCACCGAGCGTCCGATTAGATATAATGGCTACTTCACCAGCCGGATATGAAGGTCGGAAACTGGTTTCTCCATTCGAACCGCAGATGGAGACAATCGAAAATCGAGACTCCCAGAGTCGTGGTGAGAAGATCGCAGCTCCCGAGAAGAAAATTACTCTGTTTGCCCTCAGGCTTGCCATTCTGGAGAAGGCCGCCAGCGGACTTGGAACCTTGGCCTTTGTATGGGCTACCGTCGTCCTCCTCGGAGGCTTCGCAATAACTTTAGGAAAAGTAGATTTCTGGTTCGTAAGCATGATATTGTTGACAGAAGGTGCTCGCATCTTCAGCAGAAGCCACGAGCTCGAGTGGCAACATGAGACGACGTTAATATCCGTGGCCTCACTCAGAGACGACGCTAAACGGCTGAGTCGCAGGTTCTATATTAATGGCAGCAACTTTATTTTAAAACGAATCTGCGGATGGTTTAATTACAAGAAAACCCTAAACCCGAAAATTAACTACCGGGAAGAAAATTCCGGTGTGGATGATCATGATTTATTGAAGAGGACTTGGTCTACATCCAAGGTTCAATTGATGCCTTATACCGGGTGGCTGTCCATATCCAGAAACGCCAGCAGGATGCTTTACTGGTTGCAATTGGTGTCAGCTTCGACATGCGTTGCTTTATCCCTCTTTCGGCTAGCCAAGCAAGACTTCGGTGAAGTTACAGGTAGCGATACCAAGAATCGGCAAGCGGCTCTCAATATTTTCTACGGCCTGTCCCTAGCCGAGGCGCTTCTGTTCCTGCTCGAGAAGGCCTACTTGCAATGGAAGATCGTTGTAAGAAAATTGCTCACGGAGGTGAACGCAGACTATGGCTTCATTCCTTCAGAGCTCCCGACGGTTCGGCGATTTTTCTATGATACATATTCGCTGTGTGTCAATGGAAGTGTTTTCGATGGATTGAAAATGGAATTTGTGTCATACAGCGTGGAGCTGCTGCAATCCAGAGGTGTTGATCAACAGCTGACAGGGGCTCGAGTTCTGGCCGCGCTTGCGAATAAAGATCGGTTTGCAGACGAGACTTTGAGGGCAATCGGAACCATGAGAGATGTGGTGGAGAAGCTGATCGAGATGCTGAATTGGAAGAACCATCACGAGCAGGAAATTCGAAGAGCAGCTGCAGAGATCATCTCCAAATTAGTTAAGAAAAACCGGAATCGCATTCGGGTGACTGACATCGCCGGGTCCATGGAATCCATAGCGTCTTTGCTTTACGATAGCAAACAGATTGAAATCCATTCGAGGCAGTACGGGAATGCATACGATTACTCTGTTTTCAATCTGCTGGGGTTGCGGATACTGAAAAACTTGGCCAACGATCACGACAACTGCGCTAAGATCGGAAGCAGCAGAGGGCTACTTCCCAAAATTATAGGACTCACAGAACTCAATCTCAACACGCGCGACTCTCAAATCAAGACTGCAAAGCTCGCTCTGCAGCTCATGGGAATGCTGGCAAGCAGTACAGGCTCGACAGGGAAGGCGTTAAGGAAAGGGATCTCGGATATAGTCTTCACCATAAGCAATCTCAGAGATGTTCTTCATTACAGAGACATAGCTACCCATGGTATGCAAATCCTGGCGATCGACACGCTGATGAGTCTTGCTCTCGAAGTGGAGGGCCGAGAGAGCATCGGTGGCACTGGCGGAGTATTGCGAAGTCTCTTCTCTGTGTTTCTCATGGAGAGGAGTAATATTGATATTTCTATTAATGGATCGAGCAACGAAGAAACGAAGGAGCTTGTGACCAAGGCAGGAGAAGCCCTGGCTCTGCTTTCGCTCGAGAATAAACAAAACTGCCGAAGAATGATGAGCCTTAAGCTGCGTGGTCACCCGAATCTGATCACGAGCCTCATCTCTGTGCTGGATAACCCGGTTCAGTGTTTTCATGTAGCCAGAATTTTTCGGAATCTGTGCGCATACGCTGAGGCAGATTCCGTTGAATTGAGGGAAATCACTGCAACAGCACCGAAGGTAGAAGATTCAAGAGAGTATTCAATTCATAGGATTAATTCGTTTTAAAATTACAGTCTTGGATTGCGATCATTTGATCTGAAAACTATGTCATCCGATCGATTAAAATTTCTTGTGATATTTGTTTTTCAGGTTTTGAAGCTTGTGATGCAGAAACGAGGGGAGCAACAGGAAACAGCCATAGGACTTGCTGCTCAGATCTTCAAGTTGATAACCAAATCGGATTTCGATCGTGTCTTCGAAGAATCGGGCAGTGTAACAAAGAGATCATTGATTTTTGAACTTGTAGACGTTTTCGGGAGGCACCCGCGTCCATCAAACGAGTTTCCGAGTATTAGGAGATTTAGCATCGAGCTTCTGATCGGTGTTATGGAGAAGGACAGAGTTGCAATATTAAGCAGTTTGAGCATGGAAATGAAAAGAGAATTGAAAGGGGCTTTGTATGGAGTTATGGAGACGACGTCGCAGATGGAGCTTTTCAGTACATTTTCCGGCAGTGTGGGACTGAGTCAGCATCGCCTGCCCATTTCATCTCTCGTAGAGTCCGCCATGGATTTGCTTCGTGATGATTAGGTGGAAAAAATAAGAGTCTGTAGACTGTGACTGTGGCCTCCGGCCCCGCCCGGGCCGCCCCCTCCGAAGAAAGAAATCTGTAAAATCGAAATGTCTGGTGAGAGAAATTTGTCATGCTTACGTGGGCTGGGTATGCA
Source organism: Larix kaempferi (assembly GCA_027924585.1). NCBI lineage: Eukaryota > Viridiplantae > Streptophyta > Pinopsida > Pinales > Pinaceae > Larix > Larix kaempferi. The sequence goes on from BSBM01000305.1 coordinate 21,460,143, forward strand.
GAATTACGTGCGTTGGGTATGCATAATGGACTTCTTTTTTTAATAGCAATAAAGCTGGCGCCCGCATGTGGGTGGAGGCACCGTATAAACATATATGTCTGGCTTCGATCCGGGGTGGGGACGGTGCAGAATGGCACCGTATAAACATATATGTGTGGGCGATTTTTTAAATTAAATGTGATGCGTGACGTGCATTTTTTAAGTTGAGAAGTAAGTTTACCAGGAGTGGCGAGATGAGTCGTTGAAATTTTGTAAGTCGGCATCATCTATGGAAGGGTAACGGGTTAACCATCGAGGTAAGATGTAACTTCAATTGTTGTGAAATTTTATTTATTTATTTATTTTATTTTCTTATTATCTTAAATAATATGATTTAATTTGTTATTGGTTGTAATTTGTCATATTATATTAATTAAGTTGTAATGAGCAATTGAGATGTATCAGGTAGAGTAATTGGTAATGAGTAATTGACATGAAAAATTGTAAATGGAAAATCACAAATTTAAATTCTCATAAATGCTTACTTACAAAAGTTACAATAATAAACAATAATATTTTTGTATTTAAAATTAGATAAAAACTCTTTTAAAAATGAAATTCAATATAATTATAATAAATTTAATAAATTTTGACAATGTTATAAAAGTAATTATTTATATTAAATTTTATTTGCTTTAAGGTGTTAGGTGTGATTAAGGTGTTAGGTGTGACTGCATGCACAATTTGTTCAAATAAAACATGGAATTGACTTTGAATATTTCGCACTAATATAAAAAGTACTTATGAACTTCACAGAGTGGTTGGAAAAACATCAGGAAATTCCAAAGCCTATCTCCTTTGGACTTAGAAATTGTAATCAAGTGTGTAAGAGCGGGCAAAGCATTTAAATTTTACACCTTTCCCTTTTTAATGTTGGATATACCTTTCCCTTTTTTAATGTTGGATGCATCTCTCATGGTAGTGTTTTTGTTTGTGTTTTTTTCAAGAACACATTATCATTCATCTTGGTATGAAGATATATGCTAAGGAGATTTTTGTTTACGAATACGTTTCCCAATCCAAATTCTTTAGTTTTTTTCATGACTTTCTATTATGTTTAATGAATAGTTCCTTTTTCAAATCCGAATTCTTTAGTGTTTTCTTGACTTTTTATTATTATTTTTAATGAATAGTTCATTTTTTATCTTACATACCTTTTTAAATATATAAAGGGTTTGGTCAATAAATCATTTATCAGATGTCCGTGGCATAATGTAATCATTTTCCAATATTAGTTAATCTATACTATAAAAAATTTCTAATTTACAAAGTTTTGCAAAGTTTAAATTTAATGAACCACCTCGAAATCGAGAACATGGATTTCATTTGACACCTTTCTTTCAAATGATAGCACTATCTTCATAAAGACTATGTACTCCGCATGAGAACTTTAATTTCATATATGCAGAACATCTGAGCAACCTCAAGTGTAACCAATAAATAATGAATGTACTGCAAAGAGAATTTAGACTATTCCGATCTTATGGTACTCACCAATGGCGGTTTAAAGTGAATTCATCACATGCAACGCTAATTTCATTAAACTTGGACATATTCTAGTCCAAGTCACTTTGAAGACGGGTCAAAAACAACCTTTCTAAACCCCAAAATCAAGCAAAATATGGTTCCAAAAGTTCCAAATTCGGCTCCAAAAGTGCCAAATTCAGGTTCTAAAAGTGCCAAAACTAGTTCCAAAAGTGCCAAATCCGGTTCCAAAAGTGTCAAATCTAGGTTCCAAAAGTGCGAAAACCGGTTCCAAAAGTGCCAAATCCGGTTCCAAAAATGCCAAAACCGGTTCCAAATGTGACAAAACCGGTTCCAAAAGTGCCAATTCCAGGTTCCAAAAGTATACTTTTGCTTTTGATATCGCCACTTTTGAAATTGGGTTTTGCTCTTTTTCGATATGATAAATATCATAATGGCACTTTTAGAACCTGATTTTGCCCTTTTGGAAATTAGAAGAGTTCTCTCTCACACTGTTTTATCCTTTTTTGGGTGAGGAGATTAAATTTACGAAAAAGTACACCTAAGAGTCTTATTTAGTCTTTTCAGACTGTCTAAACATGAAATGATGCCGAGTTTACCTTCTTTGGACTTGTTAAAATTTAACATTGAAAGACCCCTCTAGGGAAGAACCCCTCCTATATCAGGTTCGTAAAACATGTGGGATGGGACTCACCCGAAAGATGAGCTATAACGAGCATTTGTTACTCTCTTCCAACTTGTAAAAAAGAAAAGGGTTACTTATCAATCAAGATGGGGAGATTTAAGGAAAGAGTATGTATTTAAAGCCATATTAATGGAATATTATAGTCACCTTTGAGCATGTCACCTATCCCCATCTTATTCAAACAATTGGGTAATCAACTTGTCTTTGAGTCAGGTTAATTTCTTTCATTGTGTTACTCCTTCGATTCATCTGAAGAATACCATTTTGTCTTGGTTTTCGCCTCGTTGAGTCAATGTTGCCAAGTCATTTTTCGTGTCATTAAGTGTTCAAGGGAGGTCTATCCTTTGAGTCAAAGTTTTACATTCATGTCATCCTCCTTTGGATCTATTACCTATGACTCAATCTTGAAGTCACTTCTTAATCCGATCTGCTCCAGAAAAATATTTGATCCCGTTTCATGTCAACGATGAGGGAAACATCACGGACCTCCTTCGATGGGTCTATCCTTGTTGACCTCAACACATCATCCAATGGTTAGACCTAGGAAGTAGTTAAGTACCTTGGGCCTGTATCCTCAATGGAAGGTTACCTCTCTTTCAACAGTAAGTTTACATCATTGACTTTTGATTGAAATATTTCACTGAATGTTCGACCTCAACTCATTGATTCAAATTCAGAGGGATGTACTATGATACCTTGGGAATCCTTGACACCAATGGTGATTTCCCTCTCACTTGTTAATGGCTTACATCATTGACTGGTAATCAAGTGGTTTCTACCATGTTCGACTTCAACACATTGAAATCACATGGTTAGATTCGTATCATTTCGGGTTCGGGATGAAGACCCTGGGATACTTTTGTTATGTATATTACCCAGGTTGTGATATATATTTTTGTGTCATATCACACAGATCCACTCTTGTATTGGTTGTGGTTGTGTAATTATCTCATCATGGATCTACGCTGGTATCTTAGTAGCCATGATTGTGTTCAGCCAGTCAATACTAACATGGGTCTGTAATGTATTGGTCGAAAACCATGCGCTGAGTCATTTGGGGCATGTATCAGAATCTATTGTATTCTATAGTCCTTGTTCAACATTTCAACCGACGGTTTTTTGTCTCAATTTCCATCCGTCAAAGTATCTCACCTATCCTATTCCTCTAGCTTGATACTTTGGGGAGGAATCAGTTACACCAAAATATCATCATCACTTGGTAATGAGGCATGTACCCTTGGATTTTCCCCAATCCTTGAAGTGTTAGTGGGCCAAATTACTTGAGAAGAGGTTTTTCCTTCTCATTTTCCCAATTTTGGAGCACTGACGCACCTTGTATGTTTACAACATGCGTCAAACTAATGGTGACGCACTCTGCACATTGAAAGAGCACGTCACTGACTCATGTTGCCTTCATGCAGCATGTGTCACCCCTCAGTGACGCAGGTTGCTAGTTGACAGGGTGTGTCAATGTTGGTTAAAAGGAAAAAATGAGAATTTTCAAGAGTATTCTAGAACGAATATTTCATGGAGGCTTATCCCTACAAATATGCATAGGTGGTAATTGAACCTCTACCCCTTTGAGATGATCCCCTAACCTTCTCCACAGAATCCTCAACTCTTTCTATCCTCTTTGGCATATAAATGCAAGCTCACTTTCATGGATTAGGGAGGAGAAGTGAGAGCATCCAAATGCTGCTAAAATTATCTTAGAACTAAATTTCCTTTCTCTATTAGGAACAAAGTTGGATCTTTGAGGAAAAAGGCTTGTTGGAAGAAGTTGTGACATCAAGGCACGATTGTAATATCTCTCTTTGTACTTTTTTTGATACAGTAATATATATTCTTTCCATAAAGATTGTTTGTGTTGAATCTTTAGAACTTGTTTTTTTGACTACGTGTTTAGATTAATCAATATTGCATATTGTTATTATCGTGATCCTACTTGTTTAGTGTATGTTTTTTTGTAGCTAAAGATCGGAGAATACATCAAACGAGTAGACAACACGATAATAGTGAGGTAAGTAATTCCTCCACGCTCTTTAAGATTTGATTAATCTAGGAAAGTTTATATGTTCTATTGTGTTTTTTTCTAAATCTACATCATTTAGGCTAGAGAGCTTCGTCCTTGTCCGCATAGACGAAGTGTCTTCAAACACCATGGAGACTAATGGTGATTGAGGAATAATATATTCCTTATTGCGCACCGCTCAACACATCATACGTGACCAAATCGTTCTAGCCTCGCTCGTACGTCACACTCTTCCCTAGGTGAGCTAATAGGGATTCTGACCCGTGCGTGGAATGTTATTTCAGGGTCGACTGTCTGTCGTCGTACCCCTATGTATATTTATCGTTCTTTATGACCCTTTTTTATTCCATTGAGAGTCAGTCGGTAATTCGTTTTACCTTCTACTGCACACACTCAAAGCACATATTAGTAGCATTGCACCATACAAATCATATCATCATGCATTTTCATCTTTCTTCAATTCTATTTAAATCAATAGCATTTATTCACATTTATGGAATTGATAAGCATCATTTCTTTCATTCATTCATAACATCATCATATTTCTCAGTCAATCGAGCATATTCATCATTTACTTGTCAATCAATAGTTTTCATTCAGTAGTAATAAAGCATAACACATTGTTCAAGTTTATTTAACAGAGTCACTTCAATATCAATGCCATAAATAGTATATTGAACAATCAATTGTATCAAGGCGAGCGTTACACGAGGATTTATTATAATAGGGATAAATTCCATCACTAGCACTTTTCATAGTCACCTAGGCTTCTGCATTTGTAATACCCAAATACTTGCAATATTTTGTCAAGTACTATGTTTTGACAACGAGGCCCAATTCTTACTCATTTTAGCTTTTCATTACACATAATATTGATAAATGCATTAAATTTTCCTTGGTTATATAGAGCATCCACATACTCCATTGATTCCATTGAAGTTATAATGGTTAAACTCATGCGCTGGTATTTTTATAGGCTTGGTGCTTTGTGTCGTCACGGTGCCAATGGGAATGAGGTTATGACGACCCGTATTGCTCGTATTGGTTTGTTTTGGAAGTATCACTCCCTTCATAGTAAAATACTAAATCTTCTTCATGGCGGACAAATCTATTAGGAAAGTAAGTATGAAACATTTTTATTGGAATTGTTTCATCTTTCTACGATATGGAGTTATCGAATGATGAATAATATAGGGTTTGTTGTTACAGATATCTAAATTTTTCCAAGAACCAAATGAGTGGGGGGATACAAAATGTGGGGGTAATATCTATGTGCAGATGATCACCTCCACCATAATTGTGAAGACATATCATCGCATGTTTTTGTTATGTCTTTTCTCAAGATTAAATTGATATATCCCAAGAGTTGTCAAAGAAATTACTGAGCGAATCTTACATTCTCAACATTGCCTTTCATTTCATTTTTTTATACGTTGATCACTGCTACATGAATTAATCTGGTGGCTGATCCTCATGCTTTCCAACAATTCCAAAATGACCAGAATTTTTCCTCTGATCGATGCAAGTATAAGATTCGAATCCAAACTATATTTGTCGATCCTGTAAATGTCAATATTAACGCATATTCAGAACTCAAAGAAAATGTAATCAATTCGTCTCAGTATTCTCATAATATATTGGATCTTGTAATATTTGTGAAATCATGCATCTAAACCGTTTGTTATTCAGCCATGTGCAAGCACAAGAGAATCATATAAGACCATATGTATACATGGAGGTAGATTTCTTGCTTTGAGGTTCAAAATTGCTGAAATACTGCCCAGAACTGATTTCTTGCTTTAAGGTTCAGAATGACTCGAATAATGTCTATAAATGCATGTTGATTTCAAACAGAAGAATCCTTTTAACAGAAGTTCGTTGATACTGTACATCTCATCAAATTATGTAGGTTCTCTTTGAAGCATAGACACAAATCTTGAAAATTTCTCAAAAGTTTCATTCTGACCAAAATCCAAAATAGGTGAGAATTCAAATGTGATCACAAGTCATCTCAAATCTGCCACTTCTGAGCAATATTTTACATGAAAATGAAATGAGCACTATTATGTTGCTATGGGCTGTCAGAGAAAAATATTGTATCTCCTCGCTGCTTCAGAATAAACATTACTATATTGGCCCTGCTACCTTGGAAATGAGGTACAGGGGCTGTCCATTGCCTCTCACTGCTTCCCATCATTCTTTGGAGGTGAGGCCATACCTCGAAATTCTTATATTATCCGCTTCACTGCCCATAAGTGTTGTGTGGGCCTCCAAAGTTGCCGAGAATCGTTTCCAACGTCTGAAATTTAACACCTTCTATACCCACGCAAATATGGTTTTTTTAAAGCTTACTTCCATGAAAATATCATGGAGCCAAATATAATCATTTCTGAAAATGGTCTATAGAAACACATTGTGGCATGTCAGCGCATGTCAACTTGAGTTGAGATCTGCCAATTTGAGACCCCTACAGCTTAAGTAACTATTGCACGAACTTGAACCTTTCTAGGATTTCATAGATAAGGCAAAATTTTATTGATCCCGTTTTCGAATCTTTGTAAGACTCCAAAGATAAAGCAAAATTATATTGATGAGATTTATAAGGTCGAATACTTTTTATCGATGAGAATTCCCTTTCATACATTTTATTTTATTAATGAGAATTTCCTTCCTGTTTTAATAAAGTTGAGAGTTTAGATTTAATAACATTATTGATGTTGGGTTGTTAGCTTTACATTTATAGGTTTAATTTTTCATGGAACATGGGATGAGCATTGCATTGATGTGATGGTTTTTTATATAAACTATTTTGAAATATAGCGAGAGAATTGTAAAAGAAATGCATTTTTTTTCAATTTTCATTTTTATACTTTAAAAATATATATATTTTTAAAAAAGGTATATTTTAAAAAGAAATTTTACTTTTAAATTAAGAAGTATATTCACTTTGTTGATAATATTAAAGAAAAAGGAAAGGAGAAACAATTATACAATATTAAAGAAAAAGGAAAGGAGAAACAATTATACAATATTAAAGGAAAAGAAGAAACAATTATACAATAGATATATTATGGTAAAAGAAACTTCAAATGATAATTGATGTCATAGAATACAAATAGTGAAGTGCATAAATGATATCTTAATATTTTTAATTAATATTTTGGTGGATTCATATTTTATAGTTATTATTAAAATTATTTATAAATAATCAAATAGGTATACATGTAATTTTTATAATGTAACTTTATATGTTTCATAACATTCTTATTTTTAAAATTTCAAATCCATAAATCTATAGATTTTTGTTAAATTTAAAATTTAATAAAATTAAATAAAAAATTATATTTAACATATGTATTTAATTTAAGTAGTAACAATCACATTAATAATATTAATGTGCCTGAATATGTTAATAGATGTAAATTTTATCGGTATATTCAGACACATTAATATTATTAATGTGGTTGTTTCTAATAATAATGGGCACGTAGACATATCTACACAATATTAAGAGAAAATTATTATTTAATTAATTATAATTTAATAATATCATTGAATAAAATAGTATTAATGAAATGATATCATTTACTTAATTAATAATATAATAATATTATTAAAAATAATTTCATTTTATTACAATGTTATATTTTAATCAAATAATTATAATATTATTAATTATATTATATTATACTATTATATGAAAATGGTATTTAAATTAAGAATTTCAAAAGTAATAAATAATTAATTGAAAATTAATTACAAAAAATTATATATTTTTTAAAACAATGAAGATACATATAAATATTAAAAAGTAAAGTATTAAATATCTTTGAAGTATTATAAAGTAATATAGTCTATTTAAAAAATAAAGTATTAAATATCTTTAAAGTATTATAGAGTGATATAATCTATTTAAATATTTATATAATAAATAAATATATTTTTTATTAAAATATTATAATAAGGATAATAATTTTAATTTATTTGACATATTTATATTATTATTTAATTAATATTATTATTATAGTATAAAAGTCATTATGTTTATTTTATAGAAAGATATTAAAAAATAGTATAATTTATTAAAAAATATTATTTAATAATAAACCATAACTTATAACTGATATTATAAGAATATGATATAATTAAAACATTGTTATACAATGTATTGATAACATTATTTAAATATTATTACATTATTGTATCTTCTTATTATAAAATTATATATGATAAAAAAATATTATTTATTAATATAATAATTAGTTAATTATTAAATTAAATATTTCAAAAACATTATAACACTGTATACATTATAACACTGTATTGATAAAACTTTATAACATTATGATAATATAGTTAAATATTAATATATTATTATATTTTTATTATAAAAATATATAATAGAAAAATATTATTATTTATTAATATAATAATTAGTTAATTATTTGTAATTTAATTAAATAATAAAATCATTTAATTATAATGATATTTATTTTTATCTATATTATATTATAATATATTATTATTTAATTTAAAATATTTTTTTATTATACTATTATATTATAGCATAAAGAGAGTTATTATCATTTAAATGGGATATTATATAAAATTAGATAATAACAAAGGTATTGGAGTATGCAACTATTCTAATTATATGTAGGAGATCCATCAAGGGTTATGACACACGCCATAACATGAATTATTATTAATTAAAATTGTTATAAATAATAAAAGAAAACTGTATAGTTAATGCGACAAAACCTAGGATGACCATCGCAATACAACGTAACCCTTTTTAAACTTCATAATGTGATGTAGTCCCTAATGAACATGGAATGTAAAATCATTAATGTATCACATCTTGGAACTTGTTCATGCATATCATTTTGTGATCCTCAATGAATGTCAGAATGGGTGATACTGCAATGCATCATAATACTTGATATACGTCACAATGTGACATAAATCTTGAATAATGTCAAATGTCACATTACTAATATGTCCCACCTCGGGAATTATTGGCGAAAACCATTTTTTAATCCCTAATGAATGTCAGAATGGGACAACATTGGAGGAATGTTTGAGATAACATTGGAGGAGTGTCGCAATCAAACATACCACCCGTTGAATGTTGCAATGCGACAAAGGGATTGGTACATTACTATGAAGAAGGAGGATGGTTTAAGTGATAAGAAATTAACATATATGAACAATACAAATTTTCAATTTCTGAAAATCATTCCTATAGTTACAATATTGTTGTATTTGAAATTATGTAAGGTAATGATTGTTTGCAAAATGTGACATAACCCTTGATGAATGTTGAATGTCACATTATTAATATGTCACATCTCGGGCATTGCCAGCGTATGCCATTTTTTATCCTTAATGAATGTTAGAATGGGATAACATTGGAGGAATGTTTGAGATAACATTGGAGTGTTGCAATCAAACATAGTGACTGTTGAATGTCGCAATACGACAAAAGCATTGGAACATTACTATGTAAAAGGAGGATTAATTAAACCAAAAAATATGAACTTATATTGTTATTGGAACATATTAGGAATAGTGCGAATTTTCAATTTCTGAAAATCATTCTTGAGTAGTTGCAATGTTGTTGTATTTGTTCAATTATGTAAGATTACAACCGTTTACAAAAAAAATTGTCTCATTGAAGAAATCTCGTAATATTTTATGGATATATTAGGAGTGGTCAAAAAATTAAAAATATTACGAATTTTCAATTTGTGAATATGATTCCTTTAGTTTTTAAAGGTGCACTGTTAGTTTTAGAAAAAAAATTGTAAAAAATTTAATTTCGATTTTTAATAAATAAAATGGTTATTTAATCATACCCTTTATGTTTTTTTATTATTATAAAAAATAAAGATTAGACATATATGTGTATGTCCCCAATTAATGTTGTATGTGAATAAGAGATAGTGGCAACACAAGGAGGAGTAGTAGAAACAATGGGTTGATTTATACAACTTTTTACACAAGTGGGAGGCTTATGTGAAGGAGAGATATTTATACCCTCATCCTATTATAGAACAGACTCATCTCCTCCTGAGGAATTTTGGCCTCCTCAAGTTTTATGAGGATGATACATACCTAAAGGAGAACATATTTCTATTAAGGAAGCTCGTCTATCACCAAGATCATACTAGACATGCATTTAGGATCAGTTCTGATTTGTAGTACCAACCCATCGAGGAGGACATATAATTCATTATTGGAATATATAAGAGAGGGGAGGATTTTCCCTATTCCCCTAATATCTTTCCTTCCATTGCAAGAGAGGGTTTGATCACATATGTTTATAAATATTTTAATGAGGACATCATTGACCCTGATCAATTCTAAGTTAATGGTGGCCAGTTAGATTTACATTCATTTAGTGTAGAGGAATTTATGTGCCTCTCATTTTTGGTCTCGCTACTGACAATTACACAATTGATGGGCAGTGCATTGGTTTCTCTCTATTGTACTATGTAGACTCTTTAGTGCAAATGCCTAGATGTATTAGGTGGTCTATCAGTTTATTGTGATAGTTTCATTTAGATTTGAATCAATGCCATGTTGTTTTTGAGGGGAGGATGGGATTCCCATTTTATCATAGTTATTTTGTTTTTTTTTTAGAGGTTTCCAACCACTAGGCCATCATTTGACTACCTCCCTCCTAGGTTGAGGAATGATGTGCATATGCACATGTGGGGGAGTACATTTCCCAAGAGGTTCCAATTGGAATTCCCATGTAGGATTACTCTAAGGGTAATTGAAAATGCTTGCTAATAAGGATGATCATACCTTGGATATGGTGCAATACCCATACGTAAGGTTAGATTAGTAAGGATGTCCCAAAACCCTATTTACCTTAGATGAGCCACCAAATGACAATTTTAATATCAAAATTAAATTTTGATTAGTCTATTTTCATTTTTTCATCTTATTTAATGCACATATAACTTATTGTAATATTTTCTTTAAATTGTCTGATTATTATTGTATATTATTGTGTAGATATTGGCACATGTTTTTGGGAGGTTCCTCCCCAACATGATGAGTAGATGACATAGGTTTATGAGATACATTAGATAAAGAGACCTATCCAATGATGCAATCCATATTATATATCTTACCAGGAGTTGATGGATTAGTTGTGTGCAAAGATGTCCTGATACAAAGTTTGTAATTTTTATCCCCATGAAGTGAAACAATGCATACATATTCTTAAGAAAAAAAAATATTAAATGATGGCACACACACTGTACACAAATATTTACCCTAGAAACCCTTAACGGGAAAAACCATCATAACTTAGAGTTGCATCTCTATCTTTCTCATTGTGTTTCTTAACCATTTACGATACAATATTTATGTATTCCACAAAATAAAATAAAAAACCCTAATCTATTAACCCAGACTAGATTTAGACCCCAATCCCTTAACCATATTAAATACATATTTCCAATATAATAGAAAAAAATTTCAGGGCGTTGTGTCAAAGTATGCTTTGCGAAGCAGGGTGGAGGTGTTGGTTCCCCCCCATGAACCCCCCTAATCTAGCACCTAGAAGATATGGAAGAACACTAGACTGATAGGGATCATAAGTTGACACAACCAACATGCAAAAAATGTAACAAATAACCAACATTCTCCCACTTATTGTTTGTTTTGTAGAACAGTGGGTCACGTACTGATAAGGTCACAAGTTCAAGGTGACAATGCCCATAGATTCTCTACGCCAAGAGAAATTCTCAGTACTGATAGACTTTTTCAATGGGTCTACAAAATTATTCAAGGTATCAAACGTTTCCAGCAAAATCCTCTTGTCTTCAACCATATCTCTCACAAAGTGGTACTACACATCAATATGCTTTGTTTTAGCATTGCAAGCAGGGTTCTTTTCCATAAATATTTCTCTCTGACTACCACAATATAACCTTATCTCTTTTTGCAAAAACTCGATTCCTTGAGACCATCTATACAACCATACAAATTCTTTACATTTATGGGTGGCTACCATGTATTCCGCTTTTGTAGTTGATAATGAAACTACAACTTTTCTTTTGATCATCCAACTGATAGATCCAATTCAAATAGGTTAAACACATAACCCATTCTATATCTTCTGCAATCAAGATATCCATCCCAGTCTACATCAACAAATCCCTATACATCTATTACTTTGTCTAGTCTAGGTCTTCCTTGGTAGTAGATTGCATAACATGTGGTTCCATGCAATACCTAAACAATGAAGGCCCTTTACAATTTCCTAGTGGTCCTTCCTTGACTTTGACATATATTTTCTCAAAATTCACACTACATGGGAAATGTATGGTATGGTAGATACCATTGCATACATCAAACTACCAACAACACTATCATAGGGAACTCGTGACATGTCTTCTTCCTCTTCTTATGTCTTGGGACACTAATATAGAGATAACTTTTCACCTACAAGAATAGGGACTTTGTCTAGTTTACTTGCCCACATGCTAAATATTTGTATTATCATCTAAACATATTTTCTCTTATTCAACCGAAGTTTCATGTTTGCATTGTCTCTTTTAATCTCCATTCCTAGTATGAAGTTATTAATACTGAGATTCTTCATGTCAAATTTGGTGGATAATTGTGATTTCACCTCCTTTATGACATTCATGTTGTTTCCAATTAGAAACATGTCATCAACATACAATACTATATTAATGAAGTGATCACCAACCTGCTTGGAATATACATAATTATCAACCTTGCTTCTCAGAAACCCCAACCAAAAGATGCACGTGTTGAAATTTTGGTACCACATACTTGGGGATTGATTTAGACCATAAAGGGACTTATTTAGCTTACATACCAGCTATTTCCGTCCCTTTATTGTAAAACCTTCTGGTTGTTTCATGTAAATTTCTTCTTCAACATCCCCATGTAGGAATATTGTCTTCACATCCATCTTTTCTACTTCAAAATTGAAAGAAGCAACAATAGAAATAATGAATATGATAGAAGTTATTTTAGAAACTAGAGAAAAAATTTCACCAAAATCAATTCCCTCTACCAGGGAATATCCCTTTGCAACTACGAGGGATTTGTACTTCTCCACTTTACCTTCTACATGCAACTTCTTCTTAAAAAACCATTTTCTTCCAACTATTTTTCTTCTAGATGGTAACTCAACTAGATACCAAGATTCATTTTTATCCAAGGCATCCATTTATTCAACCATGTCCTGCTTCCAGAAATCACTATCCTTTGCATCCACTTCTTTCTTCACATTTATAGGATCATAATCAGTAATATGTAAAGCAAAAAAAGACTGAAAATTAGGATGAGAATACCATATTGGTTTCCTTATTTCTGAAGATGATCTCCTCAGAACCGGGGTGTGATTTTCTTCTTTTTCTAATTCATCTTTTTTTGTTGAGTCAAATTCTTCATCCTCCAACTCAAACTCTATTTTCTCTAATTCATTTTCCATTATAGTGAAATCCTATTTGGGAACACATTTAATCTCTCTAAAAATAACATATCGACTGTAGACAGTGTTCTAAGTTACTGGATTTCAAAATTTATAACCTTTCACACAGTCTTTATAACCAAGAAAAATACATTTTCCATCTTTATTATCCATCTTGGTTCTCTTTTCCTTTGGAACATGTACATAATCATTGCATCCAAAAACTTTCATATGTTTAAAAGAGGGTTTCTTACCAGTCCATACCACATTTAGAGTTTTGTAAACAAATGCTAATGCATGTGGTTGGTTTACCAAGTAACATGCAATATCCACTACCTCTACCCAGAATTCTTGTCCTATCCTAGCAACACTGAGCATGCTTCTTACATTTTCCATCAGCATCCTATCCATTCTTTATGTAACTCCATTATGTTGTGGTGTGTATGGAGTAAACTTCTTCCTTTCTATTTCACATTTCTTACCTAATTCTTTGAATTCATTTCCATAGAACTCCCCACCATTATTTGTCCTCAACAAATTTATTTTCTTCTCTATTTGATTCTCTACAAGAATCTTAAACTCTTTAAATTTATTAAATACTTAAGATTTATTTGAAAGGAAATAATTCTATGTGTTCCTTGAGAAATCATCTATAAATAAAACATAATACATAGATTTACCTAATGATAGAACATGCACAGTTCCAAACACATCATTGTATATTAACTCTAAAATTCCCTTTTCTCTTGTAACACCAAATGAAAATATTACTTGATTCTTTTTTCCATATATGCAATATTCACAAAAAAAATCGAAATCTAGTGTGCAATCATCCATACATTCAACCATACCTTTACCCTGTAATGATAGAAGGCCTTTCTCTCCAATATGTCCCAATCTTTGATTCCATAGCATTGTATTTCCTCTAAAGACAATAGGGGTTCTATCTTGTACAACTTGTACAAAGTTCCATTTTGAACTCCCCTCATTAAGACCATTGATCCTCAAACCATTTTGCATGTTTCTTTTCCAAATACATTTTGTACACATGCACCACCCACCTTGCCAATGGGTATCAAGTTTCTATCTAAATCAGGAATGTTTAAAACCCTAGAGATATTTAAAATCCTTCCATCCTTGAGCATCAACTTAACTCTTCCATGCCTGATTATTTTGGTTGTTAAATCATCTCCAAAGCAAACATCTCCTCCATTGTATTTTTATATTCACAAAACCACTCCCTTTGAGGATTCATATGAAAAGACACACATCAGTCAGTTAGTCATACATTATGATCTGAATGGGTACATGTGAGTCCAAGTAAGTATCCCCTCCTTTTTAGTATTCCTTTTAATTTTTGGAAGGGGTATAATTAAATCCCTTCACTTTATCAAAATTTTTAGATCTACAGTCCTTCTTATAGTGCCCAACTTTACTGCATTCCAAATTTTTGTCAAAGATTTTCCTAGATATTTAGATCTACCTTTAGATTTAGACCCCCCCTGAAGCATTGTTTTTATTTCTATATTGCGTATGACCTCTCACAAAAAAGGAATCCATGCTATGATTTTCCATGGTTTTCTAGCTCATTTCTTCTGATAGCAGGGATTTTGCTATTTCCTCAAACTTTAAAGTGGCTTGAATAGCACTAGTTATTTCTACAATCAAATTATCCAGGGAATTTGGCAAAGAACATAATAATGTAATGCATTTATCTTATTCCTACATCTTAATAACAATAGAGGTAAATTGAATTACCATAGTATTATATAAATTTAGATGATCTATGTAATATCCCTTCTATGTAATATCTTATTCCAAATGTTTTCAAATTGTGGAAAGATGGAACTGGGAGGATATAGAACACTCTATTACACCCTTTAGACATCAAAATCTTTGTTATAAACATTCATGGTCTTCAATTTTTAAGGAGATAAGACTTGGGACAAAACTAGTCAATTGGATTGGTGAAATACCCCCTAGGTCTACCACTATTTTCCCTTCCAAACAATGTACAGACTTCCATAATATTCAGTCTAAGAATTGTTTGTGTTATAGGACATCAAGTAAAACATGTGTGCAGCACTATATCAGGTTTTAGGGCCGGATAAGTCTCCCAAAGGACAACAACTTCTAAAGCATACAATTAATGTGAAAATGGTGGACAAGGGAGCATGAATTAATGTTGCAAACTATAGTATGAATTGAGGGGTATGAATACAATATTTTGGACATCCATTTAACTTCCATATTCATATTAAATAATATGCAACACCTCCATAAAATTTTGATATCAAACTAATAGAAAACATGCTACAATCACCATGAGAATATCTAAGTGGGGAAACTAGCTCGAATATCAATGTTACTTGGATAAATAATACATGAAGTTCTTAGTATTTCGAGATGTGGCTCTCATGATATATACATTACAGATTTATTCATCCATCAAAAATTTCATAAGGTAGAAATAGCATCCTTCCATTATCTATATGCAACAAAGAGTGCGCTATCTCACTTTACATGAACATTGAGAGAAATACAGTAGAATGAGAGAGGAGAAGAAAGAATGAATATGAAATTGAACTCATATGGGGGTTGAACCTGCACCAAAAAATCTCCATGAAGCTTTGTTGAAAGGTATGAATGGCCTCTCCATCAACCAACTTGGATGGGAATATTGCACCCTCGAAATTGGTTCTAAGGCACGGAGGATGAACATCCACTATGCAAGGACAAGCTTGAATCTCTCCCAAATTTCAAAGATGCAAATAAAAAATTACCAAAACTGCTCCATTTGGACTTGGCCTCCTTTTAATAACTTTAGTTGACTCATTTACCTCCTTAGAACTGAAATTATATCCTAATTACTCATGAAATTCGAATTAGTGGAGGTTATGACCCTTCATTGGCCCCACATGACACTTGGCTCATCTTTTGTCTCCAAATCCTCCATGAATTAGAATTGGGGAATATTTTGGATGCTTTGGAGATGTGTAACTCCTCTCATGTGCCCTCTTGGTCTATTTTTATCTCTTACATTGTCATAGATGTCATAGAATCTGTCATAACTATCATAGGTGTCATAGAATCTGTCGTAAGTGTCATAATGCTTGTCATAGTTGTCATAGAATCTATCATTTCCTATTTTTAGCCCCATGACTCTTCCTCTTCCTTCATGAATGTTACCTCTTCCCTCCAAATCGAATTTGGGGATGACTCCATGTTTAAAGGAGGAATATTCTCTCATGTGGACCCCACATGTCCACTTATGAGCCCCCAAGTCCAACTAGGACCTAATGCCAATTCATTTTGGAGAATTTAACATTTATTCCATAATTGTTTGGCCTATTTTTCCACCATCAATTTAGAATATTGAATTTTCATGAGAAACTATAGACTTTGGGGTTAAATGTCAATATTTTAATTTTTCCACATAACCCTTAGGAATTGGGTAGACCAACTTAATTATTTATCTCAAAATCATTTAATTGGGGACATGACAGTCCTCCCCTCCCAATATTGCTTGTCCTCAAGCAATTTCAAACATTGATGTTGAAGAACCTATTTTCTTTCCAAAACATTGCTTCCAAAACTTTCCTTCCAAAACTCTGAGTAGTGGCACTCATGTACTGCAATTGTGTTTTTCCAAAAGTATGGAGATGTGTATTTTATTTTTCATATTGATATATTATGTGACATCACCACTAAACACCAAAATATTAATTAAATATATCCAAACAAAGTGTGCACACTTAATATTTACCTCTTTCATATTTTGGAAACCCTTTCCGAACTTTCAACCCTTTTTTTCACTGTATCATTCTTTGAAGTTGCCACTGAGTTTCCAAACTTTGTGTCTTCAATATTCCATGAAACTTTTAGAGTGGAAACACCATGCTTGTTGCTACACTACTCTGATTACAATCACCTTCTCAAGTGGTGACTCAATCTCCCATACTACTTGTTTCCCCCAAAAATTTTAACCAATGAGACCAAAAATGATCCCAGGTCCCAAATCATCCTGACACAGGCATGGTGTGAAATGTCTAGTATGAAATACAATGAACACCAAGCATGTGAAGATTGAATCCATCTCTCAAAAGGTATCTGATAATAACATTTAAGGTAGGGATGAATCTACACTAATTAACTATCTTACTATGAATAGGTGAAGTTCATTGTTAGATATGAAACAATTAAATAACATTCCCTAACATATTTAACCATTTTAGAATTCAAATCAAACTTGGAAGAAAAAATTTGAACTCATGGATAGAAGGAAAATTGAATTGATTCATATTATGCCAAGGAAGAAAATTACCTACTTACAATAGTGCTTGAGATGCATCCATCCTCCCTTGGTTTGAGCCATCCGTCTCCATCCTTGCTTTTGATGAAGATGAGCTTTTCAACCTCTAAATCTTCCCAACATATCTTTGCTTTCACTTTTTGTCTCTCTTACCATGCCCCAAATTCCTTTGTTTTATAGTATTTGGAAAGGGATATCAAGTTTCTTCTTTCAATGTGGGATTATCCCTTTTCTTGATTTTTTATTCTTTTTACCCAAAAACCCACTTTCCATAGGATTTTCTGTTAAATTTTCAGAATTTACTTCAATCTGATCTAGGATCTTAACTGAGAGAAGAACATGTACAAAAAATCTACAGCATATCAATCATGGACACAATAATGCAAGCACACAAGAGACACAGAGTTTACTTGGGGAAAACCATAAAGGTGAAAAACCCCAATAACTTCCTCAGAGATAGATAGAGCAATGATACAACCAGAATACAAGAGATAGTCTTCTCCTAGCAGCAGAGCCTCCTCCTCACAAGTGCGCCACTTTTCGAATGAGAGAAGTGTGTGAATGAATGATCAAATAGAGATCTCCCGATCTCTATTTATACTTGTTCTGTCCTGCCCAATAAACTAATGGGGCCTACATGTCTAGCTTAACCCATGGTTAACTTAATCCGGGCCGACCCCACACTTGGTGGTCTAATAACCCTTTGACCCACATGGCTGACCCCCAATAGGGTGGTCTAATAACCCTTCGAACCACATGACTTATACAGGGCCGACCCCAACAAGGTGGTCTAATAACCCATCAAGTATAAGTTACAACACTTATAATACAAATGACGACACTTCCGTATAGAGGAATAATAACATCTCTATAGGAATACAAACACTTCTGTATAGAGGAATGATACCATCTCTATAGGAGTACAAAATACATATATGAAATACATTGGTGAAATACATTCTGAAGTTACATATATATCAACACTCCCTCTTAACTAGGAAGGTATTTCTCGACATAGGTCTTCTAGCACAAGTCTTCTTCTCTAGATCACCATCAGCGAATCATCATCCTTGAATCATCGTCATCGTCACTGCTGCTGCTATCTCAATCAATCTCTAAATCTAATCGTCATAGGAAGTTCTACAGAGCCAGTCCTTTTTCATACTGGATGTAGGCCCACCACCTACAGGTCTTCATCATCTGTGTGAACGGTCTGATAGAGGTGGTCTCTCAGAACTGATTTTATGTGCATATGCAATACCGGAAAGAGCATCCCAGAAACAATTATGTGCCTAAGCACGACCAGCAAGATCTCCCAGAACTGATTACATGCATCTCCTCCACAATACCTTTAAAGAGTATCCCATGAACATTTATGTGCCTCAGCACGATCGAAAAGATCTCTAAAGAGCATCCCAGGACTTATTACGAGCACACAGCTCAACCTCTCGGATCTCCAGGACTGATTACATGTGGATAGACAAAAACTTTAAAGAGCATCCCAGGAACATTTATGTGCCGCAGCACGACCGACAAGATCTCTAAAGAGCATCCCAGGACTAATTATGAGCACACAGCTCAACCTCTCGGATCTCCAGGATTGATTACATGTCTCCGTAGTAATACTTCATCCCAGGACTGATTACGAGCACACAGCTCAACCTAACGGATATCTGAGGACTGATTGCATACTGCATAGCAATACCAGAAAGAGTATCTCAAGAACATTTATGTGCTGCAGCACGACCGGCAAGATCTCCCAGGACTGATTACATGCTATTTGCACAACCTGCCACATATCATCTCTGACCTCCAAGTATCAACCTGATACTCATGATCCAACGGATCATCATCGCACAAAGCATCCTCCTGATGCTCATGATCACACTAATCATCATCATTGTACCATCCTGATACATATCATCTGGAGCAACACCCTAAAGCTCGTCATCATGATCATCCTGATCATACAATGCATCCACCTGATGCATACCAAGTATCTACCTAATACATATCATCATACATGATCCACCTGATCATACATTGTATCCACATGATACAAATACAAATACATGATACATATCAACATACATGATATACCTGATCATACAATGTATCCACCTGATACATATACAAATACATGGTCCAAGCATCCAACATGATGCATATACAAAAATACATACAAATGATCCACTTGATCATATCCATCATCAAACATGATGCGTACATACATATATATATAAATTATCCAACTAATCATATCCAGCATCGAACATGATGCATACATATACATATAGAGCAGTAACTGGAGCATCGTCCTGATGCTCATCATCCATGATCCTCTTGATCATCACAGCATCGTTTTCTTCAGATCATCTCATCATCCACAAAGCACAGCCCAGATGCACATCATCTAGCACTTACACCACTGACATGGGAGAACACATCTACTACCATTCGGGGAAGGCTCTAGCCCTTTCTTTTTCACCATGGGAGAACACATCTACCACCATGTGAAAAATGGCTTCAGCCCTTACATCTACACCATGGGAGAACACATCTACCACCATGTGAGAATGGCTCAGCAATTACATCATGACCATGGGAGAACACATCAACCATGTCAGAAAAGCTCATGTGCATCTGCATCTTCCAGACTCATCACTTCCTTTTGAAAGGAACCTCGATCTGAAGTGCACCAAGCCTCTCTTTGAAGTACTCAAACTGCACTCTGGCCAATGCCTTGGTCAATACATCTGCATCCTTCTCATCCGTCGCAACATACTCTACTTCGGATGTACTTAGTGCTACACAAGACTACTTCCTGCTAAACCAAGAGATCACATATGATCCCATACTGAAGCAGCACCCAAGAGTGCTCTTCTTATCTGCAACATTGCCTGCCCAATCTGAATCAACATAACCTTGCAAGTTAAAATTTTAATTCGCATCATACTTGAGCCCATAATCAACTATGCCCTTCAGGTACCTCAGAATATGCTTTACAACAACCAGGTGAGCACTCCTCGGATCCGTCAGGAACTGGCTCAATGTGTTCACCGCAAAGCAAATATCTAGTCTCGTGTTCGTCAGGTACATCAAGGACCCAATCATCTGATGATACATCGTGACATCAACCGGATCAGATGAAGCATCACACAGAAGCTTCAGGTTCGATGCCATAGGTGTGGTCATCGCCTTGCAATCCATCATCCCAAACCTCTTTAGGATATCTACTGCGTACTTCCCTTGTCCAAGGAAGATTCCATCTACACTCTGCCACACCTCCATGCCAAAAACAAATAGTGCATCATCCCCAAGTTCTACACATATATGACTCCCTGTCATGTGTCTTAGAACCAAGTGGCTTCACCACATACACTTCTTCTTCAACTACACCATTCAAGAAAGTGTATCCTCCTCTTCATCACTGCAACATGCTTGATCTTGTAGATCCTCTTGGAAGTCACTACAGACTCCCCTTCAGGTCTTGGGACTGCATCTCAAACATCTTCATGATCGACTGGTACTCCTCGATCATGGCATTCTTCCCAGATCCTGGGAACTTCACTATCTTCAATATTTTCAATAGATAACTTTGTTGCTGAACAAATGTTGTAGTCCTTCTTTTGTAGGTGATGGTATACGATCTTTCCTACACAACAAGTTAAATTGCATGATTAGAAAACAGCTCAGAGTTTTCAGAACAAATTCTTACACATAAAGAAATATGTCATACAGTCATGCAATTATCTTAGCCAATGCTTCAATACAACATTTATCCATATTCCGTAACTTTCTAGATGCCTTCCAATCTCTACCAGAACATTGTTAAGAGTGTGCACAAGTCCTAACATGTCAGCAAAGAGGTTTCATTCTAGATAAGTAGCAATGGAATGTTGTACAGTTCCATAGGCCACTTACCCATGTATATTAGTAGTATACTGTTCATCAATGCAACTATTCTAATATGCATAATACATAACCTAATTTTAGGAACATAAGCATATACATCATTGAATAACATTATGTAAGAAATGACAATTCAAATACTTATCTTTGTTTGGTTGCTGGGTGGACTCCCTCTGAATCTTTGCAACTCCATTCTTATGTGGATTGTGAGAAGTGGTCAACTCCCTATAAATATATGCATCCTTGAAGAAACTACTGAAGTGTGCTCCTTTTCTTTCTTGCAGGAACAACTGGAGTGTGCTCCCTCTTGATCTTTGCTTCCTAGATTACCTGTCCTTGAACTTACATCCATCCTTAATCACTATGCATGCTTATTAGTATCATCATTGTGTTATCCTTTAGGTCTCATACATAATCACACATTTATTAGTATAATCTTAATACTATCAAAACACAATAATCTTAAACATGTATAGTCATGATCATTCACAGACAATAAACATTAGTATTCAAGGTTTCAGGGAAGTCTTCTTTTACTCATGCATATTCTTATTTGATCATAGCACTCTTCTGATTAGTTAAATCATCAATGCATAAACCCGTGATTACTAAAACCTATACCTTCATGATTCTTCTGGTTAGTCATATCATCAATTATGGCAAGAAACATAATATGCATACAGCCATGACTATTCAAATCTATGACTTCATGAATAATCATCATCAATAACACAACAGTATAAGATCCTAACACAAGGTAGGATTCTAGCTTGATATAGGAAAAACATACATGGATTAGCATGCTAGATAGTTATGTCTAACATACTCGCATAATGTCTTCTGGTTCTCTTCAGTTACTTGTGCTAGTAACCTGCATGTCTCATAAGTTAACCATTGTAGAACCAAGTTATACATACCTCGAAAGTAGACCTTCTTTGTGATCCATGACAATGGATGAATCTTTGTCCTCATGTCATCATGATCATATGTTCTTGAACTAGAACATGATTTATCTTTCTTGGTGTACCTTTCATGTTAGCGAACAACATAAACCTCATACAACATCACAATGCATTAGTACATTCATAAGTGTCAAAACCTTAATCAATGAATATCTTCTATTAAGGTGATATGACAAGTCTAGTAATTAATCAAGATTGTACTGTAATGATATGAAGACAAACATATGATAAACTTAACCATGAACATACCTGTAAGCCATACCTGTCAAGATTGCTTGTAATCTTCTTATGGAAGGCCTTAGCCTCATCTCCCTCTGAAATAGGAACTTCTTCACTTGTGCAGGTGACCAATCCATCCTCTTCTAGGATTAACCCAATCCACTTGATTTGCAGGAAATGGATCTGAAGCTGTAATAGGGTTTGTCAGAGAAACCCAAAAAATTCAAACTTTGAATTTCAAACTTCCGAAAGGATAGAAATATGCGCCTTGATGAGCTGATCAAGCTGGTATATTCAGAATTTGAAAACTGCAAAGTTTCACTCCTCAATTTTGCCTTTGAAACTTTCAGATTCATTAGACGTGACCTCGAACTAGGGTTTGATGAAGCCCACTCTTCTTCCCAATCAAAAGGTTTGATCCAAATCTCTAAGCTTCTATTTTTATGAGGAGCTTCCAGCCGTGGTCACAGATTTCAAAAATTCCCATTTTTGCAGAAGCCCTAATTTTCAGCTTTTCTAATCAAAGTCCCGAACTAGGGTCTGATCAAGCCCGGCCTTCTGCCCAACCAAAAATTCTGATCTTGGTCTCTAAATTTCGGTTTTGATGAGTAGCATTTAGCCGTGGTCTCCGATTACAAAAATTCCAACTTTCTCCAAAGCCCTAAATTCCGGAAGCCATGAATGAACGTGCTCAAAAAAATAATTCTGATTTGACAGAAATATGTACCTGATTGTTTCTGGTGTAACTCCGAACTTTGTGATCCACAGGGTCTGAAAAATTCTCCTAAGATAGCCCGACCTGTTATCTTTCCATCCCGATAGGTCTGACCTCAATTGAATTCTCTGAGAGAGAGTTATGCCAAGTGTCGCAACGTGACCTGTTTATGGGATAATACAGGAGAGCGAACTTGTACGGCATGCCATGTGCCACTGGTTCCATTTCGGCCTCTGAAACATTTTCCTGAGATCGTACAGTCTGTGTGCTACCTTTCACTTTTTACGAAATTTCATTTGGAGCTTCCTAGCCCACGTTATGACCTTTTTTCCAAGGTCACCTGTTTTTGACTCAGATCTGGAAGAGGCAGAAACCCTATATTGTATAGATCATAAATCACAAAGTACAACGAATTAGAGGTTTTCCTTTGGACACAAGGTACATGGGGATCTGATCTTAGACCTTTAAACGTTTCAGATTCGAAAACTTTGCCAAAATGGATTTATAGCGAAAGTTCTACGATGACTTGTTTTTTCTATATCAAGCCCTAGCATCGTAAGTGCAACAAGTGTCATACATGCCATATCATGCCTTCTTTCAGGCTAGCTCTGATACCATGTTAAATTTTCAGAATTTAATTCAATCTGATCTAGGATATTAACTGAGAGAACAACATGTACAGCAAATCTACAGCATATCAATCATGGACACAATAATGCAAGCACACAAGAGACACAGAGTTTACTTGGGGAAAACCATAAAGGTGAAAAACCCCAATAACTTCCTCAGAGATAGATAGAGCAATGATACAACCAGAATACAAGAGATAGTCTTCTCCTAGCAGCAGAGCCTCCTCCTCACAAGTTCACCACTTTCCGAATGAGAGAAGTGTGTGAATGAATGATCAAATAGAGATCTCCCGATCTCTATTTATACTTGTTCTGTCCTGCCTAATAAACTAATGGGGCCTACATGTCTAGCTTAACCCATGGTTAACTTAATCCGGGATGACCCCACACTTGGTGGTCTAATAACCCTTTTACCCACATGGCCAACCCCCAATAGGGTGGTCTAATAACCCTTCGATCCACATGACTTATACAGGGCCGACCCCAACAAGGTGGTCTAATAACCCATCAAGTATAAGTTACGACACTTATAATACAAATAACGACACTTCCGTATAGAGGAATATAAACATCTCTATAGGAATACAAACACTTCTGTATAGAGGAATAATACCATCTCTATAGGAGTACAAAATACATATATGAAATACATGGGTGAAATACATTCTGAAGTTACATATACATCAACATTTTCAGGATTTTGTCATAACCTCAGCAATCTTAAGTACAATTAATGCAATCTTATGCACTTTTTTTCATTGTTGACTGGTGGAGACTAAATTTGAGCCTTCCATTGAGAAGTTCAATCACTGAACCATGTCTCTTTAGGATCCTTCTTTTTTCACTCAATCCTTCCAATCATGGAAGTAGTGATTAGATAAGAGAGGATTTTTCTCTTATGTACTTGTCTTCTATCTTCATGTTGCGAGTGCATAGTAAAATGTGCTTCTACCTTTCACTTTGTTAAGGGTGTTGATTTGATTATTAACAGATGCCCCCTAATGTGTGAGGTTCGACGCAGAGCTAAGGGCCGAAATACATTATTTTATACTGATATTCCTCATATTGAGACTCTTCATACTAATACTCTTTATTGATCAAAGCAAGGATGAAAAAGGATTAGCTCATAGGCGCGGGATTCATGAGAACACATGCAAGTCAAACATAGCAATTTATCAAATATAAAATATCTTCCCGAAGAGGGCGTACCCATGCTCAGTAGTAGACAAACATGGCCACGAACAATACACAGTGGATCCATGTCAAAAAGTAAAAAATTTCAGAAGTGTAAACATGCACTTTGATGAGTGCAAGGACAAGGTCTCCATCAAACTTCTGACATGGTAGTTTAATCTTACGCAACTCAGGCAACGCATCGATGGGTGATACAATTGTTTTTCCCAAGGTATTCAATACAAACCGACGATAGTACGAGTTTATATCATGCGAATAAATGAACTGATGTCGAGCAAAATAAAACACCATCTGATTACCGATCATTGATGTATACCGTTAGCAGATGCAAAGAGACCCACCGATAATGATAATGGAATCTAAGGTACTGGGTACAAACTAGCAAGTGTGAATAGATGTTCTGTAGTAGAACACTTGTAGAATCAAATAATCAGGGGTCATTGATGTATACCCACTTTCATTTGCAAGGAAACCTGCCACTAATGACTACAAGTTCCAAGGTACTCCTGGGTTTCTAGATCCATTTACTAGATGATGATTTGGTGTTGATAGGAATAGTTCCATCGGAAGGAGGGAATTAATGCATCCCACATCAACCGATACGAAACAAATATCAATAGTCTGATATAATTTGGTAGAACTACGAGATCCAACAGTGTATACTGACACACCCTATCCATAGAGTTGCTTTAAAATGCCACCTTTGTTGCTTTTTTAGAGTCAGTTCCTCCTTTATCAGATCAGGGTCCTGGCTCAGAATCTTTGTCGATGCCATCTTTGAAATCCATCTTCACTACTTGGTTCAACATCACATCCACATATTATCATAAAGGATTACCATATCACCCACCCCCCCATGATGTTGAGTTGGGTCATCAGAAGTGCTACTGCTAAAGAAGAAAGTGTTAAAAGTGCAGCATCACGAGTCATTCTCCAAGCCAATCTTGTGCAGCGAAGATTGGGCAGGAAGGCCGGCATGATTGGTCAGGTTTATTTGAGGAATGGCTGACTCTGTTTGAAATTCCCTTGAACACATAACACAACGTAGAATGGACACTTGGAAACATAGTACTTTGAGTAACCGACCTTAATGAAATCCTCCAATTCCAGATGCATTAATGAAAGCTCCATTGGTGATGGGAAGGATAACCCATCGGTGGAGATCTTGTTCAAAATACTGGTACAATTTCCTAAGGAAAATGTAGATGGTGTACTGACATCAAATATCAAATTATGTGTCATGTTCAAGGGTGACAAGGATTGACTTTTGCCATTTTATTCAAGGACATAATATGAAATGATTCAATTCTCCCTATTTTTTTATTTTTGTCATTTTTAATTTTTATGGCTTTTTCATTTATCATCTCAAAAAGAATAAAGAATGCTATAGTACATGGGAGGGAACGAGTGTTGCATGGGAGTAATCCTATTTTTCAAGGGCACGGGTCAGGACAAGGCAAAGATCCATATT
Organism: Larix kaempferi; assembly: GCA_027924585.1. NCBI lineage: Eukaryota > Viridiplantae > Streptophyta > Pinopsida > Pinales > Pinaceae > Larix > Larix kaempferi. Next base: position 21,487,264 of record BSBM01000305.1, read on the forward strand.
GCAAACAAGGGTTGATCTGGTTGTGCACACTCTTACATATGTTCCTTCCATGGGTAGGTTGTTTGAAGCATGTTTATGTGTCGACAGACGGTGAAATGATACCATGTAACTGAGCTTATCCAATTTGGTATGATGGCCAAGTAGGAATGGTTCCATGAGGTTTACTTCATATAAAGTCTTGTGAAAAGTGCCAAAATCATAAATCATGGTCTATAGCCAACTACCTAAATCAACTAGTTTGAACTGTCAAAATCTCCAAGTCTTGTAATCAAAACCATTTCACTACCCAACTGTTTAGTCAGAAATTGGTTCAAATGTGCATTTAATATCTAAAAATATAGCCAAAAATGAAGAATTGTGCATCATTCTATCATTCAAAAGGAAACAGTTATACATGTATGAATAAAAGATAAGTAAAAACACTCATTTTTTACCATATTCCTTGTAGGTGTAGCCGATGGATGAGAGGAAGCATCTCCTTTCAACATGAATTTCTAGAAGTCGTGAACCATTATTCAGTGATATGCCAATTGTAGGTGACTCTTCATGGCGGATTAGGAAATTTTGAAACAGTTTCAAATGTTTTTGAATTTTCTGAATATTTTCATTGTTTTTGTAAAAAAATTTGGGTTTTATCTTGAACAAAAAGAAACAAAAAGAGAAAAGTATTTACACTATTATTTTTATGTGTGCAAATTTACTATTCAAAATGTCTAGAACCTCAACACACTTTTTGGTTTATGATGTAAGCTAGTTTATTTCGGCTTTTACTTATGTCTTTAAATTATATGTTCAATTAAATTGCCATGGATAATGTACATGCTTTCTTTTTTCGGTATGATGTTAATGAATTAGATGCCAATCGAGTAGGTAGTTGGCTAAGGAATCAACCAAACTATTTGGACTTCTAGGAATGTGAATATATTCAATGAACTCCAATTTACGTTCTAAAAGACGTACTCATAGAAACTTTCTAAACAATGTAGGATTTCGAACCTGATACTAACCATTTAACTGAGATACAACTAATTCTGAGTCGAATTTGACTATTATCCATCGGATTCCAAGGGTAATAGCCTCAACAAGAAGCTTAATTATTGCGCTATATTCTACAACATTGTTGGTTGCAGATGCGAGAAAAATGCCTCATGAACTTAAAACTTCATCATTATGTGTGAAAATAACCCATGCGGTGGAAGCAATGTTCTGAGAACTACAGCTAGCACCATCCTCATATCCCAAATATGTGAAGGTTTCTTGTGCCATCTGCCAAAGTGACAATGCCAAGCAAGATAAGTGTGTGCTCGAAATAACTAAAGTACAAAAGTTTATACAAAAAATAAAACATAATACAACAAGTGTTGCGAGGCATTGATTCCTATGCGAAGTATTTCTTCAGATAGAGACCATTTCTGATCTCTGACATAGGTTCCCCATCATAATTGATCAATTCATAAGCTCCTCTCTTTAACACAGTTTTGACTACAAGTAGGCCAAACCATTTTGGTATAAATTTTACTTCTCCTATTTTGACTTGGTCTTGGTCATAAACTAAAACCAAATCGCCTTCAGAAATGACTCGGGGACGAGAGGATTTGTCATATTGTGTTTTAACCCTTTTCTTGTGTGCTTCCAAATTTAGAGAAGCTTCCCTTCTAGTTTCATCCAAAGAATGAAGATGGAGAAGCCTTTATTCTTCTGCAGAAGTGTTAGGTAGGAGTTCAACTGCTATTTTTAATGATGGTATTTTGCATTCAATCGACAACACATCCTCTTCTCCATAAACCAATTGGAAATGCGTGAATCTGGTTGTGGTTTTAGCAGTGGTATGGTAAGCCCAAAGAGCGGAAAAAAACATTAAGTGCCAGTTAATTTTTTTCTTATTAATCACCCTCTGCAACATAGTTTTAAAAACCTTGTTAATGGCTTCGACTTGTCCGTTAGCTTGAGGGTAATATGGAGAGGAAAAGTCCTACCATAACCCTAACCTGTTGGTAAGTTCATCAATAAAGGAATTCCTAAAATGAATTATGTTATCAGTAATGATCTCTTTGGGTGCACCAAACCTTGCTATCACGTGATTGAATAGAAAATATGCTGCAGTTTTACCCGTGCAGTTGAATGTAGGCATCTCCTCAGCCCTCTTGGTGAAGTAGTCCACTACTACGTGATGTAGTGGTGGCCATCAGCTGAAGGCAGGTTGATTGTCATAAAATCAATGGCCCATTTTGAAAATGGACCCACGGTTACTGCAGGGTGTAATGGAGAAGGATGTGCACGCATTTTTTGTGTAGATTTGGCAAGGGTGACACTTTTTAACAACATTGATGCAATCTTTAAATATTGTAGGCCAAAAGCATCATGCACGCAAGATTTTCTAGGAAGTTTCCAACCCCAACAGATGACCACGCCCCAACATGGAAATCATTCAAAACTTGTTCAACTTCCTCGTGTATTAAAAAACATCTTAAGATCATGTCTACTCCTTGATGGTACAAAGCACCCCCTATGATGAGGTATCTTCGTGCTTGGTGTCGAATGCGATGCCATTAAATGCCAGAAAACTAAGGATCAATCCTTTGGGTTTAGAGATATGTGATAAATGTTCCATACCAAGGGTATGATGTTGCGATGAGGAATACATGTTCATTTGCCCAAGATTCAATAGATACAATATTCTCTTTCTCACAGGGTAACTCAGACATTAGTTCAGAAAATGCCAATGACTTCTTGGCTTTAACATTTTTTAACTCGAGATTGAATTCTTACAAAATTACTATCCATTTTGAATATTTTCCATCGATGATATGGCGGGACAGAATGAGTTTCATGGGGTTCATTTCAACCACTATGGTCGTTTTTCTTGGAAGTATATAATGTCTAAGTCTTTGGAAAACATGAACTGCTACCAAGGCCAGCTTCTCAACCTGGGAATATCTCAATTCGAGACCTACAAGGCCCTTACTAAGATAGTAAATAATATTCTCTTTTGATGATTCATATTCTTGTGCCAATACCATTCCTATGGTGGAACTAGATGCTTCTAAATATAGAAAAATTTATCTACTATTGTTCGGTGGACTAAGTACCGGGGAAGAGACCAAAGCATTATTTATTGCATCAAAGAGCGTTGAGATTGGTCATCCCATATGAATAGTGCATCTTTATTTAGTAGATGCATGAAACCTTTAGCTCGTTTGTTGATGTATATGTAACTTCGGAATGTATTTCACCCATGTATATTGTACTCCTATAGAGATGTTATTATTCCTCTATACGGAAGTGTCGTCATTTGTATTGACAAGTGTCGTAACTTGCAGTGATGGGTTATTAGACCACCAAGTGTGGGGTCGGCCCTGATTAGATTAACCATGGGTTATTAGACTGAGTTAGACAAGTCGGCCCTACTAGGTTATTGGGAAGGATAGGTCATGTATAAATAGAGAGCGGGAGATCTCTATTTTGTTCATCTCATTATTCACTCCTACATCACTCGGAAAGTGGTGCACTAGTTGAGGAGGAGGAGTAGTTGCTAGGAGAAGACTATCTCTTGTACTTTGGTTGTATCATTGCTCTTTCTATCTCTGAGGAAGTTGTGGGGTTTTTCACCTTTATGGTTTTCCCCAGTGAAACTCTATGTGTCTATTGTCTCATGTGATTACTTGGTGTGATTGATATGCATTGTTATACTTGATATGCTGTACTTGTTATTCTCTCAGTAAAGATCCTAGAGTATATTGAATTAATGCTAAAAAATTAACATGGTATCAGAGCTAACCTGAGAAGAAGACATTGTGCAGTGGTGGAAACTAGGGTTTCTTATTTATTGGGTTTCTCTCCACATATTTTGGAAATGCAGCAAGGTAGATTGACTCTACTCATCAAGGAGAATCTTTCTGTCCAAACAGAATTCAATTCTGGGCACTTTCATTTTTTGCCCTAAAAATTAGGGTTTCCACAAAAATAGGAATTTCTGAATTCTGAGGACATAGCTGGAAGCTCCTTGGAAAAATTGAAGTTTAGAGCTTTGGATCGATATTTTTGGTTTGGTGAAGCTCTGGGAAACTCAAACCCTAATTCAAGGTCCTCCCTAGTGAATCCGAGAAGACTAAAAAGCATTTCTGAAAGGTGAATCTTTGTAGATTTCAAATTTTCAATATACCAAGCTGATCAGCTCATCAAGGTGCATCTTTCTATCCTTTCAAAAAGTTGAAATTCACATTTTGAATTTTTAGGGTTTCTCTGACAAACCCTAATCCGGCACCAGATCCAGATTTCTGCAAATCAAGTTGTAAGACCTAAATCTTTTATTTCCAGTTGAGTTTCTCATTAAAATGTCTCACCACACCAAGCTTGAGGATAACCTTGAAGGGGCTGATAAATTTTGAGCATGGAAGTATAGGATTGGGTTAATCCTGGAAGAAAATGAATTGGACACCTACATAAGTTCTGAGGTCCCTGTCCCAGAGGAAGAAGAGGCTAAGGCCTTGCATAAGAAGAACTTGGTCAAGGAAAACAGGATCATTTTTTATTCTATCAAAGACCATCTCATACCACATGTGTCATCTCTAAAGACACCCAAGGAGATGTTTGATTCCCTGACCAAGCTATTTGAAGGGAAGAACATAAATCGAAAGATGACTCTACGGAATCAATTAAAAGGGGTAAAGCTTCAGAATGGGGAGACCATTCAATCTTATTTATCTAAGTTCTCTCAGATCAAGGAACAAATTGAAGTTGTGGATGAAGTAGTGGACAATGGTGAAGTTGTCATGACCACATTGAATGGCCTACCTAGGTCATGGGACTCCTTCATCCAAGGAATTTGTGCAAGGAGGAAGTTGATCTCATTTAGTAGACTATGGGAGGAATGCTCACAAGAAGAAGCAAGGCTTGTGGCCCGAGAAGAAAAGATGGGGAATGAAGATCAAGCCCTCACAGCACACACTAAGGGAATAAAGTTTAAGAGGGAGAGATCTCATAATAAGAATCATTCTCATTCTCATCACAAGAAGAAAGATCTATCTCATGTTCGATGTTTTGATTTCAATGAATTGGGACACTTTGCTTCAAATTGTCCCAAGAAGTGGAAAGATAACAACAACAAACTCAATAAGAAGAAAAGGTACAACAAGAAGAGGTTTCATGCTCATGCTGCTGAGGATGATGAACCTCCCAAGAAGAAGGATAGGGCAGAAAGTGATACTTCATCAAGTGAAGATGAATATGTTCTAATCTCTGCTCTCACAGGTACTATCTCTCATGGATGTAATGATTGGCTTATTGATAGTGGGGCTTCCAAACACATGACTAGGTTTAAAGAATCTTTTGTAAATCTATCTGATCATGAGTCACCCCATAAAGTGAAGCTTGGGGATGACTATCAATATCCTATCAAGGGAAGTGGTGAAGCCTCCTATAACCTAGACTCTGGGAAGTCTTTGAAGATGAAATATGTTATATATGTACATGGGCTCAAGAATAACCTACTCTCCATATCTGCATTGGATGCAAAAGGTATGAGGGTTGCATTTGTAGATGGCCAAGTCCTAATGTGGCCAAAGGGTAAAACTATAGATGATGCAGTACTGATTGGAGAGCAAGAGGGAGGATTGTACAAATTGAAGGGACAACTTGAACATGCCATGGTACATGAATCCATGGAGCCAAGTGAACTTTGGCATAGAAGGCTTGCACATGTGCACTATAGAGCACTACCAATTGCAAGCAAAGCTGTAGAAGGTCTTCCTGAAATCAAGACAAAGCATGAAGGTGTTTGCAAAGGATGTGCAAAAGGAAAGAACATTAAGAAGGCATTTTCAAGTAGTGAAAGCAAAGCAAAAGGAATCTTGGAGATTATCCACTCTGATGTATGCGGTCCAATGTCATCCAGTTCTCTGAGTGGATATGTATACTATGTCTCTTTCATTGATGATTTCTCTAGGAAGACTTGGGTTTATTTCTTGAAGAAAAAATGTGAAGTGTTTGATAAGTTCAAGGAATTCAAAGCCTTGATGGAAAATCAAACTGATAAGAAGATCAAGACACTTAGATCCGACAATGGCGGAGAATTCACTTTAGGTGATTTCAAGAAATTATGCAGTGATTCAGGGTTTAAGAGGGAGTTGGCTGCTCCTTACAATCCACAATAGAATGGAGTTGCAGAAATGAAAAACATAACAATCATGGAAGCAGCATGGGCAATGCTGCATGACCAGGATTTGCCTATGCATCTTTGGGAAAAAGTAGCTAGGACAGCTGTATATGTGCAGAACAGAACACCTCACAAGATATTGGACAACAAGACACCAGAAAAGGTCTTCTCTAGTAAGAAACCTGAAGTCAGCCATCTCAGAATATTTGGTTGTCCAGTATATACACATGTTCCAAAGGAAAAGAGGACAAAGCTAGATCCTTCAGGAAAGAAGGGTATATTTGTGGGGTACAGTGAAAGCTCGAATCTTACAGAATATACTTTCCAGGGTTCAAGAAGATTGGTTTCAGCAGGGATGTAACATTTGATGAGGACTTAGCTTACATCAAATCAAAGAAGGCACCTGTTGAAGATCATGAAGAACCAAAGGAAACCAGATTTCAAGACACTATCATGAATGAAGCAATTCTAGAAGCAGATCATGAAGTTCAATATGCACTAATACCCGTAGATCCACCTCGTGAGGAGAACTCTCACAAGAGGAAACCTGCATGGGCTAGAGAGCTCATTCAAGATGCAGAAAGGTATGGCATTCCAGAATAAGAACATAGAGCAAGGAAGAGAACTAGATCTCATACCAGTTATGTTGCCCTACTCTGTGACATTATGAACAAAGAACCTTCCAGTTATGAAGAAGCAGCGGAAAAGAAAGAATGGAAAGATGCCATGGTCAAGGAATATCAGTCGATCATTAAGAATGATGTTTGGGATGTAGTCCCAAGACCTGAAGGGAAGTCGATTGTGACTTCCAAATGGATCTACAAGATCAAGAATGCTGCAGATGGTAGCATAGAGAAATACAAAGCGAGATTTGTAGCTCGTGGCTTCTCCCAGAAAGAGGGGATAGACTATGAAGAGACTTTTGCTCCTGTAGCCAGGTACACTTTCATCAGATCAGTATTTTCCCTGGCTGCAGTGATGAAATGGAAGATACACCAGATGGATGTCAAGATAGCTTTCTTGAATGGTGTAGTCGAAGAGGAAGTGTATGTGGAGTAGCCACTTGGTTTTGAGACACATGACAGGGAGTCATATGTGTGCAGACTGAAGAAAGCCTTGTATGGATTGAAGCAAGCTCCTAGGACTTGGTAGGATAGACAGATTTCTATCCAGTTTGGGATTTACCAAGAGTAAAGCAGATTCCAACCTCTACTACAAGGTTGAGGAAGGAAATCCTGTGATACTACTTTTGTATGTGGATGACCTATTTGTAACGGGTGAGGATGGGTTGATTTTCGATACCAAGAGGAAGCTTGCTGCCGAGTTCGAGATGAAGGAATTGGGGATGATGCACTATTTTCTAGGCATGGAGGTGTGGCAGAGTGTAGATGGAATCTTCCTTGGACAAGGGAAGTATGCAGTAGAGATCTTGAAGAGGTTCAGGATGATGGACTGCAAGGCCATGGCCACACCTATGGCATCGAACCTTAAGCTTCTGTGTGATACTTCATCTGATCCGGTTGATGTCACTATGTATTGTCAGATGATTGGGTCCTTGATGTACCTGATGAACACTAGACCATATATTTGTTTTGTGGTGAACACATTGAGCCAGTTCCTGACGGATCCCGGAGGTGTTCACCTAGTTGCTGTAAAGCATATTCTGAGGTACCTGTAGGGTACAATTGATTATGAGCTCAAGTATGATGCGAATCAAAAGTTTAACCTGTAGGGTTATGTTGATTCGGACTGGGTAGGAAGTGCTACAGATAGGAAGAGCACATCTGGGTGCTGCTTCAGTATGGGGTCAGGTGTGATCTCTTGGTTTAGCAGGAAGCAATCTCGTGTAGCACTGAGTACAACTGAAGCAGAGTATGTTGCAGCATGTTTGGCTAGTTGTGAGGCAGTATCGCTCCAAAAGATACTATCTAAGTTATTTGATCTCCTGCTGGAGGCTACTGGTATCTTTTGTGACAACCAGAGTTATGTGAAGTTGTTTGAGAACCTGGTGTTCCACGATAGGTCGAAACACATTGAGATCAAATATCACTATATCAGGGATATGGTGCAGAGAGGAGCAGTGAAGCTCCTGTATGTTGCGACAGATGAGCAGGTTGCAGATGTGTTGAAAAAATCACTAGCCAAAGTGAAGTTTGAGTACTTCAAAGAGAGGCTTGGTGTTCTTCAGATTGACGACACTTCGAGGAAGAAGTGATGGACACATTTGTAGAAGCCATTCCAAGCATGGTGAGAGGAGGATCCTTCCCATGGCTATGGATGTAAGCGCTGGATGATGAGCATCAGGACGATGCTCCAGTTACTGCTCTGTATATGCATCAGTTGGATGCTTTAATCAATTTGATCATGTATTTGTATATGCATCATGTTGGATGCTTGATATATTTGTATATGCATCATGTTGGATGTTTGATATGATCAGGTGGATCATGTATTTATGTACCAGGTGGATACATTGTATAATCAGGTGGATCATGTATTTTTTGTATATGTATCAGGTGGATGCATTGTATGATCAGGTAGATCATGTACTTATGTATGTATTAGGTGGATGCATTGTATGATCAAGTAGATCATATACTTATGTATGTATCAAGTGGATGCATTATGTATATCAGGTGGATGCATTGTATGATCAGGTAGACAATGTATGATGATATGTATCAGGTAAATACTTTGTATGCATCAGATGGATATATTGTTTGATCAGGATGATCACAGATGATGAGCTTCAAGATGTTGCTCCAGATGATATGCATCAGGTTGATGCTATGATTATGATCAAGATGATCACAGATGACGAGCTTCAGGATGTTGCTCCAGATGATATGCATCAGGTTGATTCTATGATGATGATCAGGTTGATCATGTGATGATGTACATCAGGATGATGTATGGTGAGTATCGGGTTGATACTCTGTGGCCGTGGACAGGTTGTGCAAGTAGCATAGAAAAGGTCCTTTAAAATCTGGACAGGTAGAGCAGTGTGCTCGTAACATCCTGGGATGCTTTGAGTAGGTTTTGCTATGGTTTCGCATAGAAAAGATCCTTTAAAATCTGGACAGGTAGAGCGGTGTGCTCGTAACATCCTGGGATGCTCTAAGTAGGTTTTTCTACATGTAGCATAGAAAAGACCTTTTAAAATTCGGACAGGTAGAGCGGTGTGCTCGTAACAGCCTTGGATGCTCTATCGAGATCTAGACAGGTAGAGCAGTGTGCTTGTAACATCCTGGGATGCTTTGAGTAGGTTTTGCTATGGTTTCGTATAGAAAAGATCCTTTAAAATCTGGACAGGTAGAGCGGTGTGCTCGTAACATCCTGGGATGCTCTATCGAGATCCAGACAAGTAGAGCGGTGTACCTGTAACATCCTGGGATACTCTGAGTAGGTTTTGCGAAAGTTCACATAGAAAATATCCTTTAAAATCCGGACAGGTAGAGCGGTGTGCTCGTAACAGCCTGGGATTCTCTACCGAGATCTAGACAGGTAGAGCGGTGTGCTCGTAACATCCTGGGATGCTCTGAGTAGGTTTTGTGAAGGTCAACATGTAAAATATCCTGGGAGATCCTATACGTTGAGCAGTAAGCTCGTAATCAGTCCTGGGATGCTCTTTTGAGGTTTTTTTGATGCACGTAATCAGTCTTGAGAATTCCACAGTATGGCCAGTGATGATGAAGACCTACAGGTGGTGGGCCTACATCTAGTATGAAAAAGGACTGGCTTTGTAGAAATTCCTATGATGAGTAGATTGGAGATTAATTGAGATAGCAGCAGCAGTGACGATGATGATGATTTCGAGGACGATGATTCGCTGATGATGATCCAGACAAGAAGACTTGTGCTAGTAGATCTGTGTCGAGAAATACCTTCCTAGTTAAGAGGGAGCGTTGATGTATATGTAACTTCGGAATGTATTTCACCCATGTATATTGTACTCCTATAGAGATGTTATTATTCCTCTATACGAAAGTGTCGTCATTTGTATTGACAAGTGTCGCAAGTGTCATAACTTGCAGTGATGGGTTATTAGACCACCAAGTGTGGGGTCGGCCCTGATTAGTTTAACCATGGGTTATTAGACTGAATCAGACAAGTCGGCCCTACTAGGTTATTGGGCAGGACAAGTCATGTATAAATAGAGAGCGGGAAATCTCTATTTTGTTCATCTCATTATTCACTCCTACATCACTCAGAAAGTGGCGCACTAGTTGAGGAGGAGTAGCTACTAGGAGAAGACTATCTCTTGTACTTTGGTTGTATCATTGCTCTTTCTATCACTAAGGAAGTTGTGGGGTTTTTCACCTTTATGGTTTTCCCCAATGAACTCTGTGTGTCTATTGTCTCATGTGATTTCTTGGTGTGATTGATATGCATTGTTATACTTGATATGCTGTACATGTTATTCTCTCAGTAAATATCCTAGAGTATATTGAATTAATGCTCAAAAATTAACATCATTCAACAAAATACTCGACAAATATTCTCAAGTAATTAGCTTTCCCTTGAAGGATTTGAAGTTGTGTTATTGTTTTCTGGAAAGGCAACTGAAGTATTTCCTCCACCTTGAGGGGACCCACCATAATCCCTTTTTTGAAACTATGAACCCAAGTAATATCCCAGAGTCCACACAAAACATGCATTTGTGTGGGTTTAACCTAATGTTATATTTGGGACATCGAATAAAGACGGCTCGTAAGTGTGCACTATGTTCATCTCTCCTTTTAGATTTGACTTCCAAGTCATCAAGATAAACCTCAACGATTTTCTTAATGTCATGAAATGCATATGACATGGATATTTGAAAAGTAGCCCCGACGTTTTTAAGGCCAAATGGAATTTTTCGATATGAAAAATCCCCCCAAGGGCATATGAAAGTTGTTTTATGTTGGTCTTCCTTTTTTATTTGGATTTGGTTGTAACTGGAGAATCCGTCCATAAATGAAAAGATTTCATTCCCGGCACATTCATCTCTAATCTGATCAATGAAGGGTGTGGGATAGTTGTCTTTGGGATAAGCCAAATTTATATCCCTAAATTTAGTACAGAGCCAGATAGTTCCTTGCTTTTTATTAACAAGAACAGGATTGGATACCCATTTAGTTAAAGGAACATGATAGATGAAGCCATATTTCAAAAGTTTTTCAACTTCTGCTTTGATGGCAGTTGATTTCTTAGGATTGACCGGACGTAGTTTCTGTCACACCGGTTTAACATTATCATAGGTTTTTATCTCATGTTCAACTATGCTGGGATCGATGCCCAACATTTCTTCGCAAGACCAAGTGAACACATTGTGAAACTCTTTGAATAGAGCAATGTAATGCATGATTTCTTCTGGAGAGCAATCCACACCTATATTGATGTTTTCAACGATTCCAAGCTTAATGGATATATCGATTGGGATGGTTTTCGAAATATTTTCCAAATTTCCTTCCAAACTCACATTGTGTGTTTGGACGGGGCATTGGTATTTTTCCATGTCATCATCGAGGTAAAAAATTTCAGGTTTGACCTCTAATGAATCTATGTTTGGAAGAAATGAGGATCTATGATGCATATCTTCCTAGGGTCATTCAGAGGTATTCATGACTTCAAGGATGGCTTCATCTGATGAAAAGGTCTGATCGAAGATGTCATGAGTTCTAGGAGTGTTGATGGCCCATATTGGTGAAGTGTAAGGATCATATTACTCCATATGGGAAGGATTTTGATATGAATCAGCCAAATCCATTTGAATAGCTTGATATGAAATCTCTACGGAATAAAGGGGAACACTACTCTCTGTTTCATTATGTTGCATAGAAGTTGCTATATTTCCATCACTCTTTTCAAGTAATATGTCCTCCTTGGAGGCTCCCTCCGATGAGGTGGAGCCAAATTCCAACATGGACTTAGAAATTTTTTTTAATGGAAAGTATACTTCTAATGTAATAATGAAAATTGGAGCAGTGCTAGGGGTCAATACCGGTGGTGGAATCATGAAAGTTCCTATGAGGGATGAATCTTTGAACATTCCTACCCCAATATCTTGAATCATTGTTTTTGAATCCCCTACAAAAGGTACATTCGAGTGGATACCAGTTTCAGGTGTGCAATAGTCTAATTAATCGATTCTGACAATCTTCCCTTTGTGTGGGAACCGAATAAATCAGAATACTGAAGACACTATAGCCGTCATCTTATGTATCCAACTATGTCCCAATAAAAAATTTTAATCTATGGGTGCATCCACTACCTCAACATATAATTGAACTGTTTTACCTCCCAATTCAAATGGGCAAGCTATGATAAGTCCATGAGGTGGGAATGAGTGACCATCAAATGATTTGAGTATTGTATGGGATGGTACTAGGGTGGGTGATCCAAAATATTTCCAACATGCTAGTGACATGACATAAGTTGAGGCTCCTTCATCCAAAATGGTTCAAAAAATGTTCTTACCATGTGAAGTCACTTTGATCTGAAATGCGATTTGTGATGGAAGCCTACATGTGGATTGTTCTAAGTCAAAAGTTATCAAATTGTTGTCAGATGGATTGATAGCACCGATAGCAGACAGTAGTGCATTTCGTTGAGCATGACAACTTTTCAATACTTCCAAGGTGGACATTGCACAAGGAGCTTGAGCTAAGTCTTCAACCACATTGTATTTTTTAGAAGCTCGGGCATTAGGATTGTGTGTTGTTCTATGAAGAACCCCTTTTGGAGGTCGAGGTATTATGTCTATGGTTGTATTCTCAATCGTTAGATAACCACTAGGCTGAGATCCAGTTGTTTCTGCATCTTTAGAACCTATTTCATAAGACCGAGCCCTTGTTTGAATGTTTATTTCATGTTCACCAATCGTGAATATGTTAGCATTGGGTGGATTGCCCCCTTGTGGGGGTTTTCCTGGTTTCCTTCTGGTGGAGGCACTGGAACCGCAACAACCATCTATTGTTGATATGGGGAAGCTTGATTTAGGATGGCAAGTTGTTGTTTCCCTCCTTGTTGTGCCAACATTCGACGAATATCATCCATGTGAGGACAAAGGTGAGTAGGATGATCCCCTTGGAAAATTTTGCAAGGGTATTTGTTTTTTCGGTTCTCCTCATTGCCTCCAGTAGGATTATTAACCTTAGGTGCATCTCCTATCCCAGAATTAGCATTGGGTTTCTTATTATGTTTCTTCTTTTTTCCTTTTGGGTCTGCAGTTTGAACCGTAAGTACTTCTGAAGTTTGGGTAGGAGTTGGGAAAAGTTGTGTTGCTTGGCCAGCTGTGGATTGCGAAGTCCAAATTGACATTTGTCCCAATTGTTGGGTAATGTATTCAAGTTATTTGATGGATCCAATCACACCATAGGTATGAGGTCCTTTTGGTGGCCTAGATGGATCAGACGCGAGTCTTACAGCATGAGGTATTAAATCATAAAGTGTGCCCAATTGGGAATATATCAAATCCATCTGTTGAGCGCTCTGAATGAGTTGTTATTCGGTCATGGCTCCTGACATGGCTACATATTTGGAAAGATTAGGTAATAGTGATTTTATGAACCAATCTTCTAAGAATTGATCAGGGATTTCCGCTTTTATAAGCCTTCAGCATCTCCTCCATTCGTGGATATAATATGATATGTGAGTAGAAGTGGACTACCTAAGTGAAGTTAATAGTTTTGTTCCCATATCATAGTGGATAGGTAATTGAACATGTGTCATAAATACCATTCTCAAGATGAAAATTCCGTGAATGTATTGCAGGGCAACTCAATGTACCATTTCACAACTATTCTCGTTAGGGTTCGCTAAAACGACCTTAACCTAATACTATCATCAACTAGGGAATTGGATTAACACCACAAATGAAATGTCATCACATGATTTGATGGACATTCCCCTGGTTTTTCGTCAAAATTGGGTATGTGTGAGGGTAGTTCAGTTGGTATGGTTGGCCATCCATTCAAATGTAGAACAAGATCATTAGTCAGACGGGATAAATCCGGTAGATTAAATGTGGCTAGAAATGGTGATTTGACTGGTGCCATAGAAAATATTTAATATGCGGGTGAAGCTTGATGGCTCCATTGTTGTTTTCCTTGGGCTTCAAAAGAATTCCAAGAAGGATTACCGCCTTGCGGAGATTGCATCCAAAAATATTGGTTACTTCTTGAATGTTGTCCATTCCATTATGGAACATGGTGCATGTATGGATTTCCCCCTTGGGGAGGTATGTTCCAATAAGATTGATTAATTGGTGGAACATTACCATTCCATTGCGGGATAGGATTAATGGGTGGATTTCCTCCTTGCAAATGTGGGCCCCAATAAGATTGGTTACTTGTCGGAATCTGACCACTCCATTGATTGTTTCCTTGGTTTTGATAAGTGTTCCAGGGTTGATTTCCCCCTTGTGGGGGTGGTTCCCAAGAATATTTGTTACTTCCTGGAACTTTCCCACTCCATGGTGGAATGGTGTTGATAGGTGGATTGCCTCCTGTTGTGCTACCTATCGGGGGTATGGGATTTCCACCAAGATTTATATTAGGAAAAGTTGGATGATGACTTCCCAAGGAATTTCGGGTGACATGTGGAGCATAAACCTAGTTGGCATTATTATTACATGGTCCATTGGTTCCGCTAGGAATATTGAGATTCCATGGTAAAGGGCTTCCCCTAGAAGTAGAACTTGGAAAAATGTTAGGTATACCAATAGGATTTTGGTTTGATCCATGATTGTTTTGACCTTGATTATCCAAACCATATGGAAAACCCATATTTGGTAAGGCACAACCCCCAGTAGGGATTCCTGTAGACGAAGTGGATGTACTTCCTGGATTGGAACCCGAAACTGTACCAACTGGAACTAAGGTTCTGGTTGAACTTGTGCTAATGGCAGGCATACTAATTGTTGGGATTGATGTAGAGGCCAAATTGTAAGTATTGCTACCTCCAGCAATTGTTTGAGGTTGCGATGATGTATTCCCTTGTGCTCCTGATGAAGCCATAGGGTCAATTGTTGAATTTTTCATATTTGTCCAATAACTGAAAACATGATTGATGTAATCCAATGGCTCACTAATGTGAAGTACCACTGGGTATGAAATATTTGTCAAAGGTTGGTTTACGTGAGTAGCTGTGTTTTTATCTAGTGTTTCAATTTCAAATGGAGGAAGATTATCAATAATGTCTATGTTTTATTTGTTAGGTGATGTTTCAGTATTTGTTTGATGTTGTTCTTCTCTATTGTTTTTAATTGAATCTAGAAGTTGTTTAGTTTCCAAGTCACAAGGTTGGGTGTTTTGTATCCGTCTCCGTGATGTAGCCGGGCCTTCAATTTCTGGTGACTCACCTCGCTGCCGCCGTGATTGATGGATTGTGAGAGTAGCCACTTTGAAGAATTTGATAAAAGGATGTGTTTAGAATGCTATTATTTAATAAAAAATAGAATCAAACAATCCTAAGGAAGTATAGACTCAACAAAAAGAAAAAGTGTCCACACAGTAAAAAGTCCTATGGAACCAAGCAAGCACACTACTTTTCCAAAGAACCGAATCTCAGTGAAAAGTTGGATTAAGGGGCCTTCCAAAACTAGTAGCTAATGAGGGATATCAAGCCTCAAACAATTACTAATAGCGAAGGTAAGAGAAACAGTTACAATAAAATTTAATCGCCAGGGGTGCAAGTATTGGTTCTTGACCAATCACTCTCCCAAGGAGTAAAAGATTCAAAGTATGTCCCAGTTACTACAAGTGTTCCCCACTCACAATATCATATGTGATATCCTAGGAATAGAAACTAAGGTTACCACTTCACAATCAGCGGTTGGGCGGAACAGTTGTAAGTCTAGGACAAATCTCGTACTCCAGGTACTCTAGAAAAGTGATGTTAACCCGAGGACTTGTCACTTTACATAGAATTCCGTGATGATCTCATGTACCACTAAACAAGAAATAGGGTGGGAAACACCCTTACTTATCCATATTGACCTCGTGATTGATGCATGTGTTAGATGCGCTTTCCCGACAAGCATTTTTTGCTACTAATGGATTTAAACTCTCAATAATCAATGCTAGTTTCAAAAATTTTGTATCCTAGTAGTGTAAACTCTCCAAACCTAATCCAAGGAACTAACCTATTATTGTTGGTGATATGAAAATCAAATCTTGGTTAGTTTTAGATTAAGCGCCAATTTTAAGGGTAGTTTGCTTAGATTCAGGAGTGGAAGTGAAACTGGTGGTGTGTTGACTCGAAAACATATGAACCAAACAATGCAATATCCTCACTACTCTACCTTTCAATTCAATGAATGTTCTAAACTAATGAAATGTTAGAGGTTCATGTGTGTTTTTTAAACATGAAAAATGTGTTGGTAGATTTTGTATTTTTATGAATAGTTTTGCTGAAATATGGATAATGACTGATTTTAAAAATCAATGTAAACCAAACAGATATCTCACTGAAAATGAATCTAATTTTATTACACGTGGAATCTTTGTTTCTCGTTTGCAGGGCCACCCGAAATTGCAATCAAGGAGGATATGTAAAGCCCTTTGAATACTTATGAATTAAATTCTTACACTTGAGATCTACTTTTTCGTTCACAAGATCTCTCGAAATCCTAAGTGAAGAGGATACGGTAGCTCACGAACTATATGCAAAAATTGAAATCTAGATTATTACAAATGAAATCCTAGATTATTACAAATGAGATCCACTTTCTCAATCACAAGATCACTCGAAAGCCCAAGTGAAGAGGATACGGTGGCTCAGACACAACTTATCACAAGAAAATCGAGATATGAAGGTACAACTTTCTCTAATTGTGCATAAGCATAATGAAATACTGTAGATCCAAAACAAAATTTAACTAAATTAAAGTTTGTATTCGGTTTTGGAGGAAAATTATTTTCAAAATGTCTCAAAGTGTAATGTTCAATCTTTTTTTTTTCAATGAAAATATATTTGTGAAATGTGTTCAAATGATCTTTTCATATGTCATAACTGATATTTGGTTTCATGTTTCAAATAAGCAAGTGTATGAGATTCAACAATTAAAGGGCCTTAAGTTTCTTCAAACAAATGTTGATGTTTTTTCAATTTTTCATTATTTGCAAACTATTAAATGAATCAAAATTATTTATAGATCAGTCCTAATCCTATCCAATCAGGGATATAAAATAAAAATATGACCTTAAGCAAATGGATCTACCACAAATTGTAAGAAATTTTTGAAAAAAAAATGTCAATTTAAACCATTTTTAAAGGTTTCTTGGGGGAAATTCCAAATGTAAATATCTCAAACCAAACCCTTCCAAATTTTTCCTAATTAGTGGTAAAATGATCCTAAAAATATTTAAAATCCTTGTGAAGGTATTAAAGTAAAAAATTGAATCCTCCAAGCAGCCCTAAAACAGTGAAAACTCAAAACTAGGTGACATTTCATGCAAATCTGAATCAAGAAAGCTTTAAATATATATATATATATATATATCCAAAATATATAGTTAAAGAGGGCCAAAGTGATGTCTAAAATCTGATATAATGGATTACTCATCCCTTCTAAGAAGAAATAATCACAAAAAAGCAAGGACAAAGATGAAGAACCACACTCCAAAAACTCAAAAAACCGGTCAACACACCCTTTGGAACAGAGCAGAGCGTTGAATGGGGATCAATGCACCTTGAAAACATGCATAGTTCGTTAGTGACTCTCCTTGATAGTGTGCAAGATGCGTTGGTGACCCTTCAATTCTCTGTATGCACATAAAGGGTGCATCGACCCTGCAAATCAAGAAAACCATAGATCTGAGCTCTAATTTCAAGATTTTTGGGTGTTAAGAAGGTGATTAAGGCCAGTTTTGAGCTTCTAAACCTGGAACATAGGTTCTTTAAGAGTTTTGAGGAAAGCTTTAAGCAGATATGAAAGATTGAAACACTAAAATATTGAATAAATTTACAAATTAAATCAAGTAGTATGGTCACCAATGTGATAATAGCATTTAAGGTAGGGATCAATCTACACTAAAAAACTATCTTACTATGAATAGGTGAAGTTCATTGTTAGATATGAAACAATTAACTAACATTCCCTAAAATATTTAACCATTTTAGAATTCAAATCAAACTTGGAAGAAAAACTTTGAACTCATGGATAGAAGAAAAATTGAATTGATTCATATTATGCCAAGGAAGAAAAATACTTACTTACAATAGTGCTTGAGATGCATCCATCCTCCCTTGCTTTGAGCCATCCTTATCCATACTTTATTTTGATGAAGATGAGATTTTCAACCTCCAAATATCCCCAACATGCCTTTGCTTTCACTTTTTGTCTCTCTTACCATGCCCCAAATACCTTTGTTTTATAGTATTGGGAAATGGGATATCGAGCTTCTTCTTTCAATGTGGGATTATCCCTTTTCTTTATTTTTTATTCTTTTTACCCAAAAACCCACTTTCCATAGTATTTTCAGGCTTTTGTCATAACCTCAGCATTCTTAAGTACAATTAATGCAATCTTATGCACTTCTTTTCACTGTTGAATAGTGGAGACTAAATTTGAGCCTTCCATTGAGAAGTTCAATCACTAAACCATGTCTCTTTAGGATCCTTCTTTCTTCACTCAATCCATTTTATCATGGAAGTAGTGATTAGATAAGAGAGGATTGTTCTCTTATGTACTTGTCTTATGTCTTCATGTTGAAGACACATAGTAAAATGTGCTTCTACCTTTCACTTTGTTAAGGGTGTTAATTTGATTATTAACAGTCTCCCACATAGGAAATTGGAACACTTCTATGCAAAGATGAACTCAAACAACTGAAGGTTGGATTTCTCTCTCAAACCAACAATCGAACTGCTGCTCCAAGTGAGATGAAACCAAGCAACACCAAGATCCCATTTCTTGTATTGCATCCTTCCAAACATCATAAGTACAGAATATAGATCATCAAAGTACATAACAACATCATACAAATTTACATCAAATAGATGCCTCATCAAAGAATCATGAAAGTGCTTATACATCCAAGTAAGTATATCATCATGTGCCCCATACACACAAGCATCAAGTATTATATCAAATCTGCTCCAAGGACATAGGTGAGGATCCCATGTCCTATAATGTTGATTGAAAAGAATTTAAGATGCATCAAAACAATCAACCACGTGTTCTTTCATCCAAGAAGTGAATGAAGAACCTCCATTAAAATCGAAACCAAGTAAGGAGCAAGGAAAATCATGACTTCAAGTGACTCAAGTGAACATCATAGGTGCATCCATGTATATGTGTATCATTATAAGGTAACAAATGATTCTCCTGCAAATGTAAATAATAATGTGCTCTAATCATGTCATCATCAAAAGGAGATATGGGAGTTTCATACTCCTCATGTGGAACCATCAGAAAGAAACCTTTCACCCAATTTTCATCCCAAATTGATGTGGCTGAAAAAGAAGTAAGGGGTGAAGATTTGTGAACCAACCTTGCCTCTTTGAAACTCTTACCCATCAACATTTTAAATGCATCTACTCCATAATTGGTTGGTCCAACTATTGTGAGATCATGTGCCTCCTCCAAGGCTCTGCAACTCTCACCATGAGGCAGCTCATAATTCCTATGAACAAGTAAAAGTGTTTGGATTCCTTCTTGTTTGAATGTAGCCTCTTCAAGCACTTGCATATCGACATGTACCTCATGTTCCACCATCACATGAGGTTCCTCCTTTGTAACATAAATTCTTTCAGCCATTGAATGAATGTCTGATATGTAGGAGGGTGTAAAGGACCTTTGCAACCTCTCTTGAAGTTGCTCAATCTACACCATTGATTTTTGGAGTGCATTGTGGGTGGAATCCAACTCATTTGAGAGATTTCCATTCTCTTCTGCATCCTTCAATGTTATTCCATGATACAAACCAACAAGCTCAATTAAATAATCTCTATTAGAAATCAAATTCAAAAAATTACCTTTGGTGTCCAACATTACCTTCTGGATTTTCTCCATGTCTTCAAGGGAATATTTCTCCTCCACACACCAACAAAAATTCCAAACCAACGCATGTGTGTCATGGATATTTTTCAAGGCCTATTGAATCTTCTTTTCATCCAACTTCAAGGACCCTGCAAGAAAACGAGGCTCTTGCAAATGAACCTCCTCATATTCTTCCTTCTTGATTGGACCAACTTCATGAAGCTCAAGTGGTGATGGGGAATTTGATCTTGGTTCTTCTTCAACTGCTACATGGTATTCATATCCATATTCAATGGAACTTTGGCTTGTAGCAACACTTTCAAAAGTGATCTCTATGTCACCAACATAGAGGTGTGAGCACCCATTAGTAGGTACTCCTTCACAGTTTAAGCATCCATCAGTCGATGCTCTTTGATTCATGTCCAAAGTAGAGAGTGTCTCAGAATGATATTTAGAATTTTCAATGAAATATTCTTCATGCTCATGTGGTGTTTCTTCATATTTTTCAAAGTCACTTGGTAGTGACTTTTGATCCTATTCTTGTAATGCTTCTTCTGCTTCACCAATTTCAGAACTAGGTGGCTCATGGGTATCCTCATTTTGCTCCTCCTTTTCACTCAGACATATATGATTTTCTCTCCAAGTTATTTTGAAAGAATGGCATGAAAATTTATTCACTAATTACACATATTCATTCTTGGGCCTATGTCCAAACACCCAATCACAAAAATATTCCAAAGGAATGGCCTTTTCTATATCTCCCTTATATAGATCAAGATATGCCAGATATTGTTGGGGCAAGGTTTTACATGTTGATCTGAATCTTTGTAATTCATTCATTCCAAATTGAGTGTTAGGATCCTATTTGGACTAAAGAAACTTGGGTTTGGTGGCTCTTGTTGAGCCCTGGAATTCATTAGGTCAGTTGTGAGGCCCGGTCCTTGAGAACATGTTTCACCAACTGTACTTTTCCCTCGAAATGAGAACTACTATTGCCTCCTATTGCCAATTTGCTTCCAATTTGACTAGACATAAATTTGAACCCTTTCATTATC
This sequence comes from Larix kaempferi, assembly GCA_027924585.1. Lineage (NCBI taxonomy): Eukaryota > Viridiplantae > Streptophyta > Pinopsida > Pinales > Pinaceae > Larix > Larix kaempferi. The sequence goes on from BSBM01000305.1 coordinate 21,508,439, forward strand.
TTCCTTTTCATGTCCTCAAAAAATGGTTTCAATAATTTCCTAAACTCCTGTTTCTCCTCCATCTCTGAGGTTCCTTTTTCATCCTTAGCCATAGTTTCAGCAGAGTGCACCTCTTCTCCCGCTTCTTCCTCTTCACCAAAGGTACTTTACATTTAAGTTTCTAGGGGTGGGGGATGGATTCTTGAACTCATAAATGGTCACCCAAATCAGGTGCAAGTACCATTATATGATACCACTGTAATATCACTTGTATGAAAGTTTCTCAAATTTACCCAATTTCGATTCTAGGAATGTTGTACACAAACTGTTCCAAACACCTCCAAATGTTTTCGAATTGTGGAAGGAGGGAATTTAGAGGTCATAGAAAACTATATTACACCCTTTTTACACCCAAACCTCTGTTAAAAATATTCATGGTATTCAATTTTTAAGGAGAGAAGACTTGGGACCAAACTAGTCAATTGGGTTGGTGAAAATCCCCCTAGGTCTGCCACTATTTTCACTTCCAAACGTTGTACGGACTTCCATAATATTCAATATGAGAATTTTTTATGTTATAGGGAATCAATTAAAACATTTTTGCATCACTATATCAGGTTTTAGGGTTGGATAAGTTTCCCAAAGGACAACAACTTCTAAGGCATACAATTTATGTGAAAATGGTGGACAAGGGAGCATGAATTAATGTTGCAAACTATAATATGAATTGAGGGTTATGAATACAATATTTTGGACATCCATTTAACTACCATATTAAGCTTAAAAAATAGGCAACACGTCCATAAAATTATGATATCAAACTGATACAAAAGATGCTACAATCACCATGAGAATATAGTGAGGAAACTAGCTCGAATATCAATGTTACTTGGAGAAATAATACATGAAGTTCTTAGTATTTCGAGCTATGTCTCTCATGATATATCCATTATAGATTTATCCATATATTAACAATTTCATAAGGTCTAAACAACATCCTTCCATTATATATATGCAACAAAGAGTGCGCTATCTCACTTTACATGAACATTGAGAGAAAGATAATAGAATGAGAGAAGAGAAGAAAGAATGAATACAAACTCGAACTCAAATGGGGGTTGAACCTACACCAAAAAAATTCCATGAAGCTATGTTTAAATTTCTGAATGGCCTCTCCATCAACCAACTTGTATGGGAATCTTGCACCCTCGAAATTGGTTCTAAGGTAGGGAGGATGAACATCCACCGTGCAAGGACAAACTTGAAGCTCTCTCAAATTGCAAAGATGCAAATAAAAAATGACCAAAATCTTATCCATGTCAATTTGGAATCCTTTTAATAAATTTATTTGAATCATTTATCTCCTAATTACTCATGAAATTCGAATTAGTGGAGGTTATGACCCTTCATTGGCCCCACATGACACTTGGCTCATCTTTTGTCTGCAACCCCTCCCTGAATTCGAATTGGGGAATATTTTGGATGCTTTGGATATGTGTAACTCCTCTCATGCACCCTATTGGTCTATTTTAAGATCTTATATTGTCATAGATGTCATATAATATGTCATACGTATCGTAGGTGTCATAGAAACTGTCATAAGTGTCATAGGTGTCATAGAATATGTCATAAGTGTCATAATGCTTATCATAGTTTTCATAGAATCTATCATTGCCTATTTTTAGCCCTATGACTCTTCCTCTTCCTTCATGAATGTTACCTCTTCCCTCCAACTTGAATTTTTGGATGGCTCCATGTTTAAAGGAGGAATATTCTCTCATGTGGCCCCCACATGTCCACTTATTGTTAGGATATTCCTATACTCCATCCTAGTCCCACCAGTATTTGATCATTTACATTTTCAGTCATGCATGCACCTTTAGGATTTGCATGCATTCTAGGTTTGCATGCATCCCAGTCATCAGTCCAGCACCTATCCCTCAGTTAGCTAGCCCCCAGGAGCTTCTCACTATTCAGTTTTAGCCCTCCAGTTGCTTAATGCGTCCTTCTTCCTTGATTTTAGGAAGCAACTCACCCTTCTTCACCTACCAGTCCAGTTGTCTTAGTTACACTCAGTTACAGTCTGTTACACTTAGTTACACTCAGTTACACCTACAAGACTCAGTTTGACTGATGGTTGACAATTACTTGAGCATTGATGACTCCATTGATGATGATGAAGACTTCCATTTGTGCTCCGATGATCATGAGGACACCTAGTTGTGATCCGATGACACTCTATTGATCTTATGATCACTCTGAGAGGCTAATTCGAATTGCCACCTTAGGCATTCGAATCCTCTCTACCATTGTACTATTTATTTGTCCATATTGTGATTAATTAACTAGTGTGTGTGAAGTATTTTTGCTTCTATCCGAGTTCTACTGTATTATTATTCTGTTGCTCATTATACTGAATTGACCACTCTTCTTCTATTTTATTGCTTCATCAATTACTTTCTTGTGAGGTATACATCATCTCTTAGATGTGCTATGAGGATTTTAACATGGTATCATAGCATGTTGAGAGTAGTGTTTATCTCCATTCTTGAGAGTTTTTTGCAGGTTATTACCAAGATTTCGAATGCAGCAGTTTCTGCATTTTTGCAGCAGTAGAAGTTGCAGTTATTCTATATTGTTTTTGCAGGTCTTCTACAGCTTCAATGAATTCAAAAGAAATCACTCCTCTTTATCCTTTCTTTCCTCTCAGCTATGATGATTGGAAACCAAAAATGACAGCATACTTGAAGAGCCATGATCTCTTTGACTGTTGTTTTGAAAGAGAGTTCGAATCTTCTGAAGAGAATATTGATTGGTTAAATAAAGTTGATGAAGCCTTTGGATCAATGTTGGATGCTATGTCTGATTGGATGTTATATGACCTCCCTGATTTTTCATCACCAAAAGAGCTATGGGATCACCTGGATGAAATATTTGGCAAAGAGAATGAAGGACTTGGTCCCAACCCATTCGAAAGCAAACAAAGTGATGCATTCGCTCCTCTTTATGGTCTCTCAGATCATGAACCAGTATCATCTCATGTTGAAGTTGTTGACAAAGAACTTGTAGATTCTACACTCATGCTCAACCTTTCTTCTCTTTTTGTGCCAGCTCACACTCTAGATATTGCAGAAGGTCCTAAATCCTCTCTTGCACCAGAGTCTGTTGGTTTGCATCATGATCACATGATTATTTCGGAGGTCAAAACAACTTTTTAAGGTAATGCATTCGCTCCTCTCCAGCTATCTCCTCTTTTATACTACTATATGATCATAATTCCATGCTTTCAGAAGGTCATTGAAGAATACGACCATTGTCATTCGCTTGGGATAATTTCTCATGCATCTACTGGTTTTGATCTCACCTCTCATGGTTCAAAGGAGATCTCAAGAAACCATGATTCAAGTCTTGGATCTAATTTGGATTCTAAGAAATTACTGCTTGGGATAATTTCTCATGCATATGATAGTTTTGATCTCACCCCTACTGGTTCAAAGGAGATCTCAAGAAACTGTTTTTAAGGCTTAACTCTGATTTTGATTTCAAGCAAACATGTAATAGTTATTTTTGGCATAATCTCACCCATGGTGGTTCGAATGAGAAGACAAAAGACTATATGCACTTTCACAGGATTTTATCCTACCTCAGCTGATTCGAATCACAAGTTCAAGGATCATTCTCATACTGTTGGATTTGTTCTCATCACATTAGATCTGAAGAGAAAGTACAAGCACATGTTTTTTGAGCATGATCCACTTATTCCCAAGAAGAAGATACCTCCAGACATATGACCAAGCATCACACCTGCTTGAGTTTGAAGCATTTATTTTTGCGTGTGCCTTACAGTCTATTTTTTGAGGAGGGGGTATGTTTCCCATGAAATTTTCCCACTTCCTTGGTTTATTGACTGTTATTATTCATTGTATTGGGTGACCTTTGGTCTTAGTTACCAGGGCCCAAGATGGATTAAGGGGGGGTGTTAGGATATTCCTATACTCCATCCTAGTCCCACCAGTATTTTGATCATTTACATTTATAGTCATGCATGCACCTTTAGGGTTTGCATGCATTTTGCATGCATCCCAGTCATCAGTCCAACACCTAGCCCTCAGTTAGCCATCCCCCAGGAGCTTCTCACTATTCAGTTTTAGCCCTCCAGTTGCTTAATGCGCCCTTCTTCCTTGATTTTAGGAAGCAACTCACCCTTCTTCACCTACCAGTCTAGTTGTCTTAGTTACACTCAGTTACAGTCAGTTATAGTCAGTTACACTCAGTTACACTTAGTTACACTCAGTTACACCTACCAGACTCAGTTTGACTGATGGTTGACAATTACTTGAGCATTGATGACTCCACTGATGATGATGAAGACTTCTAGTTGTGCTCTGATGATCATGAGGACACCTAGTTGTGCTCCGATGACACTCTATTGATCTTATGATCACTCTGAGAGGCTAATTCGAATTTCCACCTTAGGCATTCCAATCCTCTCTACCATTGTACTATTTATTTGTCCATATTGTGATTAATTAACTAGTGTGTGTGAAGTATTATTGCTTCTATCTGAGTTCTACTATACCATATTATTCTGTTGCTCATTATACTGTATTGTTCACTCTTCTTCTATTTTCCTGCTTAATCATAATTACTCTTGTGAGGTACACAAGAGTAATTATGATCTTATGATCATGAGGACACCTAGTTGTGCTCCGATGACACTCTATTGATCTTATGATCACTCTGAGAGGCTAATTCGAATTTCCACCTTAGGCATTCCAATCCTCTCTACCATTGTACTATTTATTTGTCCATATTGTGATTAATTAACTAGTGTGTGTGAAGTATTATTGCTTCTATCTGAGTTCTACTATACCATATTATTCTGTTGCTCATTATACTGTATTGTTCACTCTTCTTCTATTTTCCTGCTTAATCATAATTACTCTTGTGAGGTACACAAGAGTAATTATGATCTTATGATCATGAGGACACCTAGTTGTGCTCCGATGACACTCTATTGATCTTATGATCACTCTGAGAGGCTAATTCGAATTTCCACCTTAGGCATTCCAATCCTCTCTACCATTGTACTATTTATTTGTCCATATTGTGATTAATTAACTAGTGTGTGTGAAGTATTATTGCTCCTATCTGAGTTCTACTGTACCATATTATTCTATTGCTCATTATACTGTATTGTTCACTCTTCTTCTATTTTCCTGCTTAATCATAATTACTCTTGTGAGGTACACATCATCTCTTAGATCTGTTATGAGGATTTTCACACTTATGCGCCCCCAAGTCCAACTAGGACCTAATGACACTTCATTTGGGAGCATTTAACATTTATTCCATAATTTATTGGCTTATTTTTCCACCGTCAATTTTGAATTTTGAATTTTGAATTTTGAAGTTTCATGAGAAACTATAGACTTTGGGGTTAAATGTTAATATTTTAATTTTTCCACATAACCCTTAGGAATTGGGTAGGCCAACTTAATTATTTATCTGAAAATCATTTAATTGGGGACGTGACAATCTACCACTATGTCATTATCATCCATCCTAAGGTGAAACAATGTATTTGAAATAAATAACTTATTAACTAGGGGCTTTGATTGATAAAATCTCCCTAGCTTATTCCATAAATTTAATGCACTATCATCTCTAGATACATTCAACAACATTGAATTTGACAGGAAAAGTCAAATTGTCCTCCTCACACTTCTTTCTAACGTATCCTAGTCTTCTTTCATCAATACAATAGGTTGTGTACCTAGATTCACAACAATCCACTATTCTCGATCTACAATAAGATATTCCATTTTGAGATTCCATATATCAAATTTATTAACATTAAATTTCTCTATTTCAATTATAGAACTGCTCACCATTCTCTTTCAACACACGAATCACCATTGCAAGGCTCCCACTGGACCTAGGTTTATCACAGATCCAAAATCAACTTTCTCGATCAAAGAACCCAAGCACTTAGCTATAAAGGCAACCCCTTGAATCCAACAATCGAGCTATGATACCACATGTAAATTTTAAATCCTAGAAGCCATTAACGGGAAAAAACAACAAAATTTAGAGCCGCACCTCTATATTTCTCATTATGTTTCTTAACCATTCACAGTACATGTAATACCCCATTTTGACCCTTAGGGTATTTGGGATTTTAATATAAATAATGTATACATGCGATGTATTTTTTCCCTAGCGTGGATCTCAAGGCCAAGTTCTCGCTAGTGGATGCTCATATTTGTTTTAAAAGGAAAGTATTTGATATTTTATTAGCCATGTGCCATTTAAGCCATGGAAATTGTAAAAATGTTGTAAATAAATAATTATCATGCAATAAAAATACAAAAGAATCTGGCTATGGGAGCAACCAATGAGAAGGGGCCATGTGTATCCACTAGGGAGAAGTGAGGGGGCTGTGGGATCGTGGACAACAAGATCAGTTCCAAACGTTACACAGCCAGACGGAAAACCAAAGAGGAAGGGGCACGATTATGGAAGAAGCCATGTTGGCAGAGTAGTCAGAACACCTAAGAAAACTGAAGGTGAAAGGAAAACCGAAGGGGAAACCCTAAATAAAAACGAAGAGAGAGGAAGATGCCAGGAATTTTGCTCAGAAGAGGAAGAAAGGATGTGGATTGGAGCAGCCGAGAAGGAAGTGACAAGATAGAATTGTGTTTAGAAATAGAAGCTAAAGAAATACAAGTGTGGATAAAATAATGGGAGAAAGAACAGAGGTTGGAGTTGCTTGACAAAGCCAGTGAATGATAGAATCTCAAAGAGTCAACAGCTTGGACCTTTCTATGCCCACCTTGAAGACCACTGGAGTGAAGGGGTGCATGAGAGACTATGTAGCAAAGAAGGGGACCTTCCTTGTGTTGGGTGTGGTAGGTATTGTGGGTTCCAAGACCGTTTGAGTTAGAATTGATATGCATGTAGCTCTGTGGTTGGGCTCATTGACTTAGCATCCTTCCCTTTGTTTCTTTGCACGCTTGATAAACCCAACTATGTATTGGCTTAGCATGATTGTTGTGTGGAATCATGGCTTTGAGAGAGCCTGTTTAGATCTTCCTTAGTGGATACACAACCCAACTAGGGGGTGGTCTCTTAGTTGAAAGAGTATAGCCTGAAAAAATACCAATGGTTGGGTGGAACGTTGCTCTCACATACCTAGTTGCTTGGACAAATTCATTTGAAAGATATGTGTTCTATGTGATTGATATTATGTCCATTATGTAGTTCTAAATGATATTAATTTCCTATGTTGTGTTTATATGTTATTTAAGTTAATGTGAATGAAATGAGAACATGCATTAATCAGAAAACAATTCTATGTATAAACCTGAGGATGAGCCATATTTATACTTGAATGTCTTACCATTTGCTTGTGTTAGATGTGCTGCTAAACTTGCATGTTATAGATGCATTAATCATATCTAGTTTCATTGTTTATGGTGTTATGCATTGCATACACTTTTGAATGGACTGCATGGCAGCACTTGGACTTGGGAATGGAACTAGGAAATCCCTATTGTGTTTCATGACCCCTATGTGGGTCAAATGAAGGAAGAACCCATGACATAAGGCAATTATATCTCCTTACATGGAGTAAAGGAAGCCTTGAGGAGGTTTGGGGCCTCATTTTGGGTTGGAGTAGGATCCGAGTTCTTAGATCTGGTTGAAGATCATCTAGTTGCATAGAGCTCACTGAGATATTTCCAACGCTGTCATACTTTTCCAAATTGGACTTAGGATGAAGAAGTTATGGGCCTGAGAAGTTGTGCAGTTGGGGCTTCCGAATTTCCGAATCTGCATTGTGGATTGAGGATTGCAGAAGTCAGAAGTGTGAATTTTCCTTATTTGTAACATTGGGATTCCACATTTCTGAGTTCCACAAGGCAGATTGCGGATTGCGGAAGTCTAAAAGGAAGTTTTCTGGAGCAATGGAATTGGCATTCCGCATTCCTGAGTTCCGCATTGCGGATTACGAATTGATGTTTTGGCGAAATGGTAAATTGGCGTTCCACATTCCTAAGTTCCACATTGCGGATTGCAGATTGTGGATTGATTTTTTGGTGAAACGGTGAATTGGAATTCCGCATTCCCAAGTTCTGCATTGCAGATTGTAGATTTCGGATTGATGTTTTGGCAAAACAGTGAATTGTTTTCCGCCTTTCCGAATTCCGCATTGCGGATTGCGGACTGAAGGTCATTGCGGTTGTGTGAAGGTGCAGAGTTGCGGAACCTTTGGAAAAGAAAAATAAATATAGCAGGTGTTTCAAGGGTTTTCTCCCATCACCTCTAAAGGGCACAGAGGTGGTCGGGGATGTGATAGAGTGGTATCAGAGCTCAATTTACATCATTGGAGCTACATGGGCTGAAGTGTGAATGAACTTACAGGTGGAAGGGTGCTAAGGGCGCCGTTTTGACAAAAATATGTTGTTGCCGTATGGGTAATTTCCAATTTTTTATGAATGGGGAAAAAAGGGAGAGAAAGCATCATAACTCTGGAAATTGTTCCTTGAGTTTCTTCTGTTAAATTTCGATGCTTTATGTTTTATATGCATTCCTAAAAAGTCTAATAAATATCTTTTATAATGCACAGTGGTTGCAGCTGATAAAACTTGAATAGTTGTAGTAGAGGAAACATACAGGAAAAAGAAAATGGTGACTGGGAATGATTCCTAGAGCCGTTATGAGCATGATGATGATGTACTAGGATAAAATGTGCAAGGACAACAGGATGAGACCGAATCCAATGGGAGAAGGGAGCAAATAACTCCTCAGAATTTGGTTGAAACCATGATAAGATTTAATGAAAGACTAATGAAGGCCTAGGAAGAATAGAACTAGCTCAATGTTGTTATCTTGCAGAGCCTCACTGATATGCAACAAAAGATAAACCTTGGGTCCCAACCAGGAAATGTAGGAAAAGAAGGAAGAGATGCAGGGAGTCGCTCTAGGAAGAGGACTCCAATCCTAAGAAAGAGTTTTGTGAGAAAAAAACATAGAAAACCCTTCTCAAGATCTTCTTCCAGCAGGTCATGTGACTCTAGAGGGTCTCCAAGAAGTCCAAGGCATACTTCTAGCAGGTTTGGGGAAATAAAGAAGTCCAGAAGAATTCCACGGGGAGAGTTCAGGAAGGCAAGGCCTCCCACATTTGATGGAGAAGGTAATACTGGCCAAGAGGTAGAGGCATGGCTTCTTGGGATGAAGAAATACTTCAAGATTCATGATTACTCAAGAAATGAAAAGGCCAGAATTTCCATTTACGATCTAAATGGCAGAGCTTCAATTTGGTGGGAACACCTCATGCAAGTAAAAATGATCAATGAAAGGAGGATCAATTGGGAGCAGTTTAAGAAGTATTTCAAGAAAAAATACCTTCCTTCCAGGTATTATGATAGCAAGAGGAAATAATTCAATGAAATCAAGTTGGGACAGAAATCTATGGAATAACATGTCCATAAATTTATGGAACTGTTGAGGTATGTGGACTACATCAAATATGAGAAGGTAAATATCCAATGCTTCCTTGGAATTCTACCTCAATGTTTCAGAGATAGGATTGAGTTTGTTAACCCATCAAGTCTTGATGAAGCCATTATGATGGCAGTACATTGCTATGAGCAAAGCAAAGGAAAATCATAGGTTCACCCAACAGGGAAAGGAAAGCCAAATGGGAGGTTTGGTCAAAGGAAAAGTGGATTTAAGCCGTCATTCAAAGATCAACCAAGAAACTTCTCATAGGACCAGCAAGCAAGAAGTGATAAAAAGCCAACAGTAGCAGTAGAAAAAACATCAAAAGGGCCACTTCGGTGGTGGGGATGTGGAGAAAACCACAGGCTTAGAGATTGTCCACATCAAAGGGAGAATCCTCGGAGCTTGCACAACTTAAAAGGGGTAGCTACAATGGAAGATATGGAAAGGGAAACACCTCGAATCTATGTAGCATTGGATGATCATCAGGAAGACCATCAATCAACAGTGGTGGAAGTTGAAGGTAAGATTACCAAGCAATCTATTTCTATTTTGATTGATCCAGGATCTACTCATAGTTATGTTTCTCCAAAAGTAGCTGGAGGTTTTTCTCTTAGAAAAATGAAGTAGAGTAAGTCTTCGCTAGTTCAGTTAGCCATAGGAACCAAGAGAAAAGTGAGTGAAGAAGTGATGGAATGTCCCACGGATTTGAATGGATTCCTCACAAAAGTAAAATATGAATGTCCTGCCATTAGGATCTTATGATGCTCTAACTGGTAAGAGGAATTCCCAAAATAGATTTCTATGAAGAGGTACTTGAATGCATTCATTAAGAAAGAAGACAAAGATTGGTAAGAGGAATTCCCAAAAAATTCTAAGACATATTTCACCCTTACAATTGAAAAAGTTTTATAAGAAGGGCTTCCAATTATATGCAATTCACATATCAGATTCATTAGAGGACAAAGGACCAAGGATGGAAGAATTCCAGGTGTTGCAAGAGTTCAAATATGTGTTTTTAGATGAATTCCCAAGACTGCCACCAAAAATAGACATTGATTTTACCATCAATCTAGTTCCAGGGGCAGCACCAATTTCTGAAGCTTCTTATAGAATGAGCACACCATAATTGATAGAGTTAAAGATGTATTTACAAGAATTAATGGACAAGGAGTATATCAGGCCAAATGAATCTCCTTGGGGAGCACCAATGTTATTTGTCAAGAAAAAGGATGGGACCTTGAGGCTGTGTATTGATTACAAGAAGCTAAATAAAGTGACAGTCAAGAATAAGTACCCATTACCAAAAATTGATGATTTGTTTGATCAAATGAAGGAAGCTAAAGTGTTTTCAAAGATTGACTTGAGGTCTGGCTATCATCAACTAAGGATAAAAGAAGAAGACATTCACAAAACAACTTTTTGGACAAGGTATCGCCATTATGAGTTCATAGTGGTGCCATTTGGTCTTACCAATGCACCTGCTATATTCATGTGTCTCATGAATAGTATCTTCGGCGAGTATTTGGATAAGTTTTTGATAATGTTATTGGATAACATTCTTATTTATTAAAAGAATGAAGAAGAGCGTACTGAACATCTAAGAATGGTGTTTCAAGTTCTTAGAGAACACCAATTGTATGCAAAGCTGAGCAAGTGTGATTTCTATCAAAGAAAGGTACAGTATTTGGGTCATGTCATTTTAGAGGAAGGAATTGCAGTGGATCGAGAAAAGATTGAAGCCATAATAGATTGGCCTACTCCAAATAATATTGCAAATGTTAGATACTTTATGGGTCTTGCATGCTATTATAGAAGGCTCATTGAAGGATTCTCCAAGATAGATCACCCAATTACATCATTGCAGAGGAAGAATGACAAGTTTGTATGGTCTAAAAAGCATGAGAAAATATTTCAGCAGCTAAAAGAATTGCTTACCAACGCTCTTGTTTTGAAGATTGCAGATCCAAAGAAATATTTTGTACAGGTGCTTGCATTGAAGGGCTAGGTGGAGTGCTCATGTAAGAAGGATTTGTAATTTGTTATGAGTCAAGAAAGTTAAAATAGAATGAAAATAATTATGCCACACATGATTTAGAGATAGAAACCATAGTACATGCTCTCAAGAGATGGAGACACTATCTATTGGGGAGAAGGTTTGAGATCAGGACAGATCACATGAGATTGAAATATTTGTTTGACCAGTCAAACCTGAATGCTAGGCAAACTAGATGCATGTATTTTTTTTGTGAATTTGACCTTGAAATTAAGCATGTCAAAGGTAAGTAGAATAAGGTTGCATATGCCCTTAGCAGAAAATTCCATGTTGCAGCAGTAAGTATGTGCAAATCAGATTTGAAGACAAGAGTTCTTGAAGCCAAAACCAATGATGAAGCTTACCTTCAAATCAAAGGAAAATTGTAGTAGGGAAATGTTGAGGAAAAGTGTGCAGGATACCAACTTGGTAAAGATGATATTCTCCTTTATGGAGGTAGACCATATATTCCAAATTGTACAGATTTGAAGAGGGTAGTGATGGATGAAATACATCAAATGCCATACTCTGGACATTCGGGATACCAAAAGAAAATAACAACAATAAGAAAGCATTAATTTTGGCATGGGATGAAGAAGGACATAGCAGAATACACTGCTAGGTGTAAAAAATGCCAACAAGTCAAGGAAGAACATCAACATCCAGTAGAATTGTTGCAGCCTTTTCCCATTCCAGAATGGAAGTGGGAAGTAATTTCTATGGATTTCATAACAGGTCTGCCAATGACAGTAAGGAAGCATGATTCCATTATGGTAGTGGTGGATAAGATATCAAAGGTAGTTCAATTTATTCCAGTCAATTCCACTCATAAGAAAATTGACATAACTAATATTTTCATGAAGGAGATATTCAGATTGCATGGATTTCCCAAGGCAATAATTTCAGATTGAGATGCAAAGTTCACATCCAATTTTTGGAAAGGATTATTTTAGGATTTAGGAACTCAGCTGAACTTTAGCATAGCATATCATCCTCAAACAAATGGCCAAACAGAGAGGGTGAATCAAGTTCTTGAAGACATGCTGAGAATGTATGTGATGGACAGACCATCCAAGTGGGAGGATTACCTACACTTGGTAGAATTTGCATACAACAATGGACAACAAGTGTAACGTCCCCTTCCATCGTCAAATGCGGGGAAGGAAACATTAACAACACACCGGGGCTTTTGGCAGACTTAGCCCCAATATTACATTACTCATAAATTCATAACAATTAAAAACTTCTATATGCAGATTCATCTCAATATAAACACAGCGGAATTAAACATAATAGCAAGCACACAAACAGTAGTGCCTAACATATATATATATATATCACAGCGGGGGATGATTCAGCATATAGAGACTCAATCTCATTACAATGCCATGCATGAATTCCAAATTAAGATAATCAACTCATTTCATTAAACATGGACAATTTAACATATTGCAGAACACAAAATGCAAATAATTTATAATACACAGAACACTTATCTTGAGAAGTAGATGTCCAACGACTGGCTACGTGAGAGCAACGTTCCACCCAACCATAGATCTCTTTCTAGCCTATATTCTTTCAGCTGAGAGATCACCCCCGAACTGGGCTGTGTATCCACTAAGGAGGAACTAGATGGCTCACTCACGGTCAGGGTTTCACTCAGACAGCCATGCTAAGCCAACACACAGTTGGGTTTTTCAAGCATGCAATGGGAAATGGAGGAGGATGCTAGTCCCCTAAGCTCAATCCCAGAGCCACATACACTTCAAGCTGGACTCAGCAATCCCATCCTCTGTTCATACATCCACACTTGGATTTCTCACAACTCTGTCACGAATAACCCCAAATCCGTCACTGATTTTCTGGGCTGTTAAAACTGGGTTTTCCCATGGATTTCGGGGTAGCTAATGCTCCCCAATTCGCCCCAAGGTTCATACCAATGGATCCCCCATTGGATTTCACTGTCCAATACCAAATCTGAGCGTTTTTGGCTCTTCAAAACATGGGTTCTTTCAAAGTCACGATTTCTGGTTTTTCCCTCTGCTGGCAATTCGTTTTTGGATGGAAAATGGTGCTGGTAAGTTTCACAATGGAATGGGGATGGGGAAGAAGCAACATCCCTGAGGTAGAGTGGCTTGTGGTACAAGAAAACAGAGCCCATACTCTGCCATACGAATTTCTGGGCTGCCCATGCTCCATTGAAGCCATGGACTGAATTCCTCAACCACTTCCTTACAACATAAATAAATGTCAGCAAGGTAAGTCAAATGGGTTCTCAAGGTGACATATGGCAGCCTATAGTTCAATCCCTTAGCCCCCTCACTACTCCCTAGTGGATACACATGGCCCCTTCTCATTCGTTGCTCCCATAGCCAGTTTTGGTATTTTATTGCATGATGTTTATTTACATCCTATTACAATTTCCATGGCTTAAGAGCACATGGGCATCAAATATCAATGCTTGCCCTTTAAATCAAAATTCAAGCTTTCACTAGCGGGACCTTGGCCTTGAGCTCCACGCTAGGAAAACATACATCACATGTACACATTATTTACATTAAATGCTAATATATCCTAAGGGTCAAAATGGGGTATTACAATCCCCTCCCCCTTAGAATAACACCGTCCTCGATGTTCCAAGACTTAGGCATACATATACAATTTACACATGTCCAAAACTTCAAAAACTTTGCAAATCTGCCCTGCATTCTGTTCTTTACTTTGAACTTTCAGGACCAAGTCCTTTGATTTTCACGAGCTGCTCCTGCTAATTCGGATCTTCCAGCTCATCCATAAGTCTGAAAACTTTATGGCTGCTACCCTCTTGAGGTTCTCTTGTTGGGCAGTTGCGGAGACAATGATCCCCTCCACATTTCCAACACTTCACTGGTTGCTTCATCTTTACCTGCTCAATTTTCTTTGAGTCTTCCCACTTGGAGCGTTTCTTAATCGGACGATTGGATGAATGCTTCTTCATTGATCCACTTTTCTTTCCCTTGTTGATTGCTTTCATAATGCTTTTTACCTCTTTCTGCAGACGAATAGAGTCCTGCAAGACCTTGTGGTTCATCTCGTTCTGTTGCTTTTGCATCTTGAGCATCTCTCCAAGATTTTCTTGTGTCTTGGCAATTGTTTGAAGAAGACTTCCAGCCAATTCTAATAGCCTATGGTCTGCTGCCATGGTCATTGTGCACAGCTAGTTCTCACTTGGCTCACAAGCAACACTTGCTCATAGCAACTGCAACCAATCGATTTAATTTCCACCTGTGAAATTCATCATTACAATTCTTGTTAGACCAAACATAATCTAAACACAATAAAAAAAAATCAGTCAATTGTTTTTCCTTAATTGACATGGAGGTCCCATGCTCTATTCATGAGACTTTCACACTTTCCATGCTTTTCCAGCATACACATGAATTCTTTCATGTTCATCCATTCACGTTAAATTAACTACTTCAGCATTCACAATTTATTTCAAGCAAATAAACACACTCTACTTTTAGCCATACATGCATTCAACAATTTTCTGTATTTATAAATGCATCAATAAAAAGGAAAGAGAGAGTAGTAAGAGTTTCTTCTCTTAGTCTTGTTCCATTCTGGAACCCACACCACCACGGTGGTTTTCATGCTCCTAGTCTCTTTCACCTCAACGTGAATGCTTGACCTACCCTTCTTGGCTATGACACTTAATGTCTATGGTCTATTTCAGACCTCTCAACCATGGAGTCCCTCCACATGGTTTATCTACAACTCTTGGCTGCTAGGACTCACACAGTCCCACTAGCCCCATCTTTCCATTACTGCTCATGTTGAGCTCTTTAGGACGGTTACATGTCCACATGCATCCTTAAGATGCTTTCATAGTCATTGCTTCCAGCAATACCTACACTCAAACATTGAATTAATTCACATGTTTAGTTTATTTTCATAGGAAATCATAACCAAATCATATACACATGTATATTCATAAGCAAGATATTACAAGATAACCAAATACTTATCTGTATTGTGCATTTCTTCTCTGGTCCACAGGGTCCTGCTTTTACTTTGTAAGCCTTGGGATCCTCCTGCGGACTGGGATGTTTGGCCAGTGCACAGGCTGCTCCAAATCATCAAATAATCAACACCTTACCAGTACACCTTCACGCCGACTGGAAGGAAACTTCACTACGACCATTTCTAGGTCAAGGCTCTACTATGGAGCCATAGGCACATAATATCCCTTTCATCAATACTTCACAACCCTTCATCAAATCCCCACAACCTCCACAACATCCTTTTATTTATATTAACCCTTCCACCACAACCCCTCACAACATCCTTTTATTTATATTAACCCTTCCACCACAACCCCTCACAACATCCTTTTATTTATATTCTTTAGTGTGTAACATCAATTACAATATGTTTAGGCTGTCAACACAAGATGCATAAGCAAGTTCATTAGTATTGCTGCTCTAAACTGTAAACATATTTCATAACATTCACTATCCAACCTTGAAACACCAGGAATGCGTCCATTCCCTTAAGGCGTAGTCAATATTGGCATCCCTAACATAACTCAGCAACAGAAAGGCGTGCACTCCTTACTGATGTGAACTATGAAGATCCTAATCATACTTCAAGCAGTCTGCCATAATGGAAATAAAATCAAAACATGCTCTGCATATTAACTCTAATAATTAAACATGCATGTATGTATATATATATATCATTCAGGGTTTATGGAACACTTATCCATTTGTAGATGTTATTTCTCTTCTTTAATGAGGAATGGGGGCTCCTTCTCTGAGTTGACAGTCCCTCGGTTTGCCATCCCAATTCCCTTTTGATGTTACATGCCTCTCACATGTCTTACTGACATAATCTTCACCATCTCACTCATATTGTTTACCAATCATGTAGTGCAGATGAGACATTAATAATGTCTTATGGCGTTTCACCTGAAACCCGCTTTCAAATCATGGAGTTCCTTCCCATGAAGTTTGGCTTCTGCAGGACCTCTCTCTCTTGGTCTTACTGCAATGTGTCTCCCTGGCACACTTATTAAACAGCCAAACAGTCAGCAACATTTAACAATACCATTCAAATCTGATTGTTTCATAACCAATCCATGGCTCTAATAATTAAATTCAGTATGAATTTGCAACTCTGTCTACTACAGAAATTGGTTTTCTTATCCATGAGGCTATCCTCATATTGTTTGGCTCCTGTAAGTGACACCACTCTGCCCGTTATCGTCTTATGCCCGCTACCATACATGAGCATCCACTTACAGCATGTCCTCCTGACACATTTTCATATAAGCCAAACAGTCATTAGCAATTATTAGCAAAATTTCAAATCCGAAACATTTACAAATCTGATATTTACAACTGTTCTTACTAACAGAACTTAGAGCTCTCAATCATGAGATTCCTTCTCATAAGCGCTAAATCGAATTCTCAAATCTGCTCCCTACAGAATTAGACTTGCAGCCATGATATTATTCTCATAAACTTAAATCAGAACATTTTCAGATCTGTTTCATGCATAAATTAAATTCCACCACCATGAGAACCTTCTCATAACCTTTGGCCTTTGCAAATGGTAGAGCTCAGTCTTTACTATGGTCTTATCCCCATTACCATACGCAAGACATTTCTACCTGGAGTCTGAAACTTTCAATCAGGAAAACATGTTGTGAGTTCCCATGCATATAATATTTCATTTATCGTTATTTCACAGTCATATCATTCATACAACTCTGTCCTTCCATAGAGCATTCTAGCAGCCCATCGATCATGATTGGGCTCTTCATGCACTTACTATTCTGCATTCATAACAGCCCATGAAATGATCCTAGAATTATCATCAATTCATCATTTCATTCATTATTTATTTTGCAATAACATATGCATCATCCCTATGCATTCATACAATGCATCACAAGATTTATAAAATCTCTTAATGCTCATCTACTTAATGCTACCTTGCATTGTTTCATGAGTACTATGCATTCAAGCATATTATGATCAAAACATGCCTATCTCATATAACTTGCATTACCATAATCAGGACCACCAGTCCTCACTTGCTTTGGTTATTAAGCACATAACCAACATACACATGGCATGATATAAATTCATATGAATGCATTGAGATTTCTAAACAGTCATAGGGTGTAAGGATCATTTCCTTCACTTACCCACACCTCACCAAGCTTGGTAGGTTAACAGTCCTAATCGGTATTCAATATCACATGCAAACTAACTCATCATAGCTCAAACATAGTTGAAGAGATCTTACCAAATCCTCTTTCAACATTCATGCAATTTGGCACCAATAATCATTACCTGCATGGTTACCATTAACATCATCTGATGTTACCTGATCAGTTGGCCTCTTACCAAGGCTGCTCAGTCCTTTTGCCAACTTTATGATCATAGATTTGTTGCACCATCCTTTCTGCATAAGGTTGTTGGCTTCATGCAACAACATCCTCAACACATTTAACCATGCTCTTTGTTATCTTTGGTCCTACAACCAATACCAACATCAATAGTGATTATCAACCACAATATTCTCCATTAGTGGTTCATTGCATATGCAGACTTCATTATTCTACCAATATGCAATATCCCATTTATGCACAAGCATTTCCATATGCACTATGCAATGTTTGTTAAGATGCCATCTAGTGCATATACATCTATGTAATCCCTTACATTTTTAACATTTTTATGCCATATGACAATTTCATAATTATAAGTATGATAACAAACAGGGGTTTAAAGAATTCTTCCCTTTTCGATCCCTCACTGTAACATGGAATTCCTCTTCCATATCATGCAATTGTAGAAATTGCCCACATTGACAACAAAATTTGTTTGTCAAACAGCCGCTGGCACTCTTCTGCACTAAATATCTATGATATATGTAGACCTCATTCAAACTCTGGTCATGCATCATTGTTCCCTGCTGGACAAGCTTTCCAATGCCTGTCTTCATGCTCCATTCCGACATCAGGTGCGGGAACTGCATCTCTTCAAAAATGACAACTTTTACTCCAATTCTGCACATTTTACACAGTTGTATT
This sequence comes from Larix kaempferi, assembly GCA_027924585.1. Classification (NCBI taxonomy): domain Eukaryota; kingdom Viridiplantae; phylum Streptophyta; class Pinopsida; order Pinales; family Pinaceae; genus Larix; species Larix kaempferi. Next base: position 21,527,041 of record BSBM01000305.1, read on the forward strand.
TTGGTCCAGAATGCCAACTTCAGCCACCTGTGGAAGAAAATCTATGAAGAATCGCAAAAACTTTTATATCGGCAAAGTTAGTCCATATAACAAGGAACACTCGGCACTTCGCGGATCTCAATTTCGATGCACCATTCATCTTCTATGAAATTCTGGGTTTAACTACTTCTTACTTTTCACATTTTTAACTCCCCTTGCATCCTGTGCTCCACCTGTGCGCCACCTGCGCACAACCTGCGCGCAATCCGCGCACTATCCACGCGCAACCTGCACGCCATTTGCGCGCAACCTGTACGCCATCTACGCGCAATCTGTGCGCGACCCGCACGCAATCTGCGTGCAACTGTGCGCGATCCGCGCGCAATCCGTGCACAATCTATGTGCGATCCGTGCGCAATCCACGCGCAACCCGCACGCAATCCGCGCGCAATCTGCACGAAACTGTGCGCGATTCACGTGTAATCTGTGCGCAATCCACGCACAATCTGTGTGCGATCCGCGCGTAATCTACGCGCAACCCGCACGCAATCCGTGCGCAATCTGTGCGCGATCCGCGCGCAACCCGCACACAATCTGCGCGCAATCTGTGTGCGATCCGCGCGCAACCCGCACGCAATCTGCGCGCAATCCACGCGCAATCTATGCGCGATCCGCGCGCAACCCGCACGCAATCTGCGCGCAATCCACGCGCAATCTACGCGCGACCTGCGCGCAATCTGCACACTACCTGTACGCAATCTGTGCGCAACCTGCGTGCTTGCGGGGGTCATATCTCCCTCGTCCCTTAACCAAATTGGACAAATTTGGTACCGTTGGAAAGCTCTTGGAGAGGTCTATGCAATGGTGTGGTCCTCTACTACATCTGAGAAATCTGGTCCTACCATTTTTCCAAATCAAAATTCCACCCCAAACTTCCCAATTCCACAGCAAAACCGTTCTGTCTCTTGCCTGCAACTGCAACTTTTCACAATAGTTAGAAAATTTTCTGGAATGTGCCCTTTCATCCCCTTACAAAGATGAACTACTATAGATCAAACTTGCATAAAAATAGTAAGAGAATGGCAAGAACTTGCATATCTAATAAGGTATTTTCTTTTCATTTCACATTCAACAATCCAACCAATGGATTCACAATTAATCTCCAAGCAGCCAACAAGCATGGGTAAGGAGACTCATGAGCATAAGGGCATAATTTGCAGGCTTTCCTCACTTCTGAAAACCATCAATTGGCCACACAATGTGGATTCATTGTAATTAACAATCATCATTAATACATGGGGCTGTAACAACTGATTATTCATGCTTTTAAACAACCAGAACTCATTTCCAGCCATGCTCAACATTCAAGTTCATGCATTCAAAGCATCATGGACATTCAAGGAACATGGATTCATCATTAATCAAGGTCTCAAGCACATGATGCATCATCTCCTATGCACAGCAATTAACAACAACAACAACAAAACAATATAAGACGGTAGAGGTTGCCCCTCCTTTCTCTCCTCCATGGAGGCAAACAGACAAATACAAACTGAATGCTACAGCGTTGGGGACAAATTAGAGCAAGCATTCATCCTGAAAATGAATTTTCTCGCTCCTTCCTCTATTTCATAGAATGCAATCAATGCAAGCAGCTTGCAAAAATCCCCAAACAGTCATGGAAATGATTTCCCGTTCCAACAAATAGAAGCCATGCAATCTTGAGGTTTCTTTAATGCATTTTAGTCCCAAATACAAAATGCATGTACACACAATGATTTATATCTCTGTGAAGGGCCCAACAGCCGTAGTGTTGAACCTAGAGCTCTGATACCACTCTGTAACGTCCCCTTCCATCGTCAAATGCGGGGAAGGAAACATTAACAACACACCGGGGCTTTTGGCAGACTTAGCCCCAATATTACATTACTCATAAATTCATAACAATTAAAAACTTCTATATGCAGATTCATCTCAATATAAACACAGCGGAATTAAACATAATAGCAAGCACACAAACAGTAGTGTCTAACATATATATATATATATATATCACAGCGGGGGATGATTCAGCATATAGAGACTCAATCTCATTACAATGCCATGCATGGATTCCAAATTAAGATAATCAACTCATTTCATTAAACATGGACAATTTAACATATTGCAGAACACAAAATGCAAATAATTTATAATACACAGAACACTTATCTTGAGAAGTAGATGTCCAACGACTGGCTACGTGAGAGCAACGTTCCACCCAACCATAGATCTCTTTCTAGCCTATATTCTTTCAACTGAGAGATCACCCCCGAGCTAGGCTGTGTATCCACTAAGGAGGAACTAGATGGCTCACTCATGGTCAGGGTTTCACTCAGACAGCCATGCTAAGCCAACACACAGTTGGGTTTTTCAAGCATGCAATGGGAAATGGAGGAGGATGCTAGTCCCCTAAGCTCAATCCCAGAGCCACATACACTTCAAGCTGGACTCAGCAATCCCATCCTCTGTTCATACATCCACACTTGGATTTCTCACAACTCTGTCACGAATAACTCCAAATCCGTCACTGATTTTCTGGGCTGTTAAAACTGGGTTTTCCCATGGATTTCGGGGTAGCTAATGCTCCCAAATTCGCCCCAAGGTTCATACCAATGGATCCCCCATTGGATTTCACTGTCCAATACCAAATCTGAGCGTTTTTGGCTCTTCAAAACGTGGGTTCTTTCAAAGTCGCGATTTCTGGTTTTTCCCTCTACTGGCAATTCGTTTTTGGATGGAAAATGGTGCTGGTAAGTTTCACAATGGAATGGGGATAGGGAAGAAGCAACATCCCTGAGGTAGAGTGGCTTGTGGTACAAGAAAACAGAGCCCATACTCTGCCATACGAATTTCTGGGCTTCCCATGCTCCATTGAAGCCATGGACTGAATTCCTCAACCACTTCCTTACAACATAAATAAATGTCAGCAAGGTAAGTCAAATGGGTTCTCAAGGTGACATATGGAAGCCTATAGTTCAATCCCTTAGCCCCCTCACTGCTCCCTAGTGGATACACATGGCCCCTTCTCATTCGTTGCTCCCATAGCCAGTTTTGGTATTTTATTGCATGATGTTTATTTACATTCTATTACAATTTCCATGGCTTAAGAGCACATGGGCATCAAATATCAATGCTTGCCCTTTAAATCAAAATTCAAGCTTTCACTAGCGGGACCTTGGCCTTGAGCTCCACGCTAGGAAAACATACATCACATGTACACATTATTTACATTAAATGCTAATATATCCTAAGGGTCAAAATGGGGTATTACAACAAGCATCATTGGGAATGAGTCCATTTGAGGCATCATGTGGAAAAAGATGTAGGACTCTAGTGAATTGGGACAGTCCATTGAACAGGGTGGTGCTTGGGCCAGAGATGATCAATGAGATGGAACAAGAAATTGTTAAGATCAAGCAGAATTTAAAGGCAGCTCAGGATAGGAAGAAGAGTTATGCATATTTGAAAAGGGTGCATAAGGAATTTAAGATTGGGGATCATGTGTATTTAAGAGTGAAACCAAGGAAAAGTTCCCTAAAGTTGGGAAGTTGTGCCAAGCTAGTACGAAGATATTGTGGGCCATTTGAAGTCCTTGATAGGATAGGACCAGTTGCATATAAAAATTGCATTTCCTACTAACATGAGAGTTCATAATGTTTTCCTTATTTCTTTGCTTAAGAAGTATGTACATGATCATAATCATGTGTTTGATTGGAATGTGATACAGGTGGAACCTGAGGGAAGGTTCCAAGTGGATCCTATGCACATCCTCAATAGGAAGGTCACATTGCTCCGGAACCGATCTACCAGACAGGTAAAGGTGAAATGGAAGCAGGTTAGTCCCAATGAGGCTACATGGGAGTTGGAGGATTCCATGAGAGAGGCATTCCCATTTTTGTTCAGTTTTGAGAACACCGAGGAAAGTGTTGTTCTAAGGGGGAGGGGATTGTAATACCCCATTTTTACCCTTAGGGTATTTTGGATTTTAATATAAATAATGTATACATGCAATGTATGTTTTCCCTAGCGTGGAGCTCAAGTCCAAGGCCCCACTAGTGGATGCTTAGATTTTATTTAAAAGGAAAGTATTTGATATTTTATTAGCCATGTGCCATTTAAGCCATGGAAATTGTAAAAATGCTATAAATAAATAATTATCATGCAATAAAAATACAAAATAAATTGGCTATGGGAGAAACCAATTAGAAAGGGCCATGTGTATCCACTAGGGAGAGGTGAGGGGGCTATGGGATCGTGGAAAACAAGATCAGTTCCAAACTTTACACATCCATAAGGAAAATCAAAGAGGAAGGGGCGCGATTCTGGAAGAAGTCACGTTTGCAGAGTGGCCATAACTCCCAAGAAAACTGAAGGTGAAAGGAAAACCAAAGGGGGAACCCTAAATAAAAATGTGGAGAGAGGAAGATGCCATGAATTTTTCTCATAAGAGGAAGAAAGGACGCGGATTGGAGCAACCGGGAAGGAAGTGGCGAGACAAAGTTGTCTTTAGCAATAGAAGCTGAAGAAATCCAAGTGCGGATGACAGAATGGGAGAAAGAACAGAGTTTGGAGTTGCTTGACAAACCCAGTGAAGGCTAGAATCTCAAAGAGTCAACAACTTGTACCTTTCTATGCCCACCCTAAAGAGCACTGGAGGGAAGGGGCGCTTGAGGAACTGTGTATCAAAGAAGGGTACCTTCCTTGTGTTGGGTGTGGTAGGTATTGTGAGTTCCAAGACCATTTGAGTTAGAATTGAGATTCCTATATCTCTGTGGTTGGGCTCACTAGATTAGCATCCTTCCATTTGTTTCTTTGCATGCTTAATAAACCCAACTATGTGTTGGCTTAGCATGACTTTTGTGTGGAATCATGGTTGTGAGTGAGCCTATTTAGTTCCTCCTTAGTGGATATACAGCCCAGCTCAGGGGTGGTCTCTCAGGTGAAAGAGTATAGGATGGAGAAAGACCTATGGTTGGGTGGAACGTTGCTCTCACATAGCCAAATGCTTGGAGAAATTCATTTGAAAGATAAGTGTTCTCTGTGATTGATATTATGTCCATTCTGTAGTTCTAAATGATATTAATTTCCTATGTTGTGTTTATATGTTATTTCAAGTTAATGTGAATGAAATGATTACATGCATTAACTAGCAAAGAAGTCTATGTATAAGCTTGAGTATGAGGTAGATTTATACTTGATTGTCTTACCATTTGCTTGTGTTAGATGTGCTACTAAACTTGCAGGTTATAGATGCATTAATCATATCTAGTTTCACTGTTTATGTTGTTATGCATTGCATACACTTTTGAATGGACTACATGGCATCACTTGGACTTGGGAATGGAACTAGGAAATCCTTGTTGTGTTTCATGACCCCTCTGTGGCTCAGACGAAGGAAGAACCCATGACCAAAGGCAATTAGAGCGTCTTGCATGGAGTAAAGGAGGCCTTGAGGAGGTTTGGGGCATCATTTTGGGTTGGAAGAGGGGCAGGATCAGAGTTCTCATATATGGATGAAGATCATATAGTTGCATAGAGATCATTGAGAGCTTTCCAAGGGTACCAGACTTTCCCAAATTGGAATTAGGATGAAAAAGTTATGGGCCTAAGAAGTTGTGCAGTTGGGGCTTCCAACTTTCCGAATCCGCATTGCGGAAGTCAAAAGGGTGAATTTTACGGATTTGTGACTTTGGGATTCCTCATTTCCAAGTTCCACAAGGCGGATTGCGGATTGTGGGAGTCGGAAAGGAAGTTTTCCGGAGCAATGGAATTGTCATTCCGCATTTTCGAGTTCCGCACTGCGGATTGCGGATTGATGTCTTGGAAAAATAGTGAATTGGTGTTCTTCATTCCCATGTTCATTGTGGATTGATGTTTTGGTGAAACAGTGAATTGGCATTCCGCATTCCTGAGTTCCGTATTGCAGATTGCAGATTGATGTTTTGGCGAAACGGTGAATTTTGGTTCCGCCTTTTCAAATTCCGCATTGCAAACCGAAGGTCATTACGGTTGTGCGAAGGTGCAGAGTTGCAGAACCTTTGGAAAAGAAAAAAAAATATAGCATGTGTTTTAAGGGTTGTCTTCCATCACTTATAAAGGGCACAGAGGTGGTCGGGGACGTGACAGTACAATATTTAGGTATTCTACAACATCCAAAACCATAAGACGCTAACCCATATTAGATTTAAACCCCAATCCATTAACTGAGAAAAATTACATAGTTTTTTATAAAATAAAATAAAACATTCAGGGCACCACCTTGAACTGCGCAGTTTGGGTCTATCACCCCTTACCAAATTCCACTTCATGGAGAAGGGGGGGGCGTCGAAATGCCCCCCCTCTCCCCAATGAACACCCTTATCCAAAACCATGTGCAGTGCCCAATGCATATGAAATAACACTAGATTGCCATGTATTATAAGGTGACACAAACCACATCTAGAAAATATCACACATACCCAATAGGGTTCACCATATACGAGTGACCCAGATTGTACATAACCTAGATCATGCTAGTATTTGGGAAACCCTTCCATGTGATATGATACTATTTATGTGTCACATTGTCGATCTTATCAGACTACTAGAGGGGAGGAGGGATTTCCATTTCAGTTTTCCTTCTTCTTCTACTAATTCAACAAGTAAGGATAGTGTTCCTCCACTTCTTCCACCCCCTCCTATTACTCCTCCTCTTCCACCACTAGCTGACCAATGACCTTCTCCTCCTACATAGTCAAACCGACCACCCTCTCCTCCTACATAGTCCAACCGACCACCCTCTCCTCCTCATTGAGCCAAATGATCACCATCTCCTCCTCCACTAGTCAACTAATCATCATCTTCTCCTCCAATAGCCAACCAACTCACTACAAAACTCATAGCACTCACCAATACTATAAACAAGATGGTTGTATTAGGTAATATAGCTTCTAGTGAGAGATATACTCGTTGCTTCATTTTACATTTTTATTTGGTGGAGGTATTAATACCTATAGCTCTAGTGGTGGAGGTACTTGAATGCCTTTGGTTCTAGTGGCGGACAACTAGCTTATAGCAGTTGTTGATCACATGCATATATTTGATTGTTACAATGTATTTTTAACATATATATTTGACGTATATATTGATTATGATATTATCCTTCATATATATATATATATATATATGTATATGACTATCATGTTCATGATGATGTTTTATTTATAAAATATATTGTGTATGTTAATGATTTATATTATTAATAATTTCTCTATTTTTAAATTAGATTTCAAAAGTATCACTCATTCAAATTTGAAATGGAATACTTGACATAATTGATATGTAGATTTGACATATATATTGATTTTCATATCAATGTTTATCTATATTTTGTTTTTTTCATATCAGATTGATGTTGATAATGTTGTTTTATAAAATGTATTGTGTATGCTAATTATTAACATCATTAATGATTTCTCTATTTTGAAATCAAATTTGAGATGCATAGATGATTAAAATAGAGACGAGATATAATGTTTAACTTTTTATCATTATTGAAGTTTATATTCATATTCATTCATTGTGAAAATAATGAATGACAAGCTACAGGGATCTCCAGTTTGTTTTCACTCTTAATTTATGTTAATTAAATACTTTTTAATTTGAATCTCTTCCTTAATTAAATTAGTAAAAAAATATTAACTTTTGATTTCGTCATAATAAATATGGTATTTTGTTTTTTCAAAATGTTTTGCAAGAATAGATTTAAACATACTAAGTTCACTATAGATACTTCCAAATTGAATAACAAATTTTATAGGAGATAGAATGCACTTTCTTAAGATAATAGATTTTTCATTGCTTATTGTTTATATATCAAAAAATTATTTGTAAATTTTGACGAGAAATTTAGATGAAATATAACAATGTTCAGTATTAGTGGTAATTTTTATTTATCTTTTATTTTTATTTTTTATAAACAAAAAATTGTGAATTATACATAATGTAAATTACAACATTTTTTTAAATGTCCCTATAACCTCCAAAATCAACTAATGTAAATTACAACATTTTTTTAAATGTCTTTATAACCTCCAAAATCAACTAAACTTATGGGTAATTTTAGTAAGAATGCATTCACTTAGTTATAATTTATATGTTCTTTTCATAAGAACACATAAAATTTCTATTTATAAGGTCCAAAATAAAGATTGCATGGACTTATTGTTATGAGATAGTGGAATCTAGGTGATAGTCTTGGTTCTTTTAGGGTCTATCTTCACGTGTAATGCTACCTCTAGTTATAATAAATATATATTATAATATATATCACATTTGTTTGCGAGAATATCTGTTTGTTATCGGTATGCTTGTTGAGTAAGGATAACTGCTTTTAGTTGCTCTAAATATGGGTCATTGTTTCTCAGCCTTGAGTTAAAATCCCCTATGGAGTTAATCACAATGGCATCTAATTAAGTGATGTCCTGTTTAGTGGGCATAGTAAATCACTTATTTAGTTTAGTGAGCTTCGTTAGCGTCGTGAGTAGAGAATCCTAAACGGTCAAGTACGAGACGCGATTTACCTATTGAAAAATTCGAGTTATCAAACCCGATGGATGATTTAAATTAGAGAAGAGAGAGAGCCTTTCACCTTAGGAGTAAACAACCAAGTCCACCACTCCGTGCCTGATTTCCTCTGGCTTGGGCCTGGCATCTACCTGAATCATCAAGTCAATAAATAAAAGTATGAGAGAATAAGGGAAAGTAAAATACAAAAGTTATAGCGTTATTAGTTATAAAGGGTATTGGGCTACAAAAGCTTGAGCTTCTCCCATTCAAGAGATGAATGGACATCCAATAATGATTCCTATAGTTACTCTTTATTGACGGTTCTTGAGTACATGAATAAGTTCTTAGAAATTTATTGCATAATAAAATGCAGAAATGGTACACAAGTATGGTTTTGAAAGATATCTCTTCCCCTTAAAAAGGTAGCGTTAAGAGTTAATTAATAACCCAAGAATGTATATGACATTTGAAAGATATCTCTTCCCCTTAATAGAGTTAAGAGTTAATTAATAACCCAAGAATGTATATGACATTTGAAAGATATCTCTTCCCCTTAAAAAGAGTAGAGTTAAGAGTTAATTAATAACCCAAGAATGTAATTGTCATAGTATTGTTTTTTCTTCATTTTCAATTTGTTTTCCTTTCTTTTGTGAGTAGATGAGATGGTTGTTAGGCTATTTATATGTTTTTTAAATCCTGTAACATTTAATTATCGACTAGAGATGTATCCTTGTGAAATGCAAGCACTATATATCTAGGGGGAGCTTGTTAACAACTTCCAATTTCAACAGAAGGCACTTTTATTAATTGTCCAAAAACAACCCAAATGAAATCAATCAAGTTACATAGACATTTCTAGTCACTTCCATTGTCATTTACTAAATTACAATCTCATAACACTATGTCACAATATTTCATTCATGAAATATAATGTTTATGTAACAATCTTTTTAAGCAATTTGTTCAACAACAACTAGTGGATAGATGTCTTTTGCAACTTTAGTGAATGATTCTTGTAACTTATAAACACATTCATTAATTGGAAAACACACCCGGCAAAATATTGCATAATAGAGAAATGAAAAATATATAAACTAATCTAAACCAACAAATGAAAATAACTAATTTAGCTAACATAATGCAATGTATACCAACATAGAAGATATTTCCTAGAATGGGACATCTTGATGGAAATGATAGAAGTCCTAATACCAACATCCTTGAATTAAATTATGTTAGGATAATGTACAATAAGCGAGATTATTACCCTAATTTATAGCCTAATTGTATAATAAAAGAAAAATATACACCGACCACTTTATATTGTAGAGGAAAATATATCTAGAGATTATGTACCATAAAATAAAATAAGAAGATTCTATATTAGTTTTATGAATAGATTATGCATCAATCATAAATAACTAAGTAAAACAAAAAAAAAACTAGTAATAGATCCCAAATTATACCAAAATTAGACAAAATCAGTAGTAGATTTTTATTGATTTCAATCTGAGTTACAACTATGCTTGGTATGCTTGATTTTTTTTATTGATTTCAAAAAAAACTAGTAATAGATCCCAGTCTTATGTGTTGTTTATCAATTCTCTGATAAAATGATACCTTGTGTTGATATGCTTGGTTCTCTTGTGGAACACATGATTCTTTGACAGTGCAATAACTGAATTGTTGTTGCAGTAAATGACTGTGGGTTCTTGCTGGACTTGCGACAGATCACTTAACATCCTGCGCATCCAAACTGCTTGACATGCAGCGCTTGTAGCTACGACATACTCTGCTTTTGCTGAAGAAAGAGTTACTATGGGTTGTTTCTTTGAAGCCCATAATACAACACCTGTTCCTACATGAAATATATTCCCAGATGTGCTTTTTCTATCATCTATGCTACCTCCATTATCGCTATCAGTGTATCCAATGAGTTTGAAATTTATAAGGTTGAATACAAAATACCAAAGTCTTTTGTTCCACTTACATGCCTCAGAATTCTTTTACCTGCTTGCCAATAAGATTATTTTGGTGACTCCATGAATTTTGAGATTAAGCTGACTCCATACATGATGTCTGGCCTTGTTGCTGTAAGATACATAAGGCTGCGAACAAGCCTTTTAAACAGTGTAGGATCTACATTGGATCCACCATCATCCTTGCTCAATTTCAAACCTGTTATCACTAGTGTCGTGGCTGTCTTATAGTTCAACATCTTAAATCTGTTCAAGACATCACTTGCATACTTTGACTGAGATATAAATATACCTCTTTCAGTCTGTTGGACTTCAATGCCCAGAAAATACTTCATAAGCCCTAAATTAGTCATTTCGAATTCACTTTCCATGACTGTTCTAAATTATTCTATGCCAAAATCACCAGTAAATATTAAATCATCTACATATAGGTAGACAATTAGCTTATTACCTTGCTTGTTGATTTTTGTGTACAACGTTGGCTCACATTCACTTCTGTGAAATCCATTCTGAATGAGGTATGAGTCAATGTGATTGTACCAAGCTCTAGGAACTTGCTTCAAACCATAGAGTGCCTTTTTCAATCTATATACTCTGTGTCCTTCTCTTGGAACTTCATAGCATTGTGGATACTCCACATATACTTCCTCCTCTAAATAACCATTTAAAATTGCAGACTTAACAACCATTTGGTAAACAGGCCATGTCTTATGTGTTGTGATGGCCAAAACTGTTCTGATAGTGTCCATTCGTGCTACAAGTGAAAAAGTTTCATTGAAGTCTATGCTAGGCTGCTGTGTGAACCCTCTTGCTACCAATATTGCCGTGTGCTTCTACACATTTCCATCAGCATCTTGCTTGGTCTTGTAAATCCATTTCACTTTTATCACATCCTTGTCCTTAGGAACATCAACTAATTCCCATGTTTGATTCTTCTCTATGCATTCTATTTCTTCATCCATGGCTTGTGCCCAAACTTTATCTTCAATAGCTTCTTCAAATGTTAAAGGATCATTAACTTGAGAAAATAATGCAAATACAGAGCATGAATTAGGTGTATCAGTCTCATATATCTCGCGTAGGGTTCTTGTCTTTATCGGAGTTGCTGGTGTCAAACTGCGTGAACTTCTTGATGGAGTTTGCTATGCACTTGATGTGCTTATCAGAGTTACTTGAGCTACGACTTGTGTCAGAGTTGTTTGTGCTGAAACATGTTGCCCAGTCCTGGGAGTAGATGGAGTTGTGCAGTTCTGATTTATATGCGGAGTCTCAACCACATCTTCTACGATGTCATCATGTTCAACACGTGACAAGATTTTCACATTCTTCTCTACAGTTCCATCCCATGATTCATTTTCTACAAACTGAACATCTCGACTAATAATAACCTTTCTTGTGACGGGATTATATAACTTGTATGCCTTTATGTCTTCAGAATAACCAATAAAAATGCATTTCTGTCATTTATTGTCTAATTTTCTTCTTAGCTCATCTGGAACAAGTGCGTATGGTACACAACCAAACACTTTTAAATGTGAAACACTATGTTTCATACCTGTCCATGCTTCCCGTGGAACTTTTTTCTTCACGCTCTTCGTCGGACATCGATTCATGATGTATACAACAGTTGCCATTGCTTCAGCCCAATATTCATTTGACAGATGCATGGCTGCCAACATACTGCACACCATCTCCATAATGGTTATTTTCTTCCTCTCTGCGATACCATTTTGCTGCGATATATACCGCACAGTGAATTGCTTCTGTTTGCCATGATTTTGGCAAAAGTTTAAGAAATCATTTGAAACATACTCACCACCTCTATCTATTCTTAATATATTGATGCTGTAACCACTCTGCTTCTCTACGAGTGCCTTAACCTGCTGAAAACAACCAAATGCATCAGATTTATGTTTTAGAAAACAAAACCAAGTTTTTCTTGTGAAATCATCCATAAATGTGAGAAGATAAGTGCATCCTTCCATGGACGATGTCTGCATCGGTCCACAAATATCAGAGTGCACAATTTCAAGTGGTGTGCAAGCTTTGTATGACTTTCCGACTGGAAAAATCTCTTTGTGTTGTTTGCCAAAAATACAGCCTTCACAAATTCTCTGGTTTTTCAATCAATGGAAATCCTTTCACCATGTCCTTCATGTGCAATAGCTTCATCCCACCAAAATTCAGATGTCCAAATCTAAAGTGCCATAACCAAGATTCATCCTTTATTTCTATCTGAAACACAGCTTGCATTGCGCTGTCTTTTTCTTCCTTTGCGCAGTGAATTTCTGCTTCTTTGCTTTCTACTTTGAACGCAGATCTAGAATTTCCATTCTGTTTTTCATGAACAACTTGAGTTGTTTTTCCTTTTATTATTGGCCTAATCCTCAAAGGAAACAAGCGATTGCTTGTCATCTACACTTCAGCTATTAACTGATTGCTTGGATATTGGATATATGTCCTTGATCACACAATGCTTTCCTATCATGTGAACTCTGTAGCCTTGCTCCATGAGCTATCCAATACTCATCAAATTATGCTTCAAACCTTGAACATAATAAACATCATACATAAATTTCTACTCCCCCTATTTTTTTAGAATACCTACAGTACCCTTACCCAAAACAGTGACTTGAATATTGTTTCCAAGTGTGACATCAGTTTGAACTGATTTATCTAGACTAGAAAATAGATTTAAATTACCAGTCATATGATTGCTACAACCTGAGTCTAAATACCATATGTCATTTGGAATTTCTTGGACAACATTGCATTCCAGTGGAGATGCACATGGTAAGAACGGTGAGTTGTTCGGAGTGTTGTTGTTGCTTGAGTGAGCTTCACCTTACTTTCCTTGGTCATACTGCTTCTTCCTACATTCATATGCGAAGTGCCCATACTTCTTACAGTAATGACATTGAATTTTTTATTTGTCATACCTTTTTCCACTTGACTGAGTGGGAGTTTGATTCTAACCTTTACGAGTGCCATGCGCAAGGCTGCTGCTGCGACCTCCTCTGAAAGAACTTCGTCCTCTGCCTATAGAGTTTGGTCTTCCTCTGCCTCTTCCATGACTTATGGATGACTGTGCTGCGAATGCACCTTCCAGCAATGTGTCTGAACCGTTGAGTCTATGTTCATGATTGACTAATGATTCTTGCAACTCATCAATAGTAAATGTGGACAGGTCTTTGTTTTCCTCTAGGGTCACCACTAAAGATTCAAATTTCTTTGGAAGAACTCTAAGAACTTTTTCAACTCTTTGGTCACCTAAAGTTTCTCCACGAGACTTTATTTGATTAACCAAACTAATAACACGAGTGTCGAATGATTCTACTGACTTTGTATTTTTCATTGATAGAGATTCAAAATCTCTTCTAAGAATCTGAAGTTTGGCAGTCTTTACCTTGTTCAAGCCTTGATAGGAATTTTCCAGTGTGTCCCACGCTTCCTTAGCTGACTGGGCTACTACTACTCTTGGAAGTATGGATTCATGTGTTGCTTGATGTATGTGGAACAACACCTTTCCAATTTTCTTCCTTTGTTCCCTTAAGACATCATTCTCGGCTTGTGTGAGATTGTTGTATACTGCTAGATCTGCTGGTTCTACATAACCATTATGGACTATTTCCCATACATCTTGACCTCTAAACAGAGCTTTCATAGTTAGAGACCAATATTCATAATTTTTACCATAAAATATTGGAGTTTGCAAATTAGCCGAAGTGGAAGCCATTCTTAATCACTTTTCCCTTTGTAAATACAAATCTTACTTTCGGTAAACCAGACTCTGATACCAGATAAAGGGAAAAAGAGAACACCCTGCGCAGTAAAAAAGAATCGACCTACGCGATAAATAAATACTTTCTTTTCTTTGCTTTTAGGACCTGCGCTCCACTTAGCAAATACTTTGCTTTAAATTATTTTGCAAACACTTTTCTTCACAAATTACCTGTGCAATTCCACTTTTTACTACGCACAGGTTAACTGTGTATTTCGACTTTTACTGCGCGATGATTACCTGCGCATTTCGACTTTCTACTGCGTAGTTCACTACCCTCACAGAAATTCTTAACTTCACAAAATACTTTGCGGAATACTTTACTTTGCATGAGCTTCACACTTCATACAAATTACTTTTGCATAACTTCTTTGAACTTTACGAAGGTTAATTGCGCATAAGTTACCTTCGCATACCTATTTAGATGCGCATAACCCAATCTTAAACAAACTTTGAATAAATGTATTTCATGCTAAAACATAAGAACCTAAACATATGTAGAAGTTACTGCGCAATTAAACTAGGGCATTTACCACCATGAAATATTTGGAATCTTGATTTGATTTACAGACCGCAAATGTAAACAACATTTACTCAGGTCAATATGAAATAGATGTGCGGGATGCATAAACCAACATTCTTGAGAATGAATACATAAAACCAAAGACTTATATATATTACCACTGTAAAACAGAGTAACTTTGTTGCACTTATAGAGAGATGAATTTTACTTCAATCTTTTACTTCTTACACAGAGCTTGGGTTCTTCATACATTTCGCGAGATGAGTTTGTGAAGAACCTGCAATAATTAATTAATGAAAACACATGAAATAACAGAACTCAGAATCACTTTTATATTGATCGCAGGCCACTTCGAGGGGGCAACCTACTTTGAGCAATCTCAATACAAATAACTTCACGGTACCTTCATTGGTCTCAACACCAACTTATATACTAATTCTAGGCGCCAATACCATGGGTCAATACCATGTGTCAATACAAACCATGGGACAATACAAAATATGGATCAACAATTACTACAGGACTACTTACAAAGCATATGCGTCCAACAACAATAATACAAACTATGGATCAACAAATACTACGGGACAACTTACAAAGCATATGCGTCCAACAACAATATACTAACAAAGTAAATAGAAGGGTTGACATGGGTTCCTAACATCCCCTCTGCCTTAAAAAAAGCTTTGTCCTCAAAGCTTTAGATGTGGAAATTGATGTAGAATCTGAAGGAGGGGTTCCCCTGTAGGATCCTCGGGTTGCATTTTGGGCCACCGACACCTTTTGAGTTTTAAGGAGGGTTTCTTGGAAGGATGTAGACGAAGAAGAACCATATCAACTGCGTGAAAAGTGTGCTCAGAACGGTGTTGATGGGCTTGTTGTTGCAGTCGAATTCTTGCCATGTGAAGATTGTCCTGCAGAATGAGAAGAATCTGATCGCGGTTTCGAAGAACTGAGTCAATTTCTTGAACTGGGGAGCTGCTGAGGGTGTATGGAAGAAGAACTGGTGGTTCCTGTCCATAAACTGCTTCATATGGTGTCCTTTTAGATGTGTTATTATATCATTGGAGCACTACTAGGAAATCCATAGAAATAGTTGTCCAAATCTGTGTAGGGATGGGAAAGGGTTCGAGTAGTCCTGAAAGGAGTGTCGGTTCATCCTTGTTGACCTGGCAAGTATCACAGTCAATCCCCATCTGTTGAATTGTCAGTTTCAGTCCCTGCCAAAAGAAGTTACATTGTTCCTGGTGATACATTTTGAGGAACCCAAAGTGCCCTGCCGATGAAGAAGCATGGAGTTCATAGAAGAGATAGCCCTGTTGAACATATTGCAACCAATTTGGAACAAGCAGAGAAATAATTGTAAGAGGAACTGGGTCATAAAATGTGTGAGAATGAGCATCTGCCACCATATTGTCCTTACCCTTCTTGTAAGTGATCGCATAGGCATAACCCATGAGTTGGATAACCCATTTCAGGTGTGCTGGGGAGGAGACCGATTGTTCCAGGAAATTTTCCAGACTTTGGAGATCAGTCTTTATGCATAAATGATTCCCTAATAGGTATGGCTTCCACTTCTGTACTGCATGCAAAATAGCCAGCATTTCCTGCTGAGATGTAGATGCGGCTAAAGTCTTACCGGAAAGGTCTCTTGAAGGAGACAAGCCCACTAGTTTAGCAAAGACACCTACATATCTATCCAAGGAAGTAGGGGAGACCGTTGATGGGTGCATCTAAATGGAATGGAGTTGAGCGATGACACCATGTGAATTATTCTTAAGGATATTTTCCAGGCGATGTGAACTGATGATGCAGAGAGACCCTTGTGGTAAGCTCGTAAATTTGTGTTGTTTCCCATTGACTGAAAACTGCATCCAAAGTTCAGCAAAATCCCATAAGATGGGGCCAAGTGTGCGTAACCATTGAACGCCCAAAACCACATCACATCCGCTTAGGGACAAGGAAAACATGTCAGAGCGCAGGTTATAATCTTCCAGAGAAATATGCACATTGTCACACTTCTCCTTGCAAGGTAAGGTGCCCCCATTGGCAACCATGACTTCAAAGTTGGAGCAAGGATGGACAAAACAATTAGCCTGTTTGGCGATCTGAGGGTCAATGAAGTTATGAGTGCTACTAGAATCAATGAGTATTGTAAGAGGAAGATTCTTGAAGTAACCCTTGACCTGCATTGTTTGGGGGGTGGTGATGTCAGATAAATCATGGAGAGATATCTCTAGTTGGTCATCCTAAGATGGGGGGTCAATATGTTCGGGTACACAGGGTACTACCAAAGGACCGAACACCAAGAGCAACCACTTCACACAAACAGATCACAGATCAACACATCGATGTTTTGACGTGGTTTAAACCCTCTTGAGGGAAACACTCCACGGCCCCGGCCAAATAGCTTCTACGGGACAATTTATTACGCAAAGAAAGAAAGTTACAAATGAGCTTCTCATAATCGATCAACTAAACAATGACCCTCCATGCTCTTTAAATAGAGATCATGGACCAATCGGGTGTTAAGCCACGGATCAAGGTTAGGTTTGATCTAAGAGAAGTTGAGCCGTCGGATCACTCTATGTCGGAAACATATCGTGACCGTCGGATTAAGTATTTACAAATGCATACTAATGCATACTAAAGAAACACACTATCCCTAACGGATATATTACACAAGTTGATCTTAACTAACTCCTAAGTGTCTAAATATCCTAACATCCCCCCTTAAGAACAACTTGGGATAGGATTGAAGGATTTACAAAAGTGACACTATTAGGAGAAGGAAGGAGGCATTAGAGCCTATCCCCCCTTAATGACAAGTTCCTGAACTCCTAACATAGATCGAAGTTTAGAAAACTTCACTTCTGTAAGAGACTTGGTGAAGATGTCTGCAACTTGATCATCTGTAGGGCAAAAGAGCACTTCGAGAACACGATCATGAACAAGATTTCTGATGAAGTGCATATGTAGCTCAATGTGTTTGCTGCGTTGATGTAGAACTGGATCTTTGGCAAGCTTGATGGCACTTTGATTGTCGCACCAAAGTGGAGTAGGTTGCTGCTGCTCGAATCCAAACTCTGAAAGGATCTATCGAAGCCATAAAGCTTCCTGACTGGCATTGACGGCTGCTCGATATTCTGCCTCTGCTGAAGAAAGAGCAAGAGCTTGTTGTTTCTTACAAGCCCAAGTAATAGGTCCAGATCCCAGACTGAAAACATAACCTGCAGTAGACTTTCGATCATCAGGATCGCCGGCCCAATCTGAATCAGTGAAACCAACCAACAAAGGTTTCCCCCCTGTACTGTAATGAATCCCAAACTGAACTGTACCTCGAATATATCGAAGTATTCTTTTAGCTGCTTTCCAGTGACTTTCATGAGGTGTCTGCATATAACGGGCAACTCGACCAACGGAAAAGGAAAGGTCAGGACGGGAATGAGTCAAGTATAAAAGACTACCAACAAGCTGACGATACAATGTGGCATCTACTTCAGGTGAAGTACAAGTGGCAGAAAGTTTGACTCCAGACTGGAAGGGAGAAGGGGCTGGTTTACAATCTTCCATGTGAAAGCGACGAAGAAGGTCACAAGCATACTTAGACTGAGAAAGAAAGATTCCTTCTTTGGTTTGCAGAACTTGGAGACCAAGAAAATAATGCAAATGTCCTAAGTCTGACATTTCAAAAGTTTGTTTAAGACTGGATTTCACATGGGTTATAAGCTTAGGGTCACTACCAGTAAGAATAAGGTCATCAACATATAGAACAAGTATGATGAGATGGTTTCCTACTTTCTTGGTATAGACATTGGGGTCAGAATGGCATCTAGAAAAACCAGTGTCAAGGAGAAAGCTATCCATTTTGGCATACCAAGCTCTAGGAGCTTGCTTAAGGCCATATAAGGATTTCTTAAGGCGGCAGACAAGGCTAGAGTTATTCTGAACATAGCTAGGAGGTTGTTCCATGTAAATTTCCTCCTATAAATCACCATGTAAGAAGGCAGACTTGACATCCATTTGATGGACTTCCCAGTTGTGTAAGGCTGCAAGGGAAAGAACAAGGCGGATGGAGTTCATTTTGGCGACGGGAGCAAAGGTTTCATTGTAGTCAATCCCTTCAACTTGAGAAAAACCTTTGGCAACTAACCTTGCCTTAATTCTTTCAACACTTCCATCTGATGCATACTTAGTTCTGTAGACCCATTTACATCTGACAAGTTTTCTTCCTTTTGGAAGAGGTACAAGATCCCAAGTATCGTTCGCCATTAAGGAACGATATTCTTCATCCATAGCTGCATCCCAATCTGGATTCCCTGAAGCTTCTGCAAAAGTTTCTGGATCATGATTCTCGGAAACTTGAGCCAAAAGAGAAGAGGCTCGCTGAAACTGAGAACGTGTTCGACGTTGATCTCTAGGATCACCGGCAAGATCACCAGCTGCTTCACATGTTGAACGGACCCATCGAGGAAGCACTTGTGCTGGTGCAACTGGAGGAACATGAGCAGGCGGAGGTGGATTTTCATCCTCACTGTCATCATCAGAAACTGGAGTTGGAAACCTGTCAAGGAAGTTGGAAGAAGAAGAAGAAGGCACAAACGCCGAATCAGGCTCGCAGGCCAAAGATGGCACACTCGCCGAGTTAGGCTCGCAGGCCAAGATATTTTCATCAAATTTAACATCTCTTCTAATGATTATAGCATGAGAAGGTGGTTGAAGAAGTCTATAACCTTTTACATCTTCAGAATATCCAACAAATATGCACTTTTCACTTTTAGGCTGCAATGCTTTCCGTTTTTCATCCGGAATGTGAGCCCATGCTTCACTACCAAACACACGAAAGTGACTTACATCAGGTTTAACTTTACTCCATGCTTCTTCCAGTGTTATACCTTGTAATGCTTTTGTGGGGGTGCGATTAACTATGTAATTTGCACAATTTATGGCTTCAGCCCAAAATTGAAGACTTAGTCCCTTAGATTGGATCATACAATTTGCCATTTCTTTTAAAGTGCGGTTCTTCCGCTCAGCTACACCATTTTGTTGTGGTGTATATGGAACAGTGTGTTGTTGTTGGATGCCTTGTTCAGTGCAGAAAGTAGTGAACTGTTTGTTAACATATTCTCCTCCATTGTCAGATCTTAACTTGATAATTTTATGACCAGATTGTTTTTCAACAAGGGCCTTGTAGGCCAAGAACATGTTAAATACTTCGCTCTTAAGTTTTAGGAAATAAACCCAAGTGCGTCTGGTGTAATCATCAATGAAAGTTAAGAAATACTTGAAACCAGAAAAGGAAGCAGATGGAAGAGGACCACACAAGTCACTATGCACAAGCTCCAAGGGAACCGAGGCGTGCCAAGAGGCACGTTTGTCAAAACTGTCCCGATGATGTTTTCCGAGTACACAACCGGAACAAACACCATCTCTGCAAGATACCATCGGAAGACCTGTCACCATATTTTCTTTACATAGTTGTTGCAATGAGCGATAATTTAAGTGACCAAATCGCTCATGCCAAAGTTTGCTCAAGTTATCACTATGAGCAACAAAAACTGAAGGGAAAGGTGATGACCCAAAGTTGTTAAACTTGTACAACCTGGTAATATCATCAACAATTCCGGTAGCTAGAACCTGTTGAGGATCTTTAAAATCCTTGATTACAACTTGGTGAGGTGTAAAGGTCACAGTTTTACCTTCACCAGAATGAGTGATCTGATAGACTGATAACAAATTGCAGGAAATTCTTGGAACACATAGTACATCACTAAAATGACCATTATCTACTGGAACTGTTCCAGCTCCTACAACACTTAGAGATCTATCATCACCAACAAATATTTGTTTGGTGTTACATTCATGCATAGTAGAAAAGATGGCTTGATCCTTAGCCATATGATAAGATGCTCCAGAATCAATGAGCCATTCATTTGAAGTAGAAGAAGAAGATGCATTATAAGAATAACTAGAAGCACAAAGTGCATGTCCATGAGAGGCAGATTCTGAAGGCGAATCTAGGCTGATGTGGTGCTTCTTCATTGCTGCTTCCAAGGCTGCCATCTTCTTGAAACACTTAGATTCATCATGATTATCTTTCCCGCAATAGTTGCAATGACGCTCAGTCTTCTTGCCTTTTGGCTTGGATCCTTTGTCATTTTTTAAAGAAGGAGCTGACTGAGAGGGTTTTGGACCCTTGTTTGACTTATTATTGCGAAAATTTTGTTTCTTGGGAGGCTTGGACTTTTCTTTCTGTTGGGACAATAAGGCTTTCCCAGATGTATCTGCATTGTTGATTATTCCAAGATGAATGAGTTTATCTTGTTCTCTAATCAAGGAATCAAAAAAGGATTCAAGACTAGGCTCTTGATAGCTAGCTGCATTCAATGACGCTTTCATGGAGTAAAATGTAGATACAAAAACAGAATATGCAGGTCCAAGTTTGGAAAGAATATGATAAATGCATTGTTTGTCTTCCCTCTCAATCTTACATTCTGCACATAAGAGCTTGAGAGTTTTGTACTTAGATAAATAATCTTGAATGCATGAAAAGTCACTTGGATTTAAAGAAATCAACTCATTTTCGAGTTGGTGACCCCGAATTTCATTGTGTTTACCAAACACAGTTTCCAACTTGTCTCAAGCAGCATTAGGTTCATCAATTCCAGAAATGTGGAATCGCAAATCAATAGATATTGACATCCCAACCAATCCACGAGCTTCATCACATCTATTTGCCCATTTTATTTTCTTATCATTATCAGTGGGTTCTTTTTCTTTCCCTGTTGTAATTCTGAAAAGTCCCCTACTTCGTAGAACATCCTCCATACGAGATTTCCATGAGAAATAGTTGGAACTGTTAAGTAGAATATCACAAAGGGCGGCCATATTTGTAAATTAATGGCTGTAAAAGCAGAAACCAATAGTCTGGATGTGAAGAGCTCGAAAAAATAGGCGGTTTCAAAAAAAACGACACTAAAAACGGACTCTGTATGATGAAGTTATGCTTGAACAAAGAAACTGTTGAAGATGTCCCCAATAGTGACGTGGCAGCTAGAGAATGTCCAGCAAAAAAGAACCCCCCTCTTCCCAAGATGAACCTTTTGACAATCACTTTACAAAAAAGTTGTTTTTAAGTGAATCACTTTTGTAAAATAAGTGATTTCACTTTTACAATGATATTACTTTTAAATAGTGCAACAATAAATAAAAAGCTTAAGTGACTCACTTGTATTTTTATTTTTTATTATTTAAGTGAGATGCACTTTTACAATAAAGTAACTTGAAAATAGAAATTGCATGCACTTTTCTTTTTAAAAGTAACTTCCTAAGACTTGAACTCAAGACCTATTAAGGAATAAAGCAACTTTGGACCAAGTGAGCTAGTTTAAAAGGTATGTAAAATATGGAAATGAGGAAGGGGGTCTTTTTTTCTTTTTTTCTTTTTTTTTCTTTTTTTTTTTTGCTCGGTTTGCGTGCTTTCCCTTTTTCCTGCAAAAACAAACCACAAAATGAAACAAAAAAACTTTTCCACACTTGTGGAGTTAGATCTTGTTAGCTTGCCCGGAAGGTCTACGTTTTCTCTCTGTTTCTGATTTGCCGAGATCGCGCAAAGTGCACGGCAAAGAGCATACGCAGCCGAAAAAAACCCTTTCCCTTTCTGTTTCTGATTTGCCGAGATCGCTCAAAGTGCACGGCAAAGAGCATACGCAGACGGGAAAGCAACAATCCGAACCAAAAAAAACTAACAGTAAAAAAAATGAAATATGAGATTTTTTCTTTTCAAAAACGAAATAAAAAAATGCGTCACTGTAACATTATACCTTCAGATCTGATGAAAAACGCGTTTCTGGAGCAACCGGGAACCGTTTTCGATCAAACGAAAACTATTTCCCAATGGAAACGACGCTCCGGACGCAATGGAACACCTCCCACAGCCCAGAAATACCAGAACTAGAAACCCTTTCGAGTTTCGGCAACAGCAGTTCAAGATCTAGATCATAACCGGAAGCGGCACTTCATAAAAGCTCTGATACCATGTTCGGGTACACAGGGTACTACCAAAGGACCGAACACCAAGAGCAACCACTTCACACAAACAGATCACAGATCAACACATCGATGTTTTGACGTGGTTTAAACTCTCTTGAGGGAAACACTCCACGGCCCCGGCCAAATAGCTTCTACGGGACAATTTATTACGCAAAGAAAGAAAGTTACAAATGAGTTTCTCATAATCGATCAACTAAACAATGACCCTCCATGCTCTTTAAATAGAGATCATGGACCAATCGGGTGTTAAGCCACGGATCAAGGTTAGGTTTGATCTAAGAGAAGTTGAGCCGTCGGATCACTCTATGTCGGAAACATATCGTGACCGTCGGATTAAGTATTTACAAATGCATACTAATGCATACTAAAGAAACACACTATCCCTAACGGATATATTACACAAGTTGATCTTAACTAACTCCTAAGTGTCTAAATATCCTAACACAATAGGCGGCTCCTGAATGTCGACCTGATCATCCATTGTATCTGGAGCTTCTTTACCAATTTTAGAGGCAGGCAGAGAATCCATATCTAAGAGATAGAGCTTTTGCTGAACACATCTATGTCCCCGAGTGAATTTCTCATCACAATTATAATAAAGCCTTTTTTCTCTACGTGCCTGCATCTCTGTTTTAGACAAATGCCTGATGGGAGTTGGTCGAGGAGCTGGTGGGATGGGAGGTCGTTGAGAACCCATATTTTGGAAGGGAACAAAAGTGGGTTTGGAGCGTTGTTGGGCTGCAATCTTGTATTCTGCCAGCTTAGCCAACCCCAGGGCTTCCATCATTGTGTTGGGACAAAACATTTTGATCTCTGAGCGGATTTCATCTTTAAGACCACTGATAAAACAACTCCTATAGAATTCATCAGACAATCTTGCTGTGTGATTGGCGAGTTTCTCAAATTCTGTCTGATACTCTCTCACAGTGCCAATTTGACGAAGTTTAGTGAGTGCTTCGGTGAAGTCATCAAAAGCACTAGGACCAAATCGTTGCAAAAGGAGTTGGCAAAAATCTGTTCATTTTGGCTCGTCATGAGCCTTGATGTACCAACGGTAGCATTGAAGGGCTTCCTATTCCAAATGAAAGGATGCAAGTGGAACTTTTTGGACCTCAAAAGTATTATGCAGATTGAAATACTATTCTACACGATAGATCCATCTAGTCGGATTAGTACCATTGAAGCGAGGAAATTCAAGCTTTAAATCACGGAAATTGTTGGAAGAAGAGATCCCATTGTCTGATGAAAAATCGGACTGTTGTTTGTTGTTTATGGCTGAATACTCAAGATGGAGGCCAACAAATTTTTCATTCAGATCCTGGAGTTTGTCTTGTATGGCTGCAAGTGCTTCTTCCATGGTTTTTGCTCCTGTGGGGGTGACAACCATAACCAGGAGTTTTTTTTGTTTTTTTGTTGATGAGTGGGTAGAAAAACAAAAACAGAAACTGTTTCAGTAAAGGAAAATATGGATTTGAGAAAAACTTGGAAGGGTAATTTGGGTTTGACTAGGTTTTGGACACTGTCGAATGGACAGGGAAGCAAAAAATGAGGATTTCAGAAGCGAAGTGAAAGAATGAGAAAATTTGGCAGAGAGGGACAAAGAAGCAGAATTAGGAAAGGAACTTTGTGGTAAAATTTGAAGGCTATTCGATGAAATCCGAAGAAGTTATGGAAAACCCTAAAAATAAACAAATGTGGGATTTCGGGCTTTGGGAAGTGGAATTTGGAATAGGTTCCTCAGGAATGAAATATGCAGAATGGGATTACAAGGGTGTCAGGGAAGTTTCAAGTGAAACAGAGTGAAAACAAGGGAGATATGGCCAAAAAATAGAATTTTATACTCGCAAATGGATCTGCAACGGCGCGGAAGGGATCTTAAACAGATAGATCTGCAACGGGGCATAAGTGATCAAAAATAGAGGGATCTTAAACGACTCCGAATGGATCGAAAATGGCTGGATCTGAAACGGCTGGATCTGGAACGGCTTTCAGAATGGATCTGAAATGGTTGGATCTGAAACAACGCTGAAGTGATCGACAACAGTTCAGGTGAAAATAGATATGGACCCTAGGTATGTGTGGCTTTCTAACAGTTCAGGGGTTTCACTCGGCCACCAATGTTGTCTGACGGCTTGCATATTGGGGTAGTACCCCTCACTCCACGGCTCAGGTAAAACTGATAATCGCTTTGCCACAAACGACAACTCTTAGTTTACCTCACGGGTGGAAACTAGTCAATCAGGTAGGGGTCATTGCCCTTTTCGCTAGCAGGTCCTCTCAATGGGCCAGCTACTTTGGGGTTACTATGGTACTCCTCACAATGAGTTTTAGGGCTTATACCCAAGTACTTCCCATAGTTAAGCGGATAGGGATTATTCCCAGATCCGAACTTGTAACTTGTGCGATTTTTTTTTTTTGGAAAAAATTCCACCCAACGAGCCTAAGAAAGTGCTCTGATACCAGATGTGAAGAACCTGCAATAATTAATTAATGAAAACACACGAAATAACAGAAATAACAGAACTCAGAATCACTTTTAAATTAATCGCAAGCCACATCGAGGGGGCAACCTTCTTTGAGCAAGCTCAATACAAATAACTTCACGGTACCTTCATTGGTCTCAACACCAACTTATATACTAAGTCTAGGCGCCAATACCATGGGTCAATACCATGTATCAATACAAACCATGGGACAATACAAAATACGGATCAACAATTACTACGGGATGACTTACAAAGCATATGCGTCCAACAACAATAATACAAACTATGGATCAACAAATACTATGGGATGACTTACAAAGCATATGCGTCCAACAACAATATAGTAACAAAGTAAATAGAAGGGTTGACATGGGTTCCTAACAGAGTTTCTTCTCCTCACTCTTCTTCCCTCACATACATCTCTATCTCTATCTCTGAGAGTGATTTTCATTTATACACAAACTTGGTTTGGCTTCTCTTGGAAGCTACAGGGTTTCATTAAACACTGTAATAAATTGCTAACTAAGAATTATTGATATGCAGAATACTAGCTTTCACATAAATAATAATTTGACGTGCACCGGATTGGCTGCAAACTGATTGACTGACTGAATTCTGACATTGCATACCGACTGAGTGTCTGATAGAGTTGGCGCATATCAGATATGCTATCAGCTCATTAATTACAATATTTCCAACACGTCAATGGAAGTGTTTTCGATGATTTGAAATGGAATTTGTGTCATACAGCGTGGAGCTGCTGCAATCCAAAGGTGTTGATTGATAACTGACGGGGGCTCGAGTTCTAGTCACGCTTGCGAATAAAGATCTGTTTGTAGATGAGACTTGATCAGGGAAATCAAAACCATGTAGTGGAGAAGCTAATCGAGATGTTTAATTGCAAGAACCATCACAAGCAGAAAATTGGAAGAGTGGCCGTAGAGATCATCTCCAAATTGGCTAAGAAAAACCAGAATTGCATTCGGGTGATGGACATCACCGGGTCTATGGAGTCCATGGCGTCTTTCCTTTACGATAGTAAATAGATTGAAATACGATTACTCTTTTTTTCAATCTAATGGGGCTACGGATACTGAAAATATCGGCCAGCAAGCATGACAACTGTGCTTGGATCGGAAGCAACAAAGGGCTATGTCCCAAAATCATACGACTCACAGAACTGAATCTCAACACGCGTGACTCAAATCAAGATGGAAAAACTCACTCTGTAACTCATGAAAATGCTGGCAAGTAGTACAGGGAAGGCCTTAAGGAAAGGGATCTCAGAGATGTTCTTCATTACAGAGACATAGTGACCCATGGGCCATGGTATGCAAATCCTGGTGATCGACATGCTGACGAGTCTTGGTCTCGAAGTGGAGTGTCGAGAGTGCATCAGCAGCACTGTCAAATTTTTTCGAAGTCTCTTCTCCGTGTTTCTCATGGATAGGAGTAATATTGATATTTCTATTAATGGATCGATCAACAAAGAAACGAGGGAGCTTGTGACCAAGGAAGGAGAATCCTTGGCTCTGCTTTCGCTTGAGAATAAACAAAACTGTTGAAGAATGATGAGCCTTAAGTTATGTGATCACCTGAATTTGACCACAAGCCTCATCTCTGTGCTGGACAACCTAGTTCAGTGTTTTCATGTGGCCAAAATTTTTCAGAATCTGTGCGCATACGTAGAGGTAGATTCCGTTGAAATGAGGGAAATGACTACAACAACAACGAAGGTAGAAGATTCAAGAGACCATTCAATTCATAGGATTTCGTTTTAAAATTACAGTCTTGCATTGCGATTCGATCTGAAAATAATTTCATATGATCGATTAAAATTTCTTGTGATATTTGTTTTTCAGGTTTTGAAGCTTGTGATGGAGAAACGAGGTGAGCAACAGGAAACAACCATAGGACTTGCTGCTCAGATCTTCAAGTTGATAAGTAAACCGGATTTTGATCGTGTGTTCAAAGAAGCGGGCGGTGTAACAAAGACATCATTAATTTTGGAACTTGTAAACATTTTAGGGAGGCACCCACGTCCATCCAACGAGGTTCTGAGTATTATGAGATTTAGCATTGAGCTTCTCGTCAGTGTTATGAAGATGGACAGAGTTGCAATAATATTAAGCAGTTTGAGCATAGAAATGACAAGATAATTGAAAGGGGCTTTACAATGAGTTATGGAGACGACGTCGCAAATGGAGCGGTTCAGTACATTTTCCGGCGGTGTGGGACTGAGTCAGCATCACCTCCCCCTTTCATCTCTCGTAGAGTCCACCATGGAATTGCTTCGTGATGAGTAGGTGGAAAAAATAATACTTTGTGGCCTCCGCGCCCCCCAGGGCCACCCCCTCCGAAGAGGAAATCTGTAAAATCAAAATGTTTAGAGAGAGAAATTTGCCATGATTACGTTGGATGGGTATGTAGAATGGACTTCATTTGTCGTTTTCGTGTGAGCAGTAAGTATATCAGAGTGGGGAGATGCGTCGTTGAAATTTAAGTTGGGATGGTTTAACCATGGATGTAAGATGTAACTTCAAACATGATGTGAACTTTTATTTATTTATTTTATTTTCTCCACTACTTTAAATAATATAATTTAATTTGTTACAGGTTACAATTTGTCATATTTAAGTTTCAATAATATACTTGCAAATTGTCACAATTTGATAATCATAAAGTGTGTAAATGATAATAATTTTGAAGATATGTGAAATTATGGTATATAAAAATAGTATTAATAATGTTGAATTGGAGATGAGATATAAAATTTTGAATAATTTTTTTTAAATGAAATTCACTACAATTATAATAAATTTGGATAATATTATAATCAGTATAAAGGTTATCAAGGTAATAATTTCAGAAACAGATCTCAAAATGCAATGAATAATCAAAGGAGAGATATACCTGCTATTTATAAATATTTTATTGATTGTTTTAAAGTGTTGTGTTAATTTAAGGTGTTAATTTTGACTTCATGATTATTGTTCTTGTTATTCACAATTTGTTCACATAAAGCATGGAATGGACTTTTTGAATATTTTTTTTGGATCATGCTCTTGTTATTCACAATTTGTTCACATATAGCATGGAATGGACTTTTGGATATTTTTTGGGGATCATGTCATTAATATAAAAGGTATTTATGAATTTAAGAAAGTGGTTCTAAATTAAGTGAAAGGTACAATATTTATTCAGGTTTTGTAAATGGAGTAGCTATGAAGATTAATTAAGGTTTTGTAAATGGAGTAGTTATGAATATTAATGTTATATTATTTATTTGGTTAGTTTCAATTCTAAATATTTTCTAAATAATTTTTTGATTACGCCGAAGGTGTTTCACCAACGAGAAGCATGACCATCCACGTCTGCTAGATTCCTCGCTTATAGAGCGAATGGAATTCCGCCACGTGGATGGTACTTTCGGTGAAGAATTTATTAACGAAAACATAAATTTCCTGAACTAACGTTATCGGTAAATAGTCTGAAAATGCTTCATTGCCACGACTTGAATGTCTTTGCGCGTAGGAGATCAGTTGGAAACTCATATCGAAATCGAAAGCCCGCAAAATCTATTGCAGATTTAGTAGCCATGGAAGCAAGGGAATCAGTCCCAGTCATTGTTGATCCAATTGATCCAGAAGTATCAACACATCAATTTGTTTCACCAGCAAAGGCAATTGACCAAGTGATTGATTCTTCAGTCCCAAATCCAATTGTAGGGATTTCGGTCACAGATCCGAAGTGAGTAGATTCATAAGCACCTTTCATAGCACCCCTTCTTGTTCGATAGTCGGTAGCATTCCTTCGGGGGGACCCAGACCCATAACCTACATGCGCGCACAGGCATCCTACACTTCCGAAAAGAAGATGACATGAAATTTAACCTTAAGCAATTTTCTCTACACATGGTTCTTCTATTTGTTGTATCTGTGTACGGTTAGACTGCCATGATGGAAATGATAGTATTGAGGATTGAAGCATTCAAATCCTAATTCTTTGACAAAATCCTTGTTCTATCGCGTCGATCCATATCTGGAAAATCCTTACAAATATTTTTTTTCTTTCAGTAAGGCATCTAAAATTAAGATTGTTACAAATGGAAAAACTAACCTAATTCATAAATATTGATAATGGAAAACCTGACCTATTTCACAAACATTCATGGGAGATAAAAATACGAGCGATGATATTGCACATTTTGTAAATAAAAGCATTGGGGATCGTTCCATCATTCGATGAACGACGAGATGCGATCCAACCAAAAATTGAAACAGTCTTACGTCGAACAGACAACCCTCAAATGGTAAGCATGAAGCCCTTATCAATAAATATTTTGCTGGCATCAAAATCTTGGTTCACATCTGGAAACTCGACTGCTAAGTCGTATGAACAGTCCTCACCGTAGAAGCCAGAATTGCATAGTATCCTATAAAATTCAATCAAGAAAGATCAGCTTTTTTCCCAATGGATTATAATTAATTAAGTAATGGTGTTTGATTTATTCTCCAACTCGAGATTCTCGTTTTTTAGTGTCGACAAGAGAATTTATTAATGGAAACATAAATTTCATGAAGTAACGTTACCTGCAAATAGTTTGAAAATGCTTCATTACCACGACGTAAACATAAATTGTCTCTGTAGTAAATGAAAATAAATCCTAATGATCAATGATTTAAGCTTTATGAGTTCCTGATTCTCGTTTTCTAATGGAAACATAAATTTCCTGAACTAATGTTACCTGTAAATAGTCCGAAAATGCTTCATTACCACGGCGTGATTCTGTAAATTCTCGGCATGCCAGATCAGTCATACTAAACAGAAGCTCCGACAAGCCATTGGAACCATTGGAGCCATTGGTATTTCAACATCAAACATGGACTCAGCTTCCACACCCGAAATATTTCTGCTTCCACAATATTCGATGCCCAACCTCTGTATCCAAATTCCATGCCCGAAATCTTTTCGGCCCAACCAACTATTCGGTTTCATAGCAACAAACTCGTAGAGACTTGCCGTGATTTAGCAGTGTACCTTTTGTAATTACAATAAAATTATTGCACATTTTTGGGCTCCATCCCAGGCATCCAAGGAGATCACTCTATCTGGGCTCTGAGTATGCTTGGAATTAGCTACAACATAAGCAATGTCTGAAAAAGAGAATACTGAACAAAAACTTTATGAATCAAAATCGCTAACACAAATGATAAGTGTGTCACGAGTCATTTCAATAAGTCCAAATTTTGATGGAAGACAGAATTTTCCTTAGAGGCTCACCATTATCTCCACTGTTGACAATGGAGATTACAGAGTTGCAACTGATCCTGGAGGATGACCTAACTAGCGACCACAAAGAGAAGAGTCGTGATGTAGCAAACAGCCATGAAATCCAGCGATTTTGAAACCTCTGAGTACCCAATCACGACCAGTGAGAAGAACCAAAAGGCATGTAAGGAAATCATAATAAAGACAACACAATTTCTCCTTTTCACTCCTGTTAAATTTCTCCGGTTAAAACCAGTACCCCTATAAATTCCCAGTATGAAATTCACAACCAAGAAGCAAATGAAATAACAATTCTTGCACCATATACAAATTCATGATGTGCCATCATTCTAGAACACAGAGTAACCTAGATCAAAGAATCTCAGCTTCGCTAGATGTTTTTCATGATCGACTTAAGGCTCCTCAACTATTGTCGGAGGAATCACCCGACCAATTGAAGTGTCGACTGAATGTCGACCAATTGAAGTGTCCAATTTCGGCTGCCAACCAACATTAGAGCTTGACAAAAAATGCAGTATTAACCACATTTAAAAGGTCATCCAAAAACATGTCGACCAAAAACTCAGCTGTAATGAGATGACTGTCGACCAAAATAGTAGACAGGAGGAATCACCCGACCAATTGAAGTGTTGACTGAATGTCGACCAATTGAATTGTCCAATTTCGGCTGCCAGCAAACATTAGAGCTCGACAAAAAATGCAATATTAACCACATTTAAAAGGTCATCCAAAAACATGTCGACCAATTGAAGTGTCGACTGAATGTTTTAACTTCGACCACAACTAAAATGAATGGCTCGACGAAAA
Organism: Larix kaempferi; assembly: GCA_027924585.1. Lineage (NCBI taxonomy): Eukaryota > Viridiplantae > Streptophyta > Pinopsida > Pinales > Pinaceae > Larix > Larix kaempferi. Next base: position 21,558,529 of record BSBM01000305.1, read on the forward strand.
AATCAGTTGTAATAAGATGATCGTCAACCAAAATAGTAGACAAGAGGAATCACCCGACCAATTGAAGTGTCGACTAAATGTCGACCAATTGAAGTGTCCAATTTCGGCTGCCGACCAACATTAGAGCTCGACAAAAAATGCAATATTAACCACACTTAAAAGGTCATCCAAAAACATGTCGACCAATTGAATTGTCGACTGAATGTTTTAACTTCAACCACAACTAAAATGAATGGCTCGACCAAAAACTCAGTTGTAATAAGATGACCGTCGACCAAAATAGTAGACAGGAAGAATCACCCGACCAATTGAAGTGTCGAATGAATGTCTACCAATTGAAGTGTCCAATTTCGGCTGGCCGACCAACATTAGAGCTCGACAAAAAATGCAATATTAACCACATATAAAAGGTCATCCAAAAACATGTCGACCAATTGAATTATCAACTGAATGTTTTAACTATGACCACAACTAAAATGAATGGCTCGACCAAAAACTCAGCTGTAATAAGATGACCCTCGACCAAAATAGTCAATAGTCTCCACCGACTACAATAATCACTCAGTCGACTACTATGTGACAACTCGACAGAGAAGAAGTTTCTTGTATCTCCAAGCTCAGATCCATGAACGGCTCTTCTTTGCATGTTACACTCTCGTAACACAAACATCGAGTTTTGTTTGTGAATATACCTCCAAATATCTCACGAATATCGCATATTGCACCCTCGGATTCATCATCCTAGCGATGAGGACTTTGTATGTTATTTCATATTGTGATTTCTTCGCCAAGATTATTCAAAATAAATATAAAAAATTCATGTGCATCCTGATGGACTTCACTGCCACTGAAAATCTCATTATCTTCCATTACCAACTCTACAAATCGTCTGGGAGAAACATGAAACATGAGATGATTTTTTGGATTTCAACTAATGGAAGCTGTATTTTAAATTGTCAGTCATGGATTTCAACACTAGCACTAAAATCAACAGGTCTAGAAATGATAAGGCGCATGAGAACAATCTGCCAGATCAATAGCTTCTTCTTCCAAGTATTTCTAGTTTATTTTTAGTTAGCCGAGTGCAGAGTGGGCCTAATTAACATGATAGTTTCAGCCAAAACAACTATAGTTCCGATCTAATATCCAAATAAGAGATTTGGTACTCCACCTTCGGAATCATCAAACAGAAACATGTCGATAAATGTGGTTAATGTGGTCAATCGACAGATACACTATTTGGTCGATCGAGTTCGTTAGTCAACCTGTCCACGCGACCAAAGAATACAGTTGATAGAGAAGTTGGTCGACCCAACAACCAAAGATTGATAGATTGGGAGCATGGACGCATCGCTGGATTAATCGATTGCTTTATTAAAAAGAATAAAGTCTGCACGTGTTAGTATGGACGATTGTTGAAATGCCAAGCAAACGACAACTGATAGACAAAGATGGAATAAACCACCAGTAGCTTTGGAATGGAAAGAATTGGAGCAGTTCATTATTGGTTCGAATGACCGCAATGGTGGGATGAGGAGAAAACCTAGAAGAAAGAAGAAATTGGCATGCCTGTGGTTCGTGGTAATCAACATGTCCATAGAAAATGAAAGATCTGCGATAATAAGGAACTCCTCTCGACTTCCCGGTTGATTTTTGTGTTCCCAGTCGATTTCTCTCACCAACCAAGTTCCGTCGGCTCAGTTGACCTGGAAGAAAGAAAACTATACCATAGAATAATACCGACAAGCTGTTTGATGGCGACAATGACAAAGCATTAATGAATTTAGACCGTCAACTACAAAGAAAACTAAGAGCTCTGTTGATAGGATGTTGGAGAAACCAGTCGGTGAAAGCGAGAACAGTTACAACTTGCACGTATGATAATGTTCCTTGATAGACAGAAGATACTGCCACTCCTTGATCGATGTGCTCGTGGAAAATTCTTCCTATATGAAAGAATGGAAAACCCATCACAAAGTTTGTGGTTGTAGTAGAGGTTGTCCAATGCATGCAATTGTTGATGAAATTAATGGTTGAAAGTGTAAATTGTTCGTCGATACCTACAATGGTCGGGTCACTTTAACTTTAAAAATGGTCGATATTCAAATGGTCAAGTTGGTCGAGCCTTTAAAAATTGATCGAACATATTTGGTTGATTTTTGTTTGGTCGAAGCTCGACATGTACAAGTTATAATGGTTTTTTGTCGAAGTTCGACATGTACAAATTATAATGTTTGGTCGAAGCTCGACATGTACAAGTTATAATGGTTTTTGGTTGAAGTTCGACATGTACAAGTTATAATGGTTTGTTTGGTCGAAGCTCGACATGTACGAGTTATAATGTTTTAATACTCAATTACACCAAAGGCATTTCACCAACAAGAAGCATGACCATCCACGTCTTCTAGATTCCTCACTTATAGAGCGAATGGAATCCTGCCACGTGGATGGTGCTTTCGGTGGAGAATTTATTAATGAAAACATAAATTTCCTAAACTAACGTTACCAGCAAATAGTCTGAAAATGCTTCATTGCCACGACTTGAATGTCTTTGCACATAGGAGATTAGTTGGAAACTCAGATCGAAATCGAAATCCCGCAGAATCTATTGCAGATTTAGTAGCCATGGAAGCAAAGGCATCAATACCAATCATTGTTGATCCAATTGATCCATAAGTATCAACAGATCAATTTGTTTCACCAGCAAAGGAAATTGACCAAGTGATTGATTCTTCAGTCCCCAATCCAATTGTAGGGCTTCCGGTCGCAGATCCGAAGTGAGTAGATTCATAAGAACCTTTCCTAGCACCCCTTCCTGTTCAATATCCCGTAGAATTCCTTCGTAGGGTCCCATACCCATAACCTACATGTGCACACAGGCATCCTACACTTCCAAAAAGATGACGACAAAAAATTTAACCTTAAGCAATTTTCTCTATACATGGTTCTGCTATCTATTGTACCTGCGTACGATTAGACTGCCATGATGGCAATGATAGTATTGAGGATTGAAGCATTCGAATCCTAATTCTTTGACAAAATCCTTTTTCTATCGTGTCGATCCATATGTGGAAAATCCTTACAAATATTTTTTTTCTTTCAGTAAGGCATCTAAAATTAAGATTGTTACAAATGGAAAAACTAACCTAATTCATAAATATTGATAATGGAAAAACTGACCTATTTCACAAATATTGATGGGAGATACAAATACGAGCGATGATATTGAATATTTTGTAAATAAAAGCGTTGGGGATCGTTCCATCGTTCGATCACCACCGAGATGCGATCCAACCAACCATTGAAACAGTCTGACGTTGACCAGACAACCCTCGACTAGTAAGCGTGAAGCCCTTCTTAATAAATATTTTGCTGGCGTCGAAATCTTGGTTCGCATCTGGAAACTTGACCAAAATAGTAGACAGGAGGAATCACCCGACCAATTGAAGTGTCGACTGAATGTTGACCAATTGAAGTGTCCAATTTCAGCTGCCGACCAACATTAGAGCTCGACAAAAAATGCAATATTAACCACATTTAAAAGGTCATCCAAAAACATGTTGACCAATTGAAGTGTCGACTGAATGTTTTAACTTCGACCACAACTAAAATGAAAGGCTCAACCAAAACATCAGCTGTAATAAGATGAACGTCGACCAAAATAGTAGACAGGAGGAATCACCCGACCAATTGAAGTGTCGACTGAATGTCGACCAACTGAAGTGTCCAATTTCGGCTGCCAAAAATAGTAGAAAGGTGGAATCACCCGACCAATTGAATTGTCGACTAAATGCTTTAACTTCGACCACAACTAAAATGAATGGCTCGACCAAAAATTCAGCTATAATAAGATGACCGTTGACCAAAATAGTCAACAGTCTCCACCGACTACAATAATCACTTAGTCGGATACTATCCGATAGCTCGACAGAGAAGAATTTTCGTGTATCTCCATGCTCAGATCCATGAACGGCTCTTCTTTGCATGTTACATTCTCATAACACAAACATTGAGTTTTGTTTGTGAATATACCTCCAAATATCTCACAAATATCGCATGTTGCACCCTCAGATTCCTCATCCTGGCAACGAGGACTTTGTATGTTATTTCATATTGTGATTTCTTCGCCAAGTTTATTCAAAAGAAATATAAAAAATTCATGTGCATCCTGATGGACTTCACTGCCACTGAAAATCTCATTCTCTTCCATTACCAACTCTACGAATCATCTAGGAGAAACATGAAACATGAAATGATTTTTTGGATTTCAACTAATGGAAGCTGTATTTTAAATTGTCAGTCATGGATTTCAACACTAGCACTAAAATCAACAGGTCCATAAATGATAAGGCGCATGAGAACAATCTGCTAGATCAATAGATTCTTCTTCCAAGTATTTCCAGTTTATTTTTAATTAGCCGAGTGCAGAGTGGGCCTGATTAACATGATAGTTTCAGCCAAAACAACTATAATTGAGATATCATATTCAAATAAGAGATTTGGTACTCCACCTTCGGAATCCTCAAACATAAACATGTCGATAAATGTGGTTAATGTGGTCAATCGACAGATACACTGTTTGGTCGATCGAGTTCATCAGTCAACCTGTCCACGTGACCAAAGAATACAGTTGATAGAGCAGCCGATCGACCCAACAACCAAAAATTGATAGATTGGGAGCATGCACGTGTCGCTGGATTAATCAATTGCTTTATTAAAAAGAATAAAGTCTGCACGTGTTAGTATGGAGGATTGTTGAAATGCCAAGCAAACAACAGCTGATAGACAAAGATGGAATAAACGACCAATAGCTTTGGAACGGAAAGAAATTGGAGTTGTTCATCGTCGGTTAGAATGACTGCGATGGTGGGATGAGGATAAATCCTAAAAGAAAGAATAAATCGGCATGCCTGTGGTTTGTGGTAATCAACATGTCCATAGAAAATGAAAGCTCTGCGATAATAAGGAACTCCTCTCGACTTCCCGATTGATTTTCGTGTTCCCAGTCGATTTATCTCACCAACCAAGTGCCATCGGCTCAGTTGACCTGGAAGAAAGATGACTATACCATAGAATAATACTGACGAGCTGTTTGATGGTGGCAGTGACAGAGCATTAATGAATTCAGACCGTCGACTACAAAGAAAATTGAGAGCTCCGTCGATTGGATGTTGGAGAAACCAATCGGTGAAAGCAGGAACAGTTACAACTTGCACGTACGATAATGTTCCTTGATTGACAAAAGATAATACCACTCCTTGATCGATGTGCTCGTGGAAAATTGCACCTATATGAAAGAACAGAAAACCCATCACAAAGTTTGTGGTTGTAGTAGAGGTTGTCCAATGCATGCAACGGTCGATGAAATTAATGGTTGAAAGTGTAAATTGGTCATCGATACCTACAATGGTCGGGTCACTTTAACTTTAAAAATGGTCGATATTCAAATGGTCAATTTGGTCGAGCCTTTAAAAATTGGTCAAACATATGTGGTTGATTTTTGTTTGGTCGAAGCTCGACATGTACAAGTTATAATGGTTTTTGGTCGAAGTTCGACATGTATAAATTATAATGTTTTTTTGGTCGATAGTCATTATAAAGTTAGTCGATGTTAAATATGGTCGAGAGTTGGTCGATGTAAATATGGTCATCCGTAAAGATTAATTGGTAAGTTGTTTAAAAAGCCAACTCATATTTAATATTGTTTTATGGCGGATTGAGAAAATATGGTTAAGTAACATATGGTCAACAAAGTCAGATATTAGTTGTATAAGGTGGATGCTTGATGAGTCAAGCTGTTCGATTTTAATTTTTTGGGGGAAAAGTGTATGCCAACAAATTGGCCGATTTTAATATGAGAATTTATCAAAGGGTCGATACCTGCAAATATGCTTGATGACAAAGTCACATGTAAATTATGGTCGATGTGTGAATATGGTCGTCACAAAAATGGTCAGAACTCTAAATGGTTGGGTCACCTTATTTGTAAAAAGGGTCGATATTCAAATAGTTGAGTTGGTCGAGCCTTTAAAAAATGGTCGGCTCTTAACTATGTGGTATGCACAAGTTTAATGCATACCACATAACTTTGTTACACATTCTACTTCTTCATGTTTCTATCTTTGGAACATTTTTCTCTTCAACGTGAATTGATGTAGATTTAATATTCTTTAAAATATAACAATTTTCTATTCAATTAAAATTGATATATATCTAATATTCTTTAAATATAATAGGAAAATTAAAATATAATTGTATTTTATTTGGAACATTAAAATATAATTGCATATTGAAAAATGATGACAAAATCATCTCCCATTTAGATATATATATCTATATATATATCTATATATATCTATATATATATTCAAATTAATTGGAAAAAAAATCAAAGAGATTTGCAAGCTTATTAGAGTCTATTTCATTTAAAATTATATAAAAAACAAAATATGGTATTTGATGTGTTACTAAAAGAAGGATAATAAATCCGTTGGGGTCTAGATCACTTGGCAATATAGTGTAATGTTAAGATACTTATTGTAACGTGGTTGCTTCAAATATTAACTAGCTTTGTGTATCAAATGTAAGGCAACATAGATAGACTTGGAAGCTATAATGGTAGAGATCAAAATTAACTCCATATCACCAAGTATAAACTTGACCTAATTATCAATTCCACACACACACACACACACACACACACACACATATAAAGGAAAAAAAAGTTTGTTTTCTTGAATATACTTATTTTTAAAGAAGTCTCTACTTACTATCTTTTTTCTTGAATATACCTATTTTTAAAGCAATCTCAACTTACGATCACAAAGGTTTGATGAAAGTTTTTCTATGACTTTTAAAGTGATAAGAAGAACTGTAATGACATATAGCTTGCATTATATTTTAGAGATAAATAATATGTGCTTTTAAATATGTATAGGCTAATGTGGACTGATTAATTTTTCTAATGTCTTAAGATTAAATTAATAAGTCGCTCAACAATGTTAAATAGAGATTGTTTTATAGAGAAAGCAAAAACAATGTTCACACTAGGGCTAGAGGTTGATCGAAGGAGATCATCAACTAAGAAAAGGGGCTTGGATTGATAAAGAACAAAGGCCCATAAACACATCAACAAGGGCAGTAACTAACCAGCATACCCAATATAATCAACTTTCTAAGACAAGAATTTGATAAGGCTGCATGAATTTAACTAAAAAATTGTCTAAAGTTTAATAAAAGGAAATCAACATAATAGAAGAAGTGAAGTTTAGTAGCGTAGAGAAGTGATTAGAGACCATTAGAAGGAATATCAATTCATAAGGGAATATCACAACCACTCTAAAGGCATGCCAAACCAAACTTTAGCCATATTTGAGATGCATATGAATCTCCTTTATCAATTTTCATTGAAGAAACACTAATTGACCAAACTCGGTCTTCTGACCAACTCAAAGTGTGAAGGAAATATGGCAAGACATGATCAACTAATTTACAAAGAGCACACCACTTGTCAAAGGGATTGTCTAACCACATGGGGTTCTATATTGTACATGAAAGCCCCATCCAAGCCAAGAAAGAGGTTATAGTATCTTCAACTTCCTCATTGGTTTCTTGTTGATTGAGTGACTTTCTACTTTCTTAACATGCCAGTTACACATTGCCTTGCGGAGCAAAAGAAACAACATCTTCAAACCTCAATTGATTATGAGCAACTTCCATTCAAGGTTCTACTAGCAATTGGTCATCATTGAAGATTCAAAAACTGAAGACCAGGAAGCCCACATATGCTTTTCGGCAATTCCTTGAGACAATAGCATCTGGTCAAATTAAGGAAGTCAAGTTGTTGAATTTTCCCCATCGACGTTGGCAATGATGTTATTAAGGTGCAGCAAGATAGATCTAGAACCTTCAGAGACATCATATTTAAGAGTGATGTTGCTGGAACCTTCGCCAATTTTGGGTTGTTAGCTAACACCAAACTCACCACTTCTATGCATTCCAAATGCGCCGCGAGATCTTCAATATCATTGTGACCAACTGATACTCTTTTGTAATTACAATGTCGACAAATTTGAAATATAGACCAATATTTGAACTTGACCAACTTTGAAGATCGACCATAGTGCTAAGTCGACCAATATTTTAACCAAATATAAGCCTCAACCATATGTTAAATTCAGCTTAAAATGTCTTCACCTTCTTAAATTTATAAGCAATATTTATAATTCGACTCAAATATAGGTTGATATATTAATAAATTTACCAATCAGTGGTCAGGCCAGACAATAGAGTCTTCCATTTTCAATCAACTTCCCAATTCGGGGACGATGGTGCCAAGTCGAAGGTCGAAAAAGTCATGCAAATTAGCATTATACCCGGTAAGAGACGTCATTTTATGGTCGAATTTGGACGATGGGATTATGAGGTCGATCAATCGCTATAAACCAATTTGCAAATATTCGATATTAATACTCGGTGGTCAAGCTTCCAGCGCTCACTTCCTTGGTCAACACAACTGTAGGTTTCATTCCCTTATTCTCCTCATGCCAGTGTTCGGTGAAGTAGCTGATCGAGTTGACATTTCTGCAAAACCTTTGATCGACAGATAAGGTCGAGAGTCATCTAGAAGCGAGCAACCGATAGGCTTTCATATTATTTTCAACAAATGCATCTTCTCACTGTAGTCTTGATTGATTTCTTCATTTGTCCAATAGTTGATTGATGACGGTATCTTTGACAAAATGGCAGTCGAGATCAACAAAATGATATCTTTCATCCATGGTTGCAATTGTTGAACGACACACGTTCAAAGTCATATGGAAACTTCAATGACATTCGTCGGCTGATCGCTCCCGTCGGTAGAAAGAAATATTGGCATCAACCATGATACAATGTAAATAAAGACATACAATCTCCTTAATAGATTCGAGCTCAAATCGGAGGGTCAAGTGGATTCTTTGATTGGCATCCAATGGCATCACAACGAACTGATTATCAATGGGGCAACACAATTCGGTCGATTTACTGTTGCCAGCAAGTCTCCGACAGGTCCAATAAATGGCCAAAGTAGTTAATGTTTAGACATAAAATAAAATAGGTCGACTGCTGCAAGCCGACGTGACTGGACCATCATTGTGGTTGCTGAAACTTGGTCGACTTCTAGTTTATTGTCGACAGGTTAGTGTACGGAATCGCAGTGGCAAGGCTCCTCCATTAGATTGAAAAGTTATGCATATAAAAAATGAATAAACAAATTTCCTGACCACAAACGATCAGTCGAGAAGGTGTAGTCGGCCATCGACTGGTCGAAGTCTTGTTTCCTTCTGTTTTCTGGTGACCATGTTGTGAAGTTTGACAGCTGGAAAATATTGGTAAGGTTGATGTTGTAACTACTCCACAAGTTATTTCATGGTAAATATGACAATCACATGTAAATCGCATGAACATGTTTGACTTTCAAAATGCTCAAGTCGAGTTGGTCGATCCTTTAAAAATTGGTCGACTTTTAATTATGTGGTCGGGATGGTCGACACTTTATTTGGTCGACATAGTGTTTATAACTGACGAAGAACCTAAACACTAAAATAACCGCAGAACTTGGGAAGCATAAGAAATAATCGTGGAGTTGGTTTGGCAAGAATAGGTGGAGGCTGCAGGTCCCAATCATTCTTTGATTCTTTGTGATTGTTTATTCATGGCAACTAGGGGAATTGTGTATTCTGGTCATCTAGCAATATTCATTAAGCCAACGGACTATTGTCATGAACTCGTCCAACCATTAAGACGACTATATTCATTAAGCCAGCCGAATATAGGCATCTAGCAATATTCATTAAACCGTACAACCATTTTGATGGAGGTTAATGCTTGTGCTTGTGTTTTTCTTCCTTCTAACTTTCCTCTTTTCCTAGTGGCGTTCATTATTACCCCTAAAAGGGCAAATGCTAGTATTAAATGAATTTAGGATTTTTTTCACAAACACTTTATTATTCATTTTAGTATAAAAATATATGCTAAAGAAAAAGTGTTTTTCTCAAACAAAAAAAATATCTTGGTATGAAAATATATACATCGGATATATTTATTTACAAATATTTTTTTTCCAATACCATTTTTTTTTAATATTTTTTTTCTTAACTTTTTATTTTATAATGATTTTTTTATAATTTTTTTTCCAATACTTTCTATGGCAAGTCAAATCTGACTTTGCATTAGTCTTTAATTTTTTCTGTTGCGTGGGATAATGTTTTTGTAATGTTTGAAGAAAATAACGAATTAAACTAAGTTTTCTGTAAATTGAAAATACATATTCTATTTTCTAAAAAAAAAATCAAAATTTCTCATTGGTGAAGGGTGGCCCGATTTGGCCCGATTTGACATATTTAAATTTTTAGTTGCTAGAAATAATTTAAAAATTAAGAAATTTTAGAATTTTACACCTGGACTGTTTGGCGGGACACGAGGAAGTTGTATGGTCTATGAATGCATTTAAAATTTTCAAATTTTCAATGCGGAGTTGGCTGCTATTTAATACTGAGGATAGATGGAGACAAAAGACGGCTGATTTGCAGGTGTTATGTGTGGTGTAGATTTAACAATAGAGGCTATAGGTTATTGAGGGAGTTATTGTGGAAACGAGGACTACACGTTGTATTGGTGCATGCTATATTGAAAAGAGAAGGATCCATATTTGTTTCCGATGTTCGCTTGATATCTCTGTTCGTCGTGGATCAGAGTGTGGTTGTTGGATACCTTAGTTCCTTTCTGGCTCTGTTCGCGTGTGGCTGTTGGGTGCCTTCATTCGTTTCTAGCTCTGTTCGAGATAAGTCGTCCACTCTACAGAATTTCGAAGTTGAAGTGTTTTTTTTTGTTTCTCCTTTTTTTTTTTCTAATGCTTGCTGCTCGAATATGAGACAAATTCAATGGAATGGCGATAAACTAATTCACAATTCTGATGGGGTGCATTGGTTCATAGTTATGGATTTCGTTCGTTGTGATAAGTAATTCTGGTTGCATGAACAAGTACAATGGAAGTAGGCTAGAATGAATTTCGTTTGGCGCAGGCTTATATGGTTTTCATTTTTTATATACGATAAACAATAGGCACATTAATTATATTGGGAAAGGCTTAGATGGGAACTCAGCACTTTAACCTGTGTGACATTGCAACATATATTCAGTGAACATAACTCAGAGGCTGATTTGCTGTCAAAAAAAGCTTTGGATGGAGATATTGGCTACTTGCAGTGGGATGAGTACTTGGAAAATCAGTTGATAGATTCTGGCCATATGTATTTTCTGGATTAGCATCCTTTGGTTATACTTTTTGGATTTTGGGATGTTGTTGTTACTTGCTTTTTTGTAATGGAGGGTATTTACTGAACATTGGCTCATACTGAGTGTTTTGGACAGCTAGTGTTATTTTGATCTTCTTACTATTATATCATATACTATTTGATTCAGTGTTGAATATCAATATAATTCTTTTTTTCGCAGAAAAAAAATTCATAGGCCTCGGGAGGATAGTGGATCACCAATTCATAAGCCCTCCAACACTTGCTCTGTTTAATTGATATCAAATTTTTCTTTGATATAAATGCGCTATGAAGTCCATTATGGAAGTCTTCTATCATTTGGTAGATCTTTAGAGCGCTTTTTTTCTAAACCGGTGTGAAAGTTTAGGATGGACTTAGCGTTCTTCATAGAAATTTAAAATTTCAATTGTCCAACACTAACCATGCAAGCTAAGGTTTTCTTTAATATTTCTTCAATTGGCCTGGGAAATCTATTTGCATTTTCTCTTATGTGCGGAGTTTGAAGCCATTATTTTATAATAAGTCCCTTAAACTTTAATTATTTGCAGTGTTTGTTGACAGAATAAACTAAATTATTTTAGACGTGTTCTATTAGTGTTATTATTTTACATTGATCATTTTATTTTCATTGCAGCTATTGCAAATGCAAATATTCGAGAACATAACTTATAGACCTGTATATAATAATGTATTTTGGAAAAAATTGACAAGTATATTCAGGTTTTTCTACTAGGATGCTAACACGTTAGCATAAATATTTTGCTCATATTCTGACTTGTGTTAGTCATAGCGTGTGATACACCCACCCTTTTCCTTTGATAAAGAGGAAAAATATGGAAATGCTTGTGATTCTACTTATCAAAGCTACAATTAAATCTATTGCCATTAACATAATGGTATTGTTCTTTAAAGTAGATTTTATGTACTAGAGATCAACATCTTGTCACAGAGAAATCATGTGTACTTTTGATACATTTGGTTCCCTTGGGTCTAAGAAATCATGTGTACTTTTGATACATTTGGTTCCCTTGGGTCTAAGAAATCATGTGTACTTTTGATACATTTGGTTCCCTTGGCTCTTGATTGTACAATGATATTAATCCACATAGTTGTTGGTCCTGAAAATGTCCCTTTTTTCCTACTCTTATCAAGATCCTTTTCTTTGTCTTTTTCCTATTATTATAACTGTCATCACTTTTCTAAGAGAAATCATGGATTCAAATAGGGATAACTCATTATTGCTTTGTTGTATTTATCTTAGAGATAACTTGTGGTTATGAGTTTTTATTCCTAATTGAGTTGATTTGTGAAGAATAAATGGATGTGTTGAAATATAGGTGTATCACCTTGCTGAGACACGCAAAGGAAGAAGCATGTGGCTATCAATCACGCCTTTTGTGGGCTTGCATTTAGCCTGTTACAGGAGTAGTTCAAAGCACATCCACGCATCCCCTGGGATTCGGCCAGAATATTTGATCAGTTGGATTATGAAGTGTTTCAATGCTGTGAAACATATTTGATTCCAAATTGTAATAATGTTGTAACTGTTTCTATTTTCGAAGCACTACTTCAGCAGCCTAAATATCTTTGATCTTCATGGCTGCCCGAATATGAAGGACTTTAATTGCCTTATTTGATATAAATAGAGAGATGAGAGTTTTTAGAAGGTTAGGCTTATTGTTGAAAGAGAATTGTAATAGGAGTTGGGATTTTTCTGTAATTGAACTTATCCATTAATGAAAGAGGCAGTGTTTTCCCGATTCATTGTTGTTGAGTTAATTTGGTAGCCTTCAGGGGTAACTCTATTGGAAGGCCAGGGCCCGCCTTCTCACAGAGCTGTCGAATTAGTTAGATGTTTAATTTCTTTATTCAGTTGTGTGAATTTGCTAGTTAGATTTCATTGTTGTTCAACAATTGATTGTTGAGTGTAGGATTTCTTAGTTTTCAATTCTTTCCTTGCTGAAACAGTGTGAGTGATTAAAATAAGATTTTCATTCGTGGATTTTTAATTTGTTGAAATAGTCGAATGGTAATGTGTGATTCCTTATTCCAGGTGTGTTATTTAAATTAGGCTGAAACATTTGTGCTCTGTCTCTGCATATCGTGAGTACTTCATTTCCTTTATGAATTATAGACTTGATAGATAACAAATAATTTCCAAAATAGAAGAAGACTGATTTCCTTTAAGTTAATTGTTGCAATCACAGATTGAATCTTCTTTGAGAGTTGATTTAGGATTTAACTTCTTGTGAAAGCAAGATTATTAATTTACTCTTGAGATAATTGATTCCAGAACTAATATTGTAGAATGATTGTGAATTTCCTTGATTTTAATAGTCAATTGATTATTGAAGTTGGATTGAGCAATGAGCAGAGCATAGCCTTAGCAATTAGGTAGATTTGTGTGTCTTTCATTTACTTTATCAGTTACTGAATTGTTTATACATAGAATTTGCTTAATTATCTTTGAAATAACCAGACTTCCTTGGGTTGACAATTTATAACTTCAAATTAATAGGCAATTATAGTGACCAACATTTTGGCATTGTTGTCGGGGAAGCACTGGGGAAGGTAATTGGTAAACATAGATGGTAGCTGATTAGTTCAATTTCTTTAGCAAGTACGAATACTTAAGTTTGCATGAATACGAGGAGAAAAGAACGGGAAAACCCCAGAAACACTAACCGTGCAGGTGGAAGAGATCGTGTCTGTAACCAAGGTTTGGGAAGACAAACATTCATTGATGAATTGATCGCCAAAGCTGATTCCTCTACCAGATTACCGCGTACTTCTTCAGGAAGAGGAAGCTCCGTTCTCCCTAAGCTTGAATCATCAACATCAACCGTGGAGAAGACAACATAAGCTTCAAATCCTATTTCAGAAAAGTGACCCCCAGAAGACAAGGGAAGTGTTGTGGGAACAAAGAAGGTGGAGGAGATTTATCGAATCAACAGACACAAAGTAACAAAGGAGGAGTAGTTAGAGTATCGACGAACACTGGAGGATGAACAAAGGAGAGAAGAATAGAGGAACGAGGAAAACATGGACAATGAATAACATCGGGAGCGCAGGGAGCAACCCAATAATCATGAAGATGAAATAGGGGATAATGGTAACGATCATCATGGAGATATTGTTGTTACACTTGAATTCCCTATTCAACAAACGACTAGGGTGGCTCCCATGAAGAATATTTCACCTTCGATCTTGCCAAAATTTTATGGTAAGTCCACCCAAGATCCAGATGAATTTCTTTTCGAATTTGATATCCTCTGTCGGATCTATGATTATACTTCCAATGCACAGAAGATGAAACTCTTCCCTGCTACTTTAAAGGGGAATTCCCTACACTGGTTCATGAGTTTGGGTGGTAGGAATGTCACCACTTGGGATTAGATGAAACAAACTTTCCTTGCTAAATATCAAGACTATTGCAGAACTAAGGATAGGAGGGAAGAGTTGTTTAAAATGGTTCAAAAAGAGGAGGAAAGTCTGGAGGACTTTGTGGAAAGTCTCTTATACAATTTGCAGAGATCTGGTCACACTGATATTGGAAAGGATGTTCTCAAAATCATTCTATTATGAGGGATCAGAGAATACTTCCTAGAAATGCTTAATTTGCAGGGAAAAGGAGATATCTCAAGAGAACCTTTTGATCACATCATAGATCTATGTCGAAGATACTCCAGGGGGTATTCTAAAACCAACATCAGAGATTGAGATGTTTTAACAAGGGCCCAGAAGTCATCCAGTGGAAAGGCTACTCGAGTTGAGATAGGTAATCTTCTTGAAAACTTTAAAACTGATATGATGAGCTCAATTTCCTCACAGTTGAATATTTTGAGAGAAAAGGAGAGGCAAGCAGAAGAAGATCTGGCACTTGGTGTATTTTGTGCTAAATGTAGAAAGAAGCACCCATTGAGGGAATGCCCTCTTCACAAGGTGGAGGGATGTCGCTTATGTGATTTGGATCATGATATTAAAGAATGCCCTTCACTACTGAAAGTCAAGGAGGTCCTTCAAGAATCTACCTCAGACATGGAGCAAGCTTACTTCATCTCACAAAAGAAGCCTTGGCAACCTCATGCTCCAGGTATGAACCATATCGTACATCTTTCAATTCTTGGAATAATACGAATAATCAGTTTCCTTCACAGTATTCCTTCTCAAATACTCAATGGAGTCCACTTACTCAACCTACAAGGCAATATCCTACTCCTTGGATGCCATGGGAACAACACCCAAACTAACAAGCCCCTTGGTATCTTGGTTGGAGAAATCCTTACCCAGGAAATCAGTTTCCTCATAACCAAGCTCTTCACCCACAGTATCAACAGCCACAGTTGCAACTACCTTACAACGCTGCACCAATCAATACACCACTTCGACCTCAATTGCCTGCTCAACCTATTACTAATCCCAATAATAAGGAAGTGCAACAATTTGAAACCTTAAACATGCCAACTTATTCTATTACCCCCATTCCATGCAATGAATTACATTTACGATCTGGGAGGGTAGTAGAACATATTTTCATTGAGGATGTCTCATCCCCCATGAATGAAGAAAAAATGAACGAACCTTTTGAGAGCCCAGTCGAAACAATAGCTCCCAATATTGAGGATGTTGAAACAGCTGCTGAAACACTTGCTGAACCACATACTGAAGAAATCCCTGCAAGAATTCCAAGAAGTCCCCCATATCCCGAGCGATTAACTCTACAAAAAGCACGAGAGAAACCATATTTTAACCTTTTGGGGGAATTAAAGAACCTTTACGTTAAGATTACACTGGTGCAAGCCCTTCACGATGTACCCATTTATGCCAAGACTATTAGAGATTTGTGTGTAAAGAAACCGGGAAGGAAACCTAAAGATCCTCTGACAGTTCATGTGGTGCGAAAGTTGTCTGAGCTAATGATGGGAAAATTCCCCCTACCTAAATATGATGATGTTAGGAACCCGTGTCAACCCTTCTCTTTACTTTGTTAGTATATTGTTGTTGGATGCATATGCTTTGTAAGTCGCCCAATAGTATTATATGTTACAAGGTATTGATCCATAGTTTGTATTAGCCCTTAGTATTATACGTTCCATGGTATTGATCCATAGCATTGGACGCATATGCTTTGTAATTCGTCCCATAGTATTATATGTTCCATGGTGTTGATTCCTAGTATTGGTGCATAGACTTAGTATATAAGTATGTGTTGAGGCCAATGAAGGAACAGTGAAGTTATTTGTCTTGAGCTTACTCAAAGGAGGTTTCCCCCTCGAAGTGGCCTGCGATCAATAAAAATATTCTGTGATCTAATACATCGTGCATTTTATCAATTAATTGTTGCAGGTTCCTCACATCTGGTATTAGAGCACTTTCTTGGGCTCGTTGGGTGGATTTTCTGCCAATTTTTGTTTGCATCTGTTGTAGGTTCGGATCTGGGAATAATCCCTATCTGCTTAACTGTGGGAAGTACTTGGAAATAAGCCCTAAAATGCATTGTGATGAGTACCACAGGAACCCCAAAGTAGTTGGCCCATTGAGATGACCTGCCAGTGAAAAGGGCAACGACCCCTACCTGATTGACTAGTTCCCACCCGTGAGTTAAACCAAGAGCTTTCGTTTGTGGCAAAGAGGTTATCATTTTTACCTAAGCCATGGAGTTAGGGGTACTACCCCAATATAAAAGCCGTCAAACAACATTGGTGGCCGAGTGAATCCCCCAAACCATTAGGCAACTGAACATACCTGGGGTCCATATCTATTGCCAGCTAATAACTTGCATATTACATCTATCAAGAGCTATTGCAGATCAATTCCGCGCCGTTCAGATCCAACCTGTTTAGATCCAGCCATTTTAGATCCATTTCAAGCTATTTCAGATCCAACTGTTTCAGATCCATTCCGAATGTCGTTTCATATCCATTCTGAAAGCCATTTTTTCGCCATATCTCCTTTGTTTTAACTCTGTTTTCCCTGAAACTTCACTGACATCCCTGCAATCCCATTCTGCATATTTCATTCCTGAGGACCCTATCCGAAATTCCACTTCCCAAAGCCAAAATCTCACATTCATCTATTTTTAGGGTTTTCCATAACTTCTTCGATTTACACCCACTCGCCTTCAAATTTTTCCACAGTGTTCATTTGTTATTTCTGCTTCTTTGTCCCTCTCTGACAAATTTTCTCATTCTTTCACCCCGCTTCTAAAATCCCCATTTTATGCTTCCCTGTCCATCAGAAAGTGTACAAAACCTAGTTAAACCCCAATTATCCATCAGAGTTTTTCCCAAATCCAAATTTTCCTTTACTACAGAAGCTTCTGTTTTTTTTTCTACCCATTCACAAAAAAAACTCCCGATTATGGTTGTCACCTGCGCAAGAGAAAAAATCATGGATGCAGAACTTGCATCCCTCAAAACCAAATTCTAATATCTAGATGAAAAATTTCTCATCCTTCATCTTCAGCATTCAACCATGAACAATAAACGCCAGCCAGAATATTCTGCATCCGTTGGGTTCTCTTCTTCCAACAATTTTCTTGGGCCGAAGATTGATTTTCCTGGCTTCAACGGTACTCATCCGACTAGATGGATATACCAGGAAGAACAATATTTCAGAATGCATAATACTTTTGATGTCCATAAAGTTCCACTTGCATCCTTTCATTTGGAACATGAATCCCTTCAATGGTACCGTTGGTACATCAAAGCTCATGATGAGCCAAATTGGATAGTTTTTTTCCTACTACTTTTGCAACGATTTAGTCCTAGTGATTTTGATGACTTCACAGGAGCACTCACTAAAATTCGCCAAATTGGCACTGTGAGAGAGTATCACACATAATTTGAGAAACTGACCAATCACACAGAAGGATTGTCTGATGAATTCTATAGGATTTGTTTTATCATTGGTCTCAAGGATGAAATCCGCTCAGAGGTTAAAATGTTATGTCCCAACACAAAGATGGAAGTACTAGGGTTGGCTAAGTTGGCAGAGGACAAGATCACAGTGCAATAGTGCTCCAAATCCACTTTTGTTCCATTCAGAAATATGATTTCCCAATGACCTCCCATCACGCCAGCTCCTCGACCAACTCTTATCATGCATTTATCTGAAGCACGTATAGAAAAATGGCTTTGTTATAATTGTGATGATAAATTCACTCAGGGACATAGATGTGTTGAGCAACAACTCTATCTCTTGGATGTGGATTCTCTGCCTGCCTTTGAACTTGGTGAAAAAGCTCCAGATACCATAGATGATCAGGTCGACATTCAGTAGCCTCCTATTGACCCTCCATCTTCGGACGACCTAGAGATATCTCTCCATGCTTTAGCCGGAGTCACCACCCCACAAACAATGCGGGTCAAGGGTTAATTCAAGAAGCTCCGTCTTACAATACTCATTGATTCTTGTAGCATTCATAACTTCAATAACCCTTGGATCACCAAATGGGCTAATTGTTTTGTCCATCCTTGCTCCAACTTTGAAGTCATGATTGCCAATGGGGGCACCTTACATTGGAAGGGGAAGTGTCGCAATGTGCATATCTCTATGGAATATTATAACTTGCATTCTGACATTTTTTCCTTGGCCTTAGATGGATGAGATGTGGTTTTGGGTGCTCAATGGTTACGCACACTTGGCCCCATCTTATGGGATTTTGATGAACTTTGGATGCAGTTTTCAGTCAATGGAAAAAAACACACATTTACGGGCGTACAACCAGGGTATCTCCGTATCATCAGTTCACATCGCTTGGAAAATATCCATAAGAAGAATTCACATGGTGTCATCACTCAGCTCCATTCCATTCAGATGCACCCATCAATGGTCTCCACTACTCCTTTGGATCTACAACACATTTTGGATAGATATGCAGGTGTCCTTGCTGAACCAATGGAATTGCCGCCTTCAAGATACCTTTCATGTAAGAATTTAGTCGCCTTTACATCTGAGAACGAAATGATGGCTATTTTGCATACAGTACAGATGTGGCAGCCATACCGATTAGGGAATTCTTTCTGCATCAAGACTGCTCCCCAGAGTCTGAAATATTTCCTAGAACAACAGGTCTCCTCCCCAACACAACTGAAATGGGTTCTCCAACTCTTGGGTTATTCCTATGAGATCACTTACACAGAGGGTAAGGACAATCTGGTGGCAGATGCTCTTTCTCGCACATTTGATGACCAAGTTTCTCTTTCATCTATTTCTATGCATGTTACAAATTGGTTGCAATCTAGTCAACAAGGCTATGTCAATGAATCCTCCTTATCTCAACTCATCAAACGGTTGGCCAACAACCCTTCTACTGTACCGCATTACTCTTGGGATGGACATCATAACTTCTTTTGGCAAGGAATGAAAATGACAATTCAACAGATGGTGGCTGAATGTGATACTTTCCAGCTCCTTCCGGGATCGCTCGAACCCTTGCATACCCCTACACGAATTTGGACAGGTATTTCTATGGAATTTATTAAAGGGATCCCTAAATTTGGAGGGAAGACTGAAATTACCAATAAATGTTTGGAAACTTATCTTCATTGCTTCACCGCCGAACAACAACCTCAGTGGGTGAAGTGGATCCCTCTCGCTGAATGGTGGTACAATACTGCATCTAAAATGACTCCATATGAAGCAATATATGGTTAGGCACTTCTATTTCTTCTTCCATACACCCTTGGCAGTACACCGATCTAGGAAATTGATACGGTTCTTCGAAACCGCGATCAGATTATTCGCATTTTGCAGGACACTCTTCACATTGCACGAATTTGAATGAAACAAAAGGCCGATCAACACCGTTTTGAGTGCCCTTTTCAAGAAGTTGATATGGTTTTTCTTCGTCTACAGCTTTCCAAGCAATCCTCCCTGACACTCAAAGGGTGTCTGCTCCTCTCTCGCTCTATCATAGCGGTATTCATTCAGTGGCATGGAATGAAACCAACAGATGCTACATGGGGACCACCCCTTCAGATTCAACATCAATTTCCACATCTAAAGCTTTGAGGACAAAGCTTTTTCTAAGGGAGAGGGGATGTTAGGAACCCATGTCAACCCTTCTCTTTACTTTGTTAGTATATTGTTGTTGGACGCATATGATTTGTAATTCATCCCGAAGTATTATATGTTCCATGGTATTGATCCATAGTTTGTATTATCCCATAGTATTATATGTTCCATGATATTGATCCATAGTATTATACGCATATGTTTTGTAAGTCCTCCCATAGTATTATATGTTCCATGGTATTGATCCATAGTATTGGTGCATAGACTTAGTATATAAGTACGTGTCGAGGCCAATAAAGGCATGGTGAATTTATTTGTATTGAGCTTGCTCAAAGGAGGTTGCCCCCTCGAAGTGGCCCGCGATCAATAAAAATATTCTGTGATCTAATATATTGTGCATTTGATCAATTAATTGTTGTAGGTTCCTCGCAATCCCACTGCTACAGTACATATTGCGTACACTAAGATTCCTAATGTTTTAGTCGATTTAGTGGCAACAATAAATGTAATGACCATTAAAACCGTAAATAAGTTGGGGATCACCAATCTTAGACCAATCCCCACAGTGTTAGAACTAGCTGACAGATCCATAATTAGACCTGAGGTATTTTTGGATGATTTAGTGGTTTCTCTCGATTCATGGGAATATCCCGCAGTATTCCTAGTATTACAGCCTAAATCCCAATTGGGGGGACATCCACTCATTTTAGGAAGACCCTGGTTGGTGAAAAAAAATGCTTATATCAGCTGTAGATCAGGATCCATGACAATCTGTGATGGAACCGATACTAAAAAATTGACCCTTTATCCTCCAGCAAGACCCAATTTAGATGTTGAAACTCCACTATGGGTAGACCTTCAAGAAGAAGAGAGCGCACATGATCCGGATTTATGCCGGAACGAAATAAGATAGCATATACAGAATCCCATACACAGATATATGGAAAGAAACACAGTGATACAGTAAACACATATTCTATTAAATAGCGGAAATAGAACAGACTGTAAAATACAATAGCTAGAATGGTGGTAGCTATCTCTGAGAAGAGATGTGGCCACTATGCTCATTCGTGCCAAGAGGAATACAAAGAGAGGCCGAAAGGCCTATTTATCATAAGCCCAAGGGAAAGAATCCCAAACATCCAAAAACCTAACCCTAGAAGATGAACCGTCATAAAGTTTGCGGCCCCAAGGTGGTTTGTTGAACAGTCAATTTCCCGGGGTCATAACTTTTGCATACGATCTTCGTTTGGGGCGCTCGGTAGCCCGTTGGAAAGGGATATTCGAGATTCACAACTTTTGACTGGGACCAATTTCATGTTAGAGGCAACCATTTGGCCCCCCAAATCACCAAAAAAGGTCATTTAGGGCCTCAAAACGGCCCCGGAAGTTTAGGACCCGAAAAACCGCTAAAAATAGTAATTTGCCAAAATTGCCAGAAGACTGTTTTGATCCAGTAGGAAGAAGTGGGTTGCCACCGATATCCACCTAGATCAGTACTCCCTCCTTAGGAAGCAATGGTATCTATTGCATCAAATCCCTTATCATATGACGAACTGTGTGTTGAGTTGAGCTCCTGCTGCGGCATTTACTGAAGCGAAAAGGTTGCCTTTCTTTGAAATCCTCAGAGGGTTGTAATTGTTGTTGCTAGATGCGCTGGAGCTGTTCAACAGTTTTGGTTGTTGTGGTATCCTTGGTATGCACTGGTGTTGATGGTTTCTTTTTGGAGGAGTACCTTGAATGCGTGGCCTTGCACTGCAAAGGTACTCGAATAGGCGATGCTGCACTAAACTTTTGTTTTTCTTGTTTCTGCTGAGTAGAGGGATAATGTGCAAAGGTTGTGGATGTCTCTGTGATCTGATGTTCTCCTTTAGTGGACATTGCGAATAGGGAAAATTTCCCAGTGTGGGAGATTATCTTCCTACCCTGCTTGTTTGGGGTAGGCGAAACTGTCTCAGGTATCCGATAGAGTTGTCCTCCCAAGTTGAAAATGACATTGTGAGGTCGTGATTCATATACAGCATGACATTTCCACATATCTGGTTGTCCTAAAAGAACATCACATACTTCAAGTGGGGCCACATCACACAACACCTCATCTTTGAAGGGCTTGATGCCGTATGGTAGGCAACATTGATGACTGACGCGGATCCCTCGTCCTTGGCTCAGCTAACCAATGGTGTATGGTTGCGGGTGTGGTGTTATTGGTAGCTCCAATTTCTTGATGACTTCTGTTGAGATCAGGTTCTTTTGGCTGCCGCTGTCCACAATAAAGTGTAGGGGAATTCCCTTCACCCACATTTGTGAGTGGAAAAGGTGCTCCTCTGCCTCCGACTCTTCAGGTTCCTCTGGTTGAATCTGCGTGGTGGAAACAACGGCACTGGGTTCTACATCAATGATCTTCTTCCCTTTTTGTGCGATTGTGAAATTAGGTTCTGAGTCAGAATCGGAATTGGGATCTGATTCTAAAGCTTTGATCTCAGCCCCCAATGACTGTTTTGAGTGACATTCATTAGTGTTGTGCCAGGGGCTTTTGTGGAACTCGCACCACTTCCCAGTGTCCTTCTTTGTCTTTTTGTTACCTTTCTTCGCTTGTGGTTGGGACTGGTTGTCCTTTCCCTGCCCCGTGTTCTGCGAGCCAGAGTTTCCCTTTCCCTTCTTCTGCGCAGGTCCGAAGTCACGCTTGTTCTTTTGCTAAAATTTCTGCTCAATTTTGACAGCATATCGATAGGCGGATCCGAGTGAAGATATTTCTAGGAAATCCATCTCTGTTCGTATGTACCGGTGTAGGCCACTGCAATATTTCAGTACTAGGTGTCGCTCGGAGTCCTTGATACCTAGCTTTGTGCACAAGGTATGAAATTTGTTGGTGTACTCCGACACCGGTCGGTCCCTCTCTTGGTGCAGAATGGTCCATTTTGTGTATTGGTCATCATAGTTTCCAACAGGGTAATATTGTTCCTTGATGACATCTATAAAAGAGGCCCAAGTGGGATTGGAATTTTCAAATAATCCAGACTCGTCTGATGATTTTTTCTCACAATAAGTTTCCCACCAATTTTTGACATGGGGGATGGCCTTGAGGAGAGCAAAGACGATCTTTTCCTTGTCGAAAAAATTGTGGACAGAGAAATACCCTTCTAGTAGATTCAACCATTTATCTATGGCATCGGCATCGATCTGGCCTTCAAATAAAGGGATATAAAAGTTAACTTGTACCTTGAAGGGAGTCGCATCTCCGAAACGACTGCTTGTGGAAGGTGCATTTGTTGCCGTCAGCATGCATTGTAGGATCTGGGCGAAATTATCCATCATCTCGTTCCTCTGTCGCGCGAGGGATTCCTCGAGCAACAACTTGATAGGATATACTGCTCCGTCGTCTCTCTTTTCTTCCGCCATGGGAGGCCATTTGGGGCAGCGAGAGTGGTCTTCCCCAAGTGAAATTAGTTCGAGACCCAACTCTCTATATCATGACCTTGTCGGGGACATGCACCGAGAAACAATCAAAGAGCAGACCGCTCTACTACCACTGATCCGGATTTATGCAAGAACGAAATAAGATAACATATACAGAATCACATACACAGATATATGGAAAGAAACACAGTGATACAGTAAACACATATTCTATTAAATAGTAGAAATAGAACAGACTATAAAATACAATAGTTGGAATGGTGGTAGCTATCTCTGAGAAGAGATGTGGCCACTATGCTCATTCGTGCCAAGATGAATACAAAGAGAGGCCGAAAGGCCTATTTATCATAATCATGAGGGAAAGAATCCCAAACATCCAAAAAACCTAACCCTAGAAGATGAACCATCATAAAGTTTGCGGCACCAAGGTGGTTAGTTGAACAGTCAAATTCCCGAGGTCATAACTTTTGCATACAATCTTCATTTGGGGCGCTCGGAAGCCCGTTGGAAAGGGTTATCCGAGATTTACAACTTTCGACTGGGGCCAAATGCATGTTGAAGGTAGCTAATTGGCCCCCCAAATCACCAAAAAAGGTCGTTTAGGGCCTCAAAACGGCCCCAGAAGTTTAGGACCCAAAAAACCGCTAAAAATAGTAATTTGCCAAAATTGCCAGAAGACTATTTTGAGCCAGTAGGAAGAGGTGGGCCGCCACTGATATCCACTTGGATCAGCACAACCTCTTTTAACTATAGGAAGGTCCTTGACTTTCAAAAATGAAATTGAGGATGACGCCATCAGCGATTTCAATAGCGAACCAACGACGGTTTCCAGACAGGCATATTAGATTTTGGATAATGCCATGAGTGAATGTGAACAAGAAGAAATGACTGAGGAAGTCCTTGCTAAAAGTGCTGAAACTGTTCCCTTGATTGAGAATTCAAAGAGTGTCCCAATAGAAATTGAGCCTGGAAAAACTTTAAATGTTAACCCTAACCTCATGCCTGAAGAATCAGAATGTCTAATTACACTGCTGAAACAACATAGAGAATCCTTTGCGTGGGAGTACACTGACATGAGAGGTATTCCCTATGAGTTATGTACTCAGCACATCTACATTAAGAATGGTTGTCGTCATCATTACCGTTACTATTACACAAAGTAGAAGCCGTGGTGCAGCCTACCGGCAATGGAAAAGACAGAACGCAAGAAAATTGACTGCCAAATTATATTACGAGTCTGAGATGACTACCAAATTATTAAATGCTGACACAGTTACCTGGAGTGTTACATAGCTCATTCCGTGAGCATTACCGGGAGTGTTACGTTATCTGGGGTGTTAAGTTGGAGCGTTACAGGTTAAGTGTTATTTAGGAGCACTCTCTCCGAGAGCGAGAGCACAAATTAATATCATGCACTTCTATAAGTTTCCCCAAATCAAACTTCGGAGCCTTTAAAATTTTAACTTGCGGATGCATACATTTTGTATGCTTGAAGTGGCCTTCTCGATTTCCTTTCCAATGACCTCACGAATAAATTTTTCCACAAGCTCTTTCAAATCACTAGATGAAGCTTCGCGAATCACTAGATGAAGCTCTTTCAAATCTCTAACTCCTTATATTTTCAAATCTTACATGAGGCATGGTTAAAGAAATATAAAAAAGATTTTTCTTTTATGATCATGGTTTGTAGATTGAACAATATACAATTATATTTCATTCATAATTATGAAACTCCAGGTTCTAAGAATGCTATAAAATAATTTGATTAATAATGATGATAGTGATTATTAGCATCCACTTAAACTAATTTTAATATATTAAATCTTAAACAATATATTATCAATTAAAATAAAAAATGAATCGCGTAAATAAAAATTTATAAAATTTATAACATTAAAAATAAATTCAATATTTCCAAACCTTAACTATTTATCATTATAATATTAAATAAATTAATATATATATATATATATATATATATATGTGTGTGTGTGATATTATCTGAATGATTCTACCATTACAAAAAGAAAAAATAAATTATACATTTAAAATTTTAATCGAATCATCTCATATTAAATTTAAAATTTTAGATAATCACTTGAGGAAAGAATTTATAGTCACTTAAATACTATTGACTATAACAGTGAGACTAGAAAAAATCTCCATTTGATAACCTAACAAACTTAACGAATTATAAAAGCAACAAACTTAACGAATTATAAAAGCGACAAGTAGGAACATTCACATGTAACCATTACAACGACAAAGATAAAGCAATTAACATTTCAGTCGAGGGAAAACGATCGAACGAGACACTGCACATAAAACTCGCTGAGACTAAGACCACCCTTCAAATACCACCTTAAAACTGGCTGAGACTAAGACTGCTATATATCTGCACATAAAACTCGCTGAGACTAAGGTGCCTTGAGCTTAGTCACAATTTCGTTCCAGCTACCGAACTTGTTTAGTGTCACAATATCATTCAAGTGAGACTCCAATTCTTTGTACATTTTCATCAAAGTTTTTCGCTGAACAGAAAACTTTGCCAGCATGTGTACGTCAATTTGGCGCCCGTGCAGCAACGAGCAAATCCACACAATAACTCCTGCAGTAGATGTCGGGCCCCTCCTCGAGTGGAGAGACTTCCTAACAATCTCATTTGCCATGTCTTCGGTAGTAGTTTTCTCATTGGGATTGAAGTTGAGCTCGCGACACAGCTTCCGGATAAAAGCCCTAACTGCTTGGCTGTACTTCGACTCACGATCATTCTGATCATTATCAGCTATCAGAAGGAATTGTTTAATACAGTTCTTCCCTGCGTTGTGTATGCTACTTTTGCCTCTCTGTCGCTCTAAAGAACTCAGGTTTGAGTCCGTTGAGATTGCAATAACCAATTCGTCCATGGTAATTTCCATGCCCTGGCCCAGGTGCATCCCGGCGTGGTACAGGAAATACACCAACCGTGCTGCAAAACCTGGTTCTAGGGAGTCCTACAAGTGTGTCTAGGATGGTTCTAGCTGGGAACTCTAGCCACAAGTGCCCAGTGGACGATTTTGCAAAGTTGACCCCCGTGGGAAAAAATTGCAAAGTCCCTCACTGAGCAAAACCCTAGTTTGTAGAATGCACTTACAAGATGACACGTGGGCCATGGGACCGGTGGAGAGGGGCACCCCTAGCACTGTCCCAACGTCCTGAATCCAATGGAGTCTACGGTTCATCGATCCTAGCCACGGCCTTCATTCTATGGCTCGTTCCGTCCGGCATCCAAAAGGCCTTCAGGGACACCTGCTGGATACCTGTCGGGGCCATAGAATCCCTACTGTGCAACAAAACTGGGTTCTGGGGAGTCCTGTAGGTGTGTCTAGGATGGTTCCAGCTGGGAACGCTATCCATGAGTGCCCGGTGGATGATTTTGCAAAGTTGACCCCCGTGGGCAAAAATTGCACAGTCCCTTACTGAGCAAAACCCTAGTTTACAGAATGCACCTACAGGATGACATGTAGGCCATGGGACCAGCGAAGAGGGGCACCCCTAGCACTGTCCCTACATCCGAAATCCAATGGAGTCGACAGTTCGTCGATTCGAGCCATGGTCTTCATTCTATGGCTTGTTCCATCTCGCATCCAAAAGGCCTTCAGGGACACCTGCCGGATACCTGTTGGGGGCATAGAAGTCCAACCGTGCAGCAAAACCAGGTTCTGGGGAGTCCTGCAAGTGTGTCTAGGGAGGTTCTGGCTAGGAACGCTAGCTGTAAGTGCCCGATGGATGATTTTGCAAAGTTGACCCCCATGTGCAAAAATTGCACACTCCCTCACTGAGCAAAACCCTAGTTTCCAAGATGGACCTACAAGATGACATGTGGGACATGGGACCGGTGGAGAGGGGCACCCCCCACACTGTAGTGTCATCCTGAATCCAACGGAGTCGACGGTTCGTCGATCAGAGATACGGTCTTCATTCTATGGCTCGTTCCATCCAGCATCCAAAAGGCCTTCAAGGACACCTACCAGATGCCTACCGGGGGCATAGAAGTCCAACCGTGCAGCAAAACCTGGTTCTGGGAAGTCTTGCAAGTGTGTCTAGGATGGTTCTAGCTAGGAACGCTAGCCACAAGTGCCTGGTGGACAATTTTGCAAAGTTGACCCCCGTGGGAAAAAATTGCACAGTTCCTCACTGAGCAAAACCCTAGTTTCCAGAATGCACCTACAAGATGACATGTGGGCCATGGGACTGGCAGAGAGGGGCACCCCTAGCACTATCTGGATGTACTGAATTCAACAGAGTTGATGATTCGTCGATCCGAGCCACGGTCGTCATTATATGGCTCGTTTTATACCCCCACGTTCTAAGAAGGTTGCAGCTATAAAGCAACAGCTCTCTAGTATTCATCCTGAAGCTCTTTTGTTTAAGTATCAGATAAAGAAGCTCTCAGTTCGTGAGCTGGAACATATCGATCTTAACAGGATTTATACAATCTCTGTTTTAGGAGAAACTAACCTTAGAACTTCTCGTAGCAATGACAATGAATCCTTCATTTTGCATTTGTTAGCAGAAGAAGATCAATTTTTGATAAAACAATGTAGTTATTACATGTGGAGGCAGCGGTTTCATGTGGAAAACGAGTGTAGGGTTGAGCAGAGGAAAGATGTTGGGAAATGGGCTATTACATTATCTTTTTCGATGAGCGAGCGACTTACAGAAGGAAATATGGCGGTTGTAGGTATCTATGCTTTTCTTCCAACGAAAATTGTAACAGGATTTCCATTTATAATACAGGCATATTTTTTACTAGTTTCGTCAAGAGAAAGTATCATTTTCAATAACAAGTGGAACCAGGGAATCCTTCATTGTGTTCCATTAGCCTTTTGTTCAGCATTTCGTGCTCTGATAAGTGGTAATTCACCTCTATCATCGAAAACTTGGGTCTATAGGTACCTTCCCTTTCATATTCCTCGTTATCCACAACTAACACAAGTTAGAGATGCCATTTGGACCCAGTTAAGAGCTGAGGAAGTGGTTTTATGTGATGTCAGCTTTGGGAATAAACGTATATGTAAACCAACAGAAGCTCGAAAAATACTCTCTGCTTTTAAATGCATTCTGGAGAAAGCAAGAGGACAAGTTCATCAAAGTGACTTCATTCATCTATATTCTCGTAATGCACACATAGTCCATCCTTATCTTGATAAACAAGATTTTTATAATAGCTTGAATTTTTTGGGCGTGGTTATCTCCCTGTATTCGGTTGTCTGATTGGTTGACAAGCTTGCCTGAAAATCTGTACGTTGAAATTCTTTGTTTTATTGCTGAAAATTGGAAGGGATTTTCAAGTCACCTGCAAAACGCTCCTTTGTTGAACTATGTAAGTTCTTCCAACAACATAAATTTGGCTAGTGTATCAAATGTTGTCGTCCACACCAGAATTTAGCTTTCGTCAAAGGAGTCGCACATATTGTGGCTGAGCAAATGGTCTGGGGAGCTTGGAAGTGCTGCCAAATATTATTCCATGCCTGAATCTACCCAGAAGGAAATTATAAATTTAGATCCTCGCGAATGCCTGACTCTACCTAGAAGACACACCTGCAGGACTCCCCGGAACCCGGTTTTGTTGCACGGTTGGACTTCTATGCACCTGGCAGGGATCCAGCAAGTGTCCCTGAAGACCTTTTGGATGCGAGACGGAACGAGCCATAGAATGATGACCGTTGCTCCGATCGACAAACTGTCGACTCAGTTGGATTCAGGACGCCGAGACGGGGACAGTGCTAGGGGTGCCTCTCTAATCCGGTCCCATGGCCCACGTGTCATCTTGTAGGTGCATTCTGCAAACTAGGGTTTTGCTCAGTGAGGGACTGTGCAATTTTTGCCCACGGTGGTCAACTTTGCAAAATCATCCACCAGGCACTTGTGGCTAGCGTTCCCAGCTGGAACCGTCCTAGAGACACTTGCAGGACTCCCCAGAACCCGGTTTTGTTGCACGATTGGGATTCTATGGCCCCGATAGGTATCCAGTAGGTGTCCCTGAAGGCCTTTTGGAAGTCGGATGGAATGAGCCATAAAATGAAGACCGTGGCTCGGATCAACGAACCGTCAACTCCATTGGATTCAGGACATCGGGATAGTGCTAGGGGTGCCCCTTTCCACCAGTCCCATGGCGCACGTGTCATCTTGTAGGTCCATCTTGGAAACTAGGGTTATGCTCAATGAAGGAGTGTGCAATGTTTGCACACGGGGGTCAACTTTGCAAAATCGTCCACCGATCACTTACGGCTAGCATTCCCAGCCGGAACCTCCCTAGACACACTTGCAGGACTCCCAGGAACCTAATTTTGCTACATGGTTGGACTTCTATGCCCCCGACAGGTATCCAGCAGGTGTCCTTGGAGGCCTTTTGGATGCGAGACGGAACGAGCCATAGAATGAAGACCGTCGCTCCAATCGACAAACCGTCAACTCCGTTGGATTTAGGACATCGGGACAATGCTAGGGGTGCTCCTCTCTGCCGATCCCATGGCCCATGTGTCATCTTGTAGGTTCATTCTGCAAACTAGGGTTTTGCTCAGTAAGGGACTGTGCAAGTTTTGCCCACGGGGTCAACTTTGCAAAATCATCCACCATGCACTTGTGGCTAGCGTTCCCAGCTAGAACCGTCCTAGACACACCTGCTAGACTCCCCGAAACCCGGTTTTGTTGCACGGTTGGGATTCTATGGCCCCAGCAGGTGTCCCTGAAGGCCTTTTTGATGTCAGACAAAACGAGCCATAGAATGAAGACCGTGGCTCGGATCGACGAACCGTCAACTCCATTGGATTCAAGACGTCGGGACAGTGCTAGGGGTTCCCCTCTCTGCCAGTCCCATGACCCATGTGTAATCTTGTAGGTGCATTCTGCAAACTAGGGTTTTGCTTAGTGAGGGACTGTGCAATTTTTTCCCACGGGGGTCAACTTTGCAAAATCGTCCACCGGGCACTTGTAGCTAGCATTCCTAGCTGGAACCATCCTAAACACACTTGCAGGACTCCCCAGAACTAGGTTTTGCTGCACGGTTGGACTTCTATGCCCCCGGTAGGCATCTGGCAGGTGTCCCTAAAGGCCTTTTGGATGCCGGACGGAACGAGCCATAGAATGAAGACTGTCGCTCGACTCCGTTGGATTCAGGACGTTGGGACAGTGCTAGGAGTTCCCCTCTCCACCGGTCCCATGGCCCATGTGTCATCTTGTAGGTGCATTCTGCAAACTAGGGTTTTGCTCAGTCAGGGACTGTGCAATTTTTGCACATTGGGGTCAACTTTGCAAAATCATCCATCGGGCAGGTATAGCTAGCGTGATGATGATGAAGGAAATTAGAGTTATAGAAGGAAATTGAATTAGGATTAGGGTTAGAGTTAATGATGATGATGAAGATGGTGATGATGATGAAGACATTGATAATGATGGTGATGGCGATGAAGATGATGATGATGATGACGAAGAAGATGTGATGATGGAGATGTTGATGAGGAACCTAGACATGTAATGAAGATGATGATGGTGATGATGATGAATACATTGATGATGATGGTGATGGTGGTGTTGATGGTGATGGTGATGATGAAGAAGATGGTTTAGTGCTAGGGTTTGGGTGAGGGTGAGGGTTAGGGTTAGAGTTATAGAAGGAAATTGAATTAGGGTTAGATTTATAGTTAATGATGATGATGAAGATGGTGGTGTTGCTGGTGGTGATGAATATTATGATCATGATGATGGTGCGGATGAGGATGAAGGTGTTGAGGATGATGATGATGATGATGATGATGATGATGATGACGATGATGATGGTTTACCATGATAATGATGAGGATGATGATCATGAAGGTGGTGGTGAGGTTGATGAAGATGTTGATGATGATGATGATGATGATGGTGGTGGTGGTGGTGGTGGTGGTGGTGGTGGTGATGAAGATGATTATCATGATGATGATGATGATTACAAAAATTGTGCAATTTATCAAGTTGTACCAAGTCTATGCAATTTATGAATCTATCAAGCTATCAATGTATGGCTAGAATAGTCAAAATATTAATGTCAATACTCAATGAGACCACGAAACAAAATCATAGCATACATGTACACCACATACCTATAACATAGTACACAATAAAACAAGCAAACCACGTACCAGATTACCTATGTAAAATCTCAAGCACAGCTGAATCTAGCTACTGTGGATTCCTCACTGGTGAAAGATTGCACAACATTTGCAAGAATGGCATAAAAAAATTTAAATGAATGAAGAACAATTACACATGAAATGGTGAATAAAGTCAATATTATTAACTTCCCACACTTAACAAAGGTTAAGAACACCCATATATACAAATCTGGAAGAATTCGAATCCATCTGGAGTGTTCACACTGATCTAGCTTAGAAAAAGCTCAAACCCCCCTAGGTTGACCAAAATATCCCAAACCATCCCAAACTGGTTCGAATCTGCAGTGTGAATGCTGGGAATGACTGGACAGGCCCATGTGACCTCACACATGTGAAGAAACTGGTTGGTTAGAGGTTTGGAGTCTAAAAATGGTCAAAAATATGACAAAACAAGGCAAGATTGTCCACAAAGTGAGCAAATGCGCCCTAGGTAGAAGAGAAGCATGCTGAGTGCATTAAATGTCCTGAGGAGGGCGCTCTAGGCATGCTGAGTGCATTAATTGTCCTGGGGAGCGCTCCACAAAGCTGGTTTGACTCAGCACTTGTTCACATTGCTAACCAGTTCATGATAATTTGACCATTTACCAACTAATCAACTTAGGGATGTAATCATTAATCACTTGGGCTAATTAATCATCATTAATAAATGATTAATGTACATAGGTGGAAAAATGTTCTAACAACCTACCTATGGTCATTTGACTAGACCATCAGGATCACCTTGAATACCAATGGTTTCCTTTAACCTCTCGTGCTCGGAATAAGCCAATAAGTATCGTGCCTTTGATGAGTTCTTCCTTGGCATTGTTTGCAACTGGAGGTTTGTGCCAATAACTAAGTTTGTATAATGGTATACAATCTCACCTGGTCTATAATCTTCATATGTATACCCTTTTCTATTTGCTGAGTGGGAAACATGGTTCAAATATTCTCCCTTTATAACCATCGACCCAATCAAAAAATCAACTCCCTCAGAGTCCCGCAATGGGACATTTAGGGTTTGCTTCCCCTATAAGCAACGTGCCAGCCAATAGTCAGTGCGCCATGCATTGCGTCTCGGGGCAACCACTGCGTATATGTTCCCTGGAGAAAATATAGTTCCAACGTTTTAGTCAACTAATTAGACACAACTAGTTGTCAAAAATATACATAGCTAATTAGACACAACTAGTTGTCAAAAATATAAAAATATTAATCGAACCTGGTTGTACAAGATCTGATATGTGGTCATAGTCTGGTGAAATACTTGATTGGTCCTCCTCCAACTGGGATCATTCTGTAGCTATCCGTCGACCAATGGGGAGTGATACACGGTCCCAGCTGTCAACCCAATCCATGGATTCACATTCGTCCCATTCACCACTACTGCATGGAGAACAAAAACTTGACAGTTTCCTTGTCCACATTTCAAGTATAGCATTGTCCGACGTTCTAACTGAATGAAATGCATGAGTTCCTTGGATGGTCTTGCACTCATATAACTGTGAATGATCTACATCCACCACCTCCAAAAAATATCTAACCACATGTGCTTTCCTGGTTGAGTGGTCTTCCTGCCTTCTTACTCCCTCCCCCATGACTGAAGCACACCATTCAACGATGGTTTTTTCATTTCGGATGATAGGTCCATCCGTGAACATCATTTCTTTCCTGCATAATGCAGTCTTTATGCACGCACCTACTCCATCGTGTTCACCTTTTCCATGTCCGGTCTCAAAATAGTTCCAAATATGTGGCACCTTGTGCCTTTTGTGGAGCATACACAACCATTGGAAGACACAGGCATTTTTCAATTGCCCTGCACAGCCGTTAGACCAAATCCAATGTTGTTCCATCTGTATATTGTTATCCTTCAAGTGATTGTAGAACATTTGAAAGCTGTGTTGTACAAAATCCAAGTCGTGACACCTGTCATCACTTATGTATAAGTGATACTCCTTCAATATAACCATGTTGTCTTCAGTACTATCTGCCCTATGTCTATAGGTGATATGAACCATTATGTTGACCTGGTCTGAGTGATAGTATTGACTCTGAATCTCATTTTTCGGTTGAAGAGTGTATTTTTTCGCGAAATCGACCACTGACAGGATAGTCCCAATAGGAAATGTATCCATGCACGTTCTAAACTGCTCATCTTGTCAACGAGCCACATGCACATGCTTTACATGATGTTGTGTCTTTTCAAAGAATTCCTCCAAGAAGTCGCAAACCCGTACCTGGTATATCAACAATAAATACATATATCAATAGATTGTTACATATGAAATTCAATCTAAAGAAAAAATAGTATTCAATAACTCATTACCAACCTGAGAAGTGACCAGTTGTATTTTTTTTCTTTCGTTCCCTCCATCAATATCATACGTGACATATTTGAATGACTGCAAGTTCACCTCCTGCCTCCCAAGTTCATGCTCATCGGTCACATGTATGCATTTTTCCAATAATGCGAATCCACCACACCCTGGGCATGTCCCATCTATGCAAGTTTTTTTATAAAATGTGCAATTGTTTAGCCTGCTACACAAGATGCTATGAATAAAGTCTCTAGATGGAATCGGTGGTAATGCAGCTGAGCATTCCTACACAAGAGTGTTATGCAATACACGAAAAATATATGTATATGTGTCATAATAGTAACCATACTCAATGTGGTATCGGCAACAACATGTGTTACGAATTGTGTTTATTTTAACATACCATGGTTTGCATTTTTCAAAGGATCTTTGGCCCAAGTCAAGTTCGTTATGTTCATTCCTAAATCTCTCATATAATTATGTTTGTGTCATATCAAGAAAATGTTTAATGTGTGGTTCACGATCCTTTGAACCCCTTCTCAATTTTAATACATCTTTTTGGTTGGAAGAAGGTCTAGTGTTGTCATGCCAAAAAGCTTGCATTAATCCCTTTACCGCATCAATGAGCTTCATATCAGAGCGTGGCAACTTACCAATGAAGGCCCAAACATCTGTTTGACCAGTTTCAAGTTGTTGTCTTCTAACACAATACCTAAGAAGTGTCTTCACATTCAAATTAACAATTTTGGATGTAGGTTTAAGAAAACGAAGTGCCCTAGTGCTTTTGTTAATGATTAATTGTGACAACACACGACGAGCCGCATTGCGATCCTTTGAGCGAGATTTCTTTCCAATTATACTAAATGCATCTACTAAAATTTTAATGATATGAGAACTTGGTTCTAACTTTTTGGCCATCTTTATCCCTAATGTTCTTCTAACAATAGTCATATGCCTAGATTTCAACAATGATAAAAATAATTTGCACTTGTCCCCATCACATTTAGAATAAAAAAAGTTATCAAGTATTTGTCGAGTTTGATAAGCAATAGAACGTTTAGACAACTTACCTTCAAGTGAACTAATGAGAATTTCATCAACCTGTATACGTCTCGGAGTTCTTCGGCGTGCAGTTGCTAATGGAGGTAAGGGTCTTGGAACTAGAGCATGTACACCATCACCAGGACACTTCGGTGTTTCCATAGGAGCCCCTTGTCTTTCATTCTCTTGGACGGTCTCCATAACATTTGCTTCTTCCATTGTCAATCCTCCATTCAATGCCTCTCTAACTTCGTCGCTTGTATAACCACTACCCAACAAGTCATTCACTACCATATTCTGAGGTTGACTTGATGTGGGAATTGAATCATCCCCCGATGAGCACCTATGTCTTACTTCTTCACTAGTGCCATGGGGTGCTTGTTCATCAAATGTTATTGAAATTGAGGGCCCCTCTAGTGAATTTCTTCGTATTTCTTGAAGTGGATGGGTAGGAACAACCGTGGCATCATCTACGGTTGGAATTGGATGAGTTTCCATGGAATGCCTTCGATTCCACATGTCCAATCTTTTCTTTTCTCTAACTTCTTCCATGGTTTCTTGAGGCTTCTCTTTCCTTGCCGATTTCCTTATTCGATTGTGTGGATTCCCCATGACCACAATGAGCAATACTAAGAAAATAGATCGTAGAGGTGTGCTCAATTATTCAAATATCCAAATTATTTCTCAACTGTGAATATAGGTTCTTCAAGCTTGCTCAATTGTCAATAGAGATACTTCCTCAATTG
Source organism: Larix kaempferi (assembly GCA_027924585.1). Classification (NCBI taxonomy): domain Eukaryota; kingdom Viridiplantae; phylum Streptophyta; class Pinopsida; order Pinales; family Pinaceae; genus Larix; species Larix kaempferi. The sequence goes on from BSBM01000305.1 coordinate 21,594,561, forward strand.
TGAATATAGATGAACATCAATCTTGCTCAAATGTGAAAGTAAAGTTTCTACCTCACTTGTGAATATAGAAAATTCTTCATTTGTGAATATAGAAATTTCAAGCTTGCTCAATAGGGAATGTAGATTCTTCTTCAATTGTGTTCATATAGGTTCATCAAACTTGCTTGACATTGTTAATATAGAATCACCTTGAGGCTTGAAATTGTGAATGTAGAATCCTCTTGAAGCTTGAATTTGTGAATGTAGAATCCCCTTGAAGCTTGGTAATTGTGAATGTGGAATCCTCAATTCCAAATGCCAACTGTAGAATCCTCTTCAAACTTGTTGATTGTGAACATGGAGTGTCTTGAGCTTCCTCTAATGCTTTGACTATTAATTGTGAAGTGTCATGCTGTATGGGAGACGGGAAGGCGGGAGGAGAAAACACAGAACGCGGGAGG